>JACEOJ010005807.1:171787-191614 GCA_013761285.1 Campoletis sonorensis | reverse complement strand
CCTGAACATGAAAACAAAAAAATGAAGAAATATGAAAAAACGATGAAAAAAAAAGCGATTGTTAAAAAATGGGATTCCACGTAAGATTCTGAAGGAGAAAGCCCTTCAATCCCATAAAACGCCATAAAAACCATAAAATATGAAAAATAGCCTGAACATGAAAACAAAAAAAAAGAAGAAATATGAAAAAAAAATGGAAAAAAAGCGATTGTAAATATTAACCAAATCTCCACATTTCAATCTTCCTCAGTAAAAATTTTCTTCGGAAAATGAGATTTTAAAATCCTTGTGATTAAAAAACCGACAAAAAAATGTGCCTGTTCGCATGCGAGCAAAAACCGATTTTTCTAAAGACTAAAAAATTGTGATCGACGAAAAGAAGAAGTAAAAAAAAATTGTAGTGTTTTCGTTCGATGGAATGGAAACGATTAATGCTGCCGAATTTCGTATTTTGAAGACTCACGCAACGAACGATTGTTCGAATAGTGAGTTCGTTGAAACTTTATCTTCATTGTTGTTGAAAAAAAAAAATTATTTATCGCGTTCGTTGGTAAAATGAGCGATTTTTCAAAATATTCGTGTTGTAAGAATAACCGTTGCAATTTATTGCGAATAATTTCAATGAGCTTAAGAATGACGTCATAATTTACATGAATTTCGTAAAATTTACAACTTTTTTTTTTTCTATGACAGTAAAAAAAGCAATAATGTTGGGAAAAATGATTTTTATACTGCAATTTACCCCCAAAAACGAAATAATTTCACATTATGTAGAAAAATAAAATAAACAAAGAAAGCAATCACGACAATCAATTTCAGGAAAGTGGCTACAAACAGCAATGGCATAAAAAGTCAATAAAATTTGGTGATAACGTTCTTCAGCATCAATTATACAGACACAAATTTTTTCCTTTTTTTTTCAACATAATTATCGAGAAATTTTTTTCTCGATTATTTCTCGAATTATCGAGAAAAATATCGAGAAAGTACTTTTTGCACGTGATGTCGAAGTTTGCATCGTTGGAACGCGACGAAAATCCTTTACAGGTTACAACAGAATCGAAAATAGACAGTCACTGATTGTCTGCGATAATTGAACGACATTTTTCTGCGACTTGAAAAATAAATCTACTAGAAAAATTAACATTTCAAAATTAAAGAAAAAGAAAAATTAAAAAAAATCGTTGGGTTTCGACGATCCAGACTTTTAATTACTCGAGAACTATGCAGAAGAAAAATCTTTAAAAAAATTGGATTTTCATGTTTAATACTGAAGAATATGCTCACCAAATTTGATTAAATTCTGAGCTTTTTGACATTTGCTATGCTTTTGACATAGTCATCGTCGCTGAGTGTAGCCACTCTCCTCAAACACACGTTATTAGCAAATCTTAATAATATTCTATGTATTGTGTTAAAAATAATCACAAATTATGAACAAAGCTCTATACGAACAAAAGAAATCTATTTTAGACTCTCGATTGTAGTGATGTGTATCGTAATTGTTTATTAACTGAAATAAAACAATTAAAAAAACAAAACTTGATCATGAAGTTTGGTTGGAAATCGTAAGGTATTTTGTTTTTTTTTTGTTTGGTTTTTATTAGTAAAGCCGATTAAATATTGACACAATCTTTTAGAACTGATGACTTTATATTTCTGAATAAATCAACCCACAAATATTCATGAATGACAATTTAATCCCTGAAGGAATTGGACGAATGTGAATTTATTATCCATTTGAGTAGTCGAATGACACTTGTCACCACATCGTTGCGACAAAATTAATCCTTTCACAAACTCATAACTGAGATCGAAGCAAAAAGCTGAAATTACTTCCCACGCCATCTGTCAAGTCTACAAAGAAACGCAATTAAACAACCGGCAAAAAGATAGTGGAGAAAAAAAAAAAATCGATTCCGGTAACAGCAGGAAGAAGGAAACTAGAGCAGGAAACTGACAACACACACCCTATATAGATTAGCTCACTTTCAATATGGCTACCATGACATTTTTCAAGCTGCGACTACCAATCGTCCTATAAATGTCGAATGTAAACGGTTATTAATATTTTTTCAAAATAGTTTCAAGTGTTTTTCGAAGTATTTGAAGATCATCATGAACGCTTAGTAAGTATAAACAACATTTCATCAAAGTTTCTCAACTGCATCACCTGTTATTCCTTTCGAAGATTTTAACAGCTCGTATCTTTGACACGTTTCTCATTTTTAACGCTTCAACGATAGTTGTAAATTATGTATAAATCGTAAATAGTGCACTAAGATTTTGACAGCTTCTTCGTTGCAGTGTTAAAGTTTGAAAAAATATCGTACAGTCTGGATTTCCCAGCAGCGATGTTTGTTTACGTTCGAAACGTCACTTTACCGATTTGACACTTGACGTTCGTCCAAATCGTTCTAGAATAGTTTTGAATATCGAAAAATAGTGTTGTGCAAATGTTGCTAATAATTTCGAATACAAATTGGATTGTTTTGACAATTTTTTGAATAAATTATCCAAACATAACCAAAAAACATGTGAGCCTCGAGCTGTCAAACGATGGATTTCGAGTTGAGCTTATCCTCGAGATAAAATATCTTGTCCAACAAAATCCGCGATGTTTATAGCGACCAAGAACGACCCGGAATATCGGGAAATTCTTTCGACCGATGGGTGCAGCGATCAGATTTGCCGCACGAATCAACAATGAGTAAAATGCAGCATCAATATTGGGTGACAAAACAAACGTTGTCACGAAAATTGGGAAAAAAAGAAGACGAATGCATCGTCGCTTCGGACGCGGAGTTGGATGCTAAGTTAGAACTTTTCAGAAGCATTCAAGAGTCGTGCACATTTTTGCAGCGAGTTATCGATAAATATCAAGAACGTTTGTGCAGTGAGTGTTGAATTATGAAAAATTTTACGCTCAAATTACAAATTTCTCGTAAAATTTTTATTTTCCAACGAATCGCAAAGACCTTTTGGCAAATTTCATCAATTTTTCAGATTTAGCGCAAGAGGAAAATGCCATGGGACGCTTTTTGAAAGAAGCTGGAAAACAGGACAAAACTAGAGCCGGCAAAATGATGTCCGCCGTCGGAAAATCTCTCTCTTATTCGGGGCAACAAAGACTCGCTCTACGCGCGCCTTTGGTCAGACTTTATCAAGAGGTCGAGACATTTCGACGAAGAGCCATCGAAGACACCCTCCAAAATGTACAATCGATGGAAAAAGCAAGAACGGAATATCGTGCCGCTCTTTCTTGGATGAAAAATATTTCTCAGGAACTCGATCCTGACACTTCGAAGCAGCTCGAACGCTTCAGAAAAGTTCAGATTCGTGTGAGAAGGTCCGGTTTTTTAATTTTATTGTGATAATTAATTTTTTATTATTTGAAAATCTAAAATTTTTGGCTCGATCGACACCTCGTTTGAAAAAGATTTTCAATGAAACTTTTCGTAGCAGTTTGCGGTTTCGAATCGAAGAACAAATTTTACAGAAGCTTGGAAAAATTTATTGATCCTAAAAACTTAACTGTTCGGAGGTAAAAGTAAAAACTGAGTTGAAAGTTCTTTGAAAGCGATGCAAATTTAGTAGCCGACAGGATGAAGAATTAATTTAAAATTTTGATAGTAGTTTTTTAATAGTTCCTGGAACGTGTTCACCGAATGAAAAAAAATTCTGTAGAAAGGATCTTTAAAAAGATTGGATGTAAAAACTAAATCTATGAAAATGTTGAGGCTTTGGGGTGCTCTGGAATTTTTGAAGAATCGATTTTTATTTTTTTATTCATTGAAAATAATGACGTTTACGATAATGAAAAAAAAAAACCAGAAAATCTCATCAAACTGTTTAAAAAATGTAAGAACAACTTAAAAGGATACCCTAGAATTTTCGAAAAATTGATTTTTGTTTTAAATGGTCCCTTAGGACCTCAAAAATGATGTCCCAAAAGTTTATGGCCGCGAAAAACCTCCAAGTACTCGGTTTCCGAATTTTAGTACAAGGCCGCCTGATCCGCAGCGAGCTACTCAAAACTTCAAACGCGTTTATCTCAAAACTGCATTTTTTAAGTTGGCCGGACTCATAACTCGGACAATTTTCAACCGATTGACTTGAAATTTTGAATATATCTTTGAAAATACATTGTCTATGGAAGTTCGAAGGATTTTTTCTTTATATTGCATAGTTCATTTGTTATTAACAATTATCTGACGATTTTTTAGGCAAATTTATCACTTTCCACTTTAGAAGTGCGCCATTTGGCCAAAAATCAATGTATCTCAAAAATCCTACGTACTTCTGCAGCAGTTATTATATATAATCGAAAAAAATTCATTGGCTCATTATGATTAAAAAATTACGGGAGCTGTGAGTCCGGCCGTGGAGCCTGAAAAAACGGAGACGTCATCGCGAAAACGCTGCACAGCCGCCACTTTCAAATAAATCGTTTCAAAAAAATTCTTGTAAACATTCACCTCCACGTCTGATAAAATCCCGTTTTTGTAATCTCGATTTATTTAGTAGTATCTCTGAAAAAAAAATCCCCAAAAAGCCTATTTTTTTCGGGCTCCAGAGACAATTAAAAAAACGAATATTATCGAAATATTTATTTGCTGTTACAGGGACAAAAGTGCATTCGATAATCAAGCTCTGGACTGTCTCCAAAAAGTGGATTTGTTAGCAGCGGCTCGTTGCAATATGTTTAGTCACGCGTTGGTTCTCTATCAAAGTACGCTGCTAAATTTCACAATAAAGTCAGCCCAAGCGTATGCAACGATAGCGAATAGTTTCAAAGGATATCAAAGATACGATTTTATGATAGTGAAAGAGCTTGCGGAGAGTTCGTTAAGATTATCAAAGGAAACAAAGGAGGAGGATGACGGGGCCGAAGACAAGGACAAGTAAGGCGACGAGGCAAAAAACATTTATTATTTACAATCTTACAAAAAATTAATTCTCTTAGACAACGACTTGTTAATTTCAGATCATTATTTTTCGGAGCCGAATATCACGACAACGTAGAACAGGCTGAAGAGGCGAGTACGATCGACGATGGGAACGTGGCTCGTGAAGGGATCGAGGAAAAACTCGTCAACATTGACACGGACCCGAGTAGCGTTTCGAGCCCAGATTTTCCTCGATCAAAAATCACTCAAAGTTCCGATAAAAAAGCAAACAACAATCAATCGCTTTCGAGCGAGGGTGTTAAAGATTTTTTCGATCAGATGCTCGTGAGAGAAAAGAAAGAATCGAACGACGAGCAAAGCCTCGAGCTGGAAAAAAGTCTCGTCGAATTGGACATCGCGATGGATTCTTTCAGCGAAAACGGAGCGATTTTTGACTTCAACAAAGCGACCTCCCTCGCAACTCAAAATACACAAGAACAAAATCAACAATCGCTGCAACTTTTGACATCGGAAAACGTCGCTCTGCTCCAAGACATTTTAAACAGTGGCCCTAACGCGGACGACGAATGGAGCTCTTTTTCTAACGACACCTTTTTACCGCCAGGAATTTTAAAACAAAGTCTCGGCGACGCGATCCTCGGCATCGGGGATCCTCGAAAACAACCTGGAGCCTCGGAAAAGGCAAGTTTGTCAGAATTTATCACGTTTACTAATTGTTTTTAAAGCTTTCATCACGTTTTTATGAATTTTTCACCTTTTTTTTCATGCAGAAAGAACACGGAAAAGGACATGACAAATCCTGGTTGGATTTGTTCGCCGAATTGGATCCGTTGACGAATAATTCCATCGAGAATCTTACGAAATTGGGTGACAGCAATGCTCCGGCTTAAAGTTTACTTTTGGAAAGTGTGAAAAAATGAGAATTTTTTTGGAAAATCGCGATATTTGTTGGAAAAGCTTGATTTTTAAAGTGCTCTGGGTTACTTAATCTTTGTTTTTTCAATTAATTTTATTCTGGGAGACGATAAAAACTTTCGGAAAATGGTTATTTGCGGATTTGAGCAACTTTGCCATCAGCTCAAACGCGCTCGAACGACGGATTCAAAATATTTATCATTCACGAGGTTTTAGAAAGTTGAACCATAAAGCTAAATATTTATCAATCATTGTCCAAAGAAAAACATTCCAAAGATATAGTTTTAAGAATATTTGGAGAGGCGGGGGGGAAAAGTGTTCGCTCGACGTAAATTTTTCGTTGTTGATATGAAATTAATGAAAAAAAAACGCTATTTTCGCGCGTCAACTTTCAGCAGGACCGCCAATTTTATTTGCATCCTAATAATCAATGAATTTTAATTCATCTTCATCTTCAAATGTATTCGTTTCTAGTCATGGGATTAATTCAAAAATTGTCGCCACAATAAAATGTCTAATTATAAAATTTACTATACAAAGTTATATTAAAAAGTATATCAAAACAGTGCGACGGTACATTCATTTTTTCCTCTCTTTTTTGCTTTCATCAATCTTTGTGGCGCTCTCAAAGTAACTACTGTACTGCATAATAGTCAAATTTGTGCTAAATTTTCAAAACGCTTTTAGACCAAGCTTAACGTACCAATTAAACGTATTTTTCGTGAATTTATATTACAGCGTGTCTTATTAACGTGGAAAAATATAAAAAACGATAATTTCGCAAAAGCATCAACTGATTGATGCAAATTTCCATGACGACACATTTTCACCGGGATTTTTCAAAGAATAAACTGAATTTTTGAACCGATTTTAATGCACCTGGTCTCATTTTGTTCCTTTACTGATTTTCTACGAACCCACCACGTACATTTTTTCAAACTTCATTCGTTCATAAATTATTGATGAAAAAGTTTTTTCGCTCAATAAACAATTGACTGCGACAGTGAAACGATAAAGTTTTGAACAAAATCTACGCGGTGAATTCGTCGAGGATCAGTTGATGAACAAAACGAGACGTGGTGCATTAAAATCGGTTGAAAAATACAGACAATTCTTTGAAAAATCCCAGTGAAATTGTGTCATCATGGAAATTTGCATTTGTCGGTTGATGCTTTTGCAAAACTATCGTTTTTCATATTTTTCCTCGTTAATAAGACACGTTGTAATATAAATCCACTTAAAATACGTTTAATTGATACGTCAAACTTGGTCTAAAAGCCTGTTGAAAACTTGGCACTCATTTGACCAGGATGCAGCACAGTAGCCACCTTAATATTGCGAAATTCAACTAATGCGACGAGGACCACAAAGAAATTTGTTTTTTTTTGTTATTTTTTTTTCTCTCGCTAATTGGCTCAACCTATATAACAAAATAAATATTTCGGACTAGCGGTACGCGGTGTGGTAAGTGCTGTTTAATAAATATACCTAAAGAACCAATTGATCAATGTTTTTGTTTCCGGCGGCTCGGTAGCGCAACATCACGATTACTTTAGGCGCCTATACTACTGATGGGAATTAAATCCCTTTGCCATTGTTTTTCTTTCTTTCAGCTTTTTCAATCTTGCTAAAATTCATGTTCTTCGATCAAGTTGTTGGAGAATATGCCTCGTTTTTTTTCGTTCAAGGATCAAAGAATTGTGCCATTGCGGTTTTTACTCTGAAACATAACAAAATATTAATAGATTTTGAAAATAATCTCTTGAGAACTCAAATTTTTATTTTAAAAAAATTTTATTTACATTCGAGTGTCGAATTTTCCAAGAATCGATCACATCGTGCAAAATAATTATTTTTTCAAATAAACCGAATTTTATCTCAATTATCGTGATAAATTTTTTTTCAAAAATCGTTTTTCATTTCAAATAAAAATAGAAAAAATGTTCGGGAGATAATGAACAAGAAAAATCCTTAAAATCGACCAACAAAAAACTAGATTTTTCGTCTACTTTAAAAAGAAACAAAATTGTTCAATTTTTTTTATTTCAAGTAGATCTTTTTTTCAACTTTTCATTTATTTAGAACAGTCAATTCAAATTTTATTTCGATTATCCAGATAAAATAGATTTTTAAATCGTTTTCCATTGCAAATGAAAAAAGAAGAATTTTTCAGGCAAAACTAGCCCAGAAAAATCGAAAAAATCGACCAAGAAAAAACCAAATATTGTGTCTACTTTAAGAAGAAAAAAAGATTTAATTTTTCTTAACAATCGAAATCGTCGTTACTGCAAGTTAGCGCTTTTACCATTTCTTTTTTTAATGAAATTTTCTCTCTTTTCAAATGAACAGAAAATTAAAACTAAATAAAATAATAATTGGTACGAATAAAAGATTGAAATCGATTATATTTTTCGTATCTCAAGATGTAAGAAAATATTGACTTACTTATCAAATAATTGAGAATCTTTAGTGTGACGTAATTGCTGTAAGATTTGATAAAGACCCAATTCGCGTAGACGGGCCTGGCGTTGAGCAGCACCAGGTTCTTCTCGCCAGACCAAATTGCAGACACAAAAAATAGCGGCGACCTTCAGTTTGACGTTACTGTGCATCTTGAATAAATAAATAAAAATTAAGGTGTTAGCATATGATTTTTGCGATAAGAAAAGATTATCTTAAACGAGGCATGATGAGCGATTAAAACAGTTGCTCCATTTTTTTTATCGCAAAATTAAAAAAAAAAGAGTCAAAAAAAACGTCATAATTTCCAAAGCGAAGTAACGACCATAAAATTTGTGTAAATCTAACCATATAATCCATAAGTTTTTTGAGAACATCTTCATTAGCCATAATGTGATCTCGTGCTCGATCGCCATCAGCAACATTGGCGAGGATGCAAAGGGCCTGTTCCTTGACATCGGCAGGATGTTCAGGGTCTTCGAGAACAAGGACAACGGCTTGCATGACATGAGCCGCATGTTCGTCCATAATTCGATCAATGTGCGCTTTGGTTGAAAGCAAATTGCGAAGCAAGCCGAGTGTTTTCATGAGAACCGCAAGCTCTGGATCAGCCAAAAGTCGAAATATTTGATCGGTTCCAAGGCATGAAAGTATTTGTGATTTGACACGTTGTTCCGCTTGAAAAGCAACGTTCATCAAAGCCCATATGCCGTTTAATCGTAACGATGGATCTGGCCGTTTAGTCAATGAACAAAGAAGCTCCACGCCACCGGATTCGAGAATAGGTTCCTTACTCGGACTGAATTCCAGGAGCAAATTGCACAGTGTACTCGATGCTACGGTCAAAAGGTCTTCTTCGCCCTCGCCTCGGCCTGCACGAAATTTCATTAATAATCAAACTTTGAATCAAAAAAATTTAACGATTCTGGCAAGTTAATTCAACGAGGTTCACGTGCCAATTATAATTGTTAATTTAAAGTAACGAAAACTTGTTTTCAATACAATTTTGCAAAATGCTCAACAAATAAATAACAAAATTGAAGATAAAATCTTTTTTAAATACCAAAATATAAGAAATATGAAATTTAATCAATACTTTTGAGTATAATCGATAAATGTTGAATACACAAAGTTCGAAGAATCGATCCCATGATTTGAATACCAAGGGATTTTTTATTTTCTCATTTTGGACAACAAATTCGGTTCAGACACAATTTTGTCCAAGATAATTTTTTGAAATTTTGCGATAATCTTCTTAAGCATCGTCTTATAATGTGTTAAAAATTTGAGAAGGCTTCACCGTCTAGTAATCGAGATATTCGGTGTTTAAAATCGCAACTTTGAGACGAGGTTTTGTGGGAAGTTACGAAAAAACGACGATTTTTCACAACAAGTAACTCGATTTCTAGAGGGTAAAACTTTCTCAAATTTTATCCACAGTTGAGTATTATTGTTAAGAAGGTTCGTAAGAATTTCAAGCAATTAAACTTGGAATTCGTCTACCGCGTGAGCCTCCTTAGAGGTAAAAAAAAGAATGTTTCAAAAAAAAGTTTTAACGAAACCTATTCATTCGAAATAACGATTTTCTGATGAAATCTTTTTGTATAATTTAAAAACATCGGCACTTTTAAATCACTCACTAATAAATACTTTGCCTTTGTATCCAAATTCCATTGAAATCTAATGAATTTTCCTCAATAAAATTGATATTTCCGAAACGTACGGAACGTGTTAACAAAATATTTGATAGTCTCGCGTTCTTAACCCGTCAGCGGTCGGGTTTCGTATACTTTCGTAGCTCGATGAGATATTTTCTCATAGTTTTATCAGCTAATTTCGCTAAAAAGGAGCTTGAGAATAATTTGCGTTCGATTGATTGTGTCGTTGAGATGTTTATTATTGTTAAACCATAAATACAAGGACAATTGATTCTAAAAAATAAGAGATAATCCTAAAAAAAGCTCAAAATTCGTGAAGCCCTTTTATCACAGGCAAGAATGAATTCCAAATGTTTATATAATTTGAAATATCCAAGAAAGCGTCGTTTCGACAGAACATTGAGAAAGTTTCGTGACCGCTGACGAGTTTGACGTCCGTAATTCTTTTGTTTTGTTTTTATCCGCAAAATAAGAGAACGGAGTAAAAGTTTCGAAGATAAGACGAGACTAGAGGATGAATAACTCACCCTCCAATCCCTTGTCAGCGCCATGAAGCAATTGCATCAAAGGTCGCCAGACGGCGTGATCTTGAAAAGTGGTCCTTAATTGTTGGACGCTTCTTGAGAGCGAATGAAGACATCTGACGGCTGCTAATCTTACCCTGGGTCCTCCAGGGTCCTGGAGACCCGAGACGACTTGCTCCATGAGATTTTCCGTTTCAATAATCCTTTTCCTTATGTCTTCGTCGTTGGCACCGAGCGAGGCGAACGCTCTGAACGCTGCTTGCCTCATATCTTGAGTCAAAGAAGCGTCTTGCACCTGACAAAGCTCACTCGTTACTCTCGTCGCCTTTGGTGCAATACGTTTTATCGACGAAGTTCGTTCTTTGGCAACATTTACCTGAGGATGAGGTTTCAAAAGTTCGGCAAGCGTTGGTATAAGATGATTGCTAATTGATGCTAAACGCTGCAAATCTGTGTCGACTTCGGTTAAATACGCGAGAGTCTCCGCGGCCGCTATACGCTCCCGGGAAGGTCTGTCTCGATGACAAAGTCTCACCAGACACGGTAACGCTCGATAAAGCACTCGAGGATCCATCGCAGGAAGAGCTCCCGCTCTGTGCATGTACGCCACGCATCTCGCAGCCTCCAGTTGCACCAAAGAACTCTTCTCACGTCCCATCAATTGGCCGAGCAACACTGGCACCAATCTACCCTGAGAACCTTTATTCGTCGTCGTCGTCGTCGTCGTTGTCGTCGTCGTCGTCGACGTCCCTGCCACCATCACCGACACTCCGTGATTTTGGTAACACATGTTCGCCAGACAAGCCAACGCTGGCAACTGCACATCCGATAATGGCGACTCTAGTTGCGTTGCCAATGTCTGGATCGCACCACTTTTTGATAATGCGTTTTGCTCGTCCACTGTCTGTTGAATTTAATTTTTTTATTATTAAAATTGTTCACGTATCTTTATTGGTGGAATACGAGATATTGGAAGAAATTTCTATTTTCTGAGGTGATTCGAGTTAAGGAGCTTTGTTACAAAAGACGAAATGGAACCATTTTATTCAAATTTCTAGGGTACGGTCTCTGACTTATGCTGAATATGTCCTCCAAGTTTCAAAACGATTGTCTACACCGTTGGGACGAAATTATCGAATGAAAAATCACTTTTTAACACAGAGATGCGCCTACGATGTCGATTAACTTCAGTTATGTGCATTAAACAATACGAATAAATGGAAAAAAGATTTTAAAAAACTGTCAAAACGTCACTGAATTGATAGAAAATTATGAAAAAAGTGGATTTCTTGTAAAAATAGAAAATTGGGATGCCTTCTTCGATAAGTTAAATGCTACAATTGCGTAAGGTCTTGAAAGATTCATTCTTTTAAGGGACAACATACGTTCACACGCTAAAACAAAGTCATTGAAAGAAACAATGAAAATATGAATTTTCTCGGAAAACGGATAAATCCAGAAATGAAAAAGTCGAGAAAAACGTCATAATTTCCAAAGCAAAGTAACGACCATAAAATTTGTGTAAATCAAACCATAAAATCCATAATTTTTTCTTTAAATCGATTTTTTCCATCTACGAAACAAAAATATTCGTCTAAAATCAAGCCTCCGAAGAAAAAACTACTTAAACATTTTTTTAAACCCACGTCCTCTATAAAATGGATCCCGAGTCAAATGTTGAATGTTTTTGTAAATCAACTAAAAATATGAATTTTCTCCGGAAACGGTTCAATCCAGAAATAAAAAAGTCGAAAAAAACGTGATAATTTCCAAAGCGA
This sequence comes from Campoletis sonorensis, assembly GCA_013761285.1. Taxonomy (NCBI): domain Eukaryota; kingdom Metazoa; phylum Arthropoda; class Insecta; order Hymenoptera; family Ichneumonidae; genus Campoletis; species Campoletis sonorensis. The sequence continues at coordinate 179,369 of JACEOJ010005807.1, read as the reverse complement.
AGTGACGAGCATAAAATTTGTGCAAATCCAACCTAATAATCCATAATTTTTTCTTTAAATCGATTCTTTCTGTCTACGAAACAAAAATATTCGTCTAAAATCAAGCCTCCGAAGAAAAAAACTACTTCAACATTTTTTCCAAACCCACGTCCTCTATAAAATGGATCCCGAGTGAAAAAAAAAATCGATATGAATTCCTACCTTGCAGGCCGTCGTCAAAATAGTGGCGACGCATACTTGGCAAGTGATGGAACAATTGGCGAGGGCGAGAAGTCGCGAAACCATGAGAGGATCTTGATAAATGGCTTGGACCGGAGCGACGGAGTGTTGAAAAATAGTTCTTAAGCATCGTAAGCAGGCTTCGATGAGAAGACTAGAAATTTTGTCGAAGCCGTTGGCGGGTTGTTGAACGGAGGATAAAACTTGGAGAAGCATGGGAACGACGCCGAGGTCGATGAGCGCCAAGACGTGTTGATCGGTGCCTTTGGCCAACGAGCCCAAGGTCACGGCAGATTCGAGTCGGACACGATCGCCAACGAGGCCGGAGACGTCACCCAAAAGTTGGAGTAACCTCGGCACGACGCCTTGTGCGATTACGGAACCTTTTTGTCGGTTGCTTCCGATGACGGAATTCTTGAGACAACTGGTTGCGAAGTACGTGAAAAAACAAAGTGACAGTTGGTTCGTTTTCGAATATTTGAGGTAAACATGATTTTTTTACTTACATTATAGCTTCAAGGCACTTTTGAGAGTCCGGGGAATATAACTCGTCGATATAACTCCGGGAGCTCTCAACATCCTACGACGCAATCGATACAATGATCAGAAACGTCATTTTATTACGATTTTATGATGGTAAATATAATTCATAGGTTCGCACTAACAACGAAACTATTGTTGGCCCCAATCGGCCGGTTTTCCTTATCGAACTTTCACAGTTTACGATATTCCTTACCATAAACGGCTGCATCAACGAAACCATCTTTCAAACGCTCCTCTTTACATGTGCATCAACGATATTAACTCCCAACGGATTATGCAAGATACATCACTTTGATATTTCGCCACGAGAATAACACCCAAATACTTTTTGTTGGTTATTACATGAGCCATCCACTATTCCATTGCCCGATCGCCCGATGACACCGAGCCAGACTTAGCGCTCGAAGATTTTCGCTCGTACGGCTCCTCGTACTATATATACTTTTTTATGTATATATATACGCGGGATTGTTAAGGCGAATTTTTCGTCAACTGACATTTCTGGCAAATCCTCTTCTATCGGTTTCGCGATTCGCGAAATGTTGAACGAGTCTAGTTACTTTTTTGTGTTACTAGAATTCCTCCAATTGGAAGTCGAATTACGTTTCAAGGTTACTTTTCCCTACTTTCCATCTCATTTAATTCTTCTTTGTGAAGATAGTCCCCCGATTTAATTATTTTTGACACATGGAGTAAAAAATGGTGAAATTCTTCATCTGCGTTTCGTGAAAATCAATTTTTTGGTTGTGGTTGTGGTTGGATATAGAAAAAATGATAATACCGACGATCGGTACTTTACCGACGATCGGTAAAGAAATTTCCATTTGTGTGATTTTTTTTAAATTGATTTATTGAAAAATTGCTTAAAGATAAACTATCACAGATATTTTCTAAAGTATCACGAACGGACGGTATTTCCATAATACGTAATGGTACAGTGTATAAATATGGAGAATAAAGTGTCTCCCCCTGTTCGAGTTTTTTGTCATATTGCCAAATACTTAGATTCCATCAATTTTGTGCTTCGCAGCCGTCGATCTACTCGATTTTTGTGCCACGAATATTTTCATCGAAACTCGTCGTGAAAACTTCTTTCCGTGTCCACCATTTTGCTCCCGAGGAAAAGATCCGCTTTGCTAAGAACTTCCGATAAACTTAACTTTCGATCGTGATCGGTATCCGAGAGATCGATCAAATGTTGAGCTTCTTGAATCGCGTGTCTCGGATTTCTCGGGTCGATGTACATCTGTTCGGATGTTAAAAAATTAAATAAAAAAAAAATTTCATCAATTTTTTCGTAGCACATTTAGTTGAAAAATGGTTTCTGGTTCACAATTTTGTTTTTATCTCAAAATCGATATTATTTTCGTTATTTTTTTTTCTAGAAAAATAGATATTTGTTGTTAATGTTTACCAGAAGCTCCGTACGATCGGCTTTTCCATTTTTATTCTTGTCAATAAGAAATCGAAACTCTTTCCTACGATCGTCGCTCCCGCCAATTTTCCTTCGTTTATCCTGATCCTGATCCACTAGTTCGAGGCCGATACCATCGGCTGGTAAGTCAGCGAATTCGTCCTCCGTCAGCTGTTCGTCACCATCGCGATCTGCAATGATACGTCACAAAAATGATTTTTTAATCTATTAATTTGGCTGATTTCGATTCGATTGAAGAATTCTCAAAAATATCTGTAACTCCATTTTGACATAAATTAATTTTGTACAGTATAATACTGTTTTTTTTTAAAATCATTTATAATAAAAGACGTAGAAAACTTGATCGGTACGAATAGAAAAATTGTAACATTTGTTACGGATGAAATTGTATGAAAAATTTTGAAAAATCGATTCGAAGTTCAAAAATATGAAAAAAGGATACATTTTTTTTGGTAACTATGAATATTATTATTATTATTATTATTATTATTACCGAATTTATCGAAAAGATCTTCGACCATTTGGAGCAAGGCTCGGTGGCTACTTTCGGGATGAGTAAAGGCGAGAAATTCATCGAGAGCTAATCGGTCGGGATCGGTTCGAGCAGCCTCGGCCCATCTAGCTCGATCTCTTTGAATGTTTTCTTTCATCGACCTCGACAATTCACTGTGTTTCTTTTTATGAGAAACTATGTAACTTTCGGAGAGACCGTGAGATCTGAGGAAATGTGCATGATACTCGTCCCATGATATTTCTCCTAAAAATCGAAGAACAAGATAGTATCGTCACGTTATAGTTAAAAAAAAAGTAAAAACTGGCAGTCGTAATAATAAAAAATTAAACATATTGCGACAAAGGGAGAGCGGTTGGTCTAGTGGATGAAGGCTCGAGATCGCAACTCCAGGGACCCGGGTTCGATTCCCAGGCCGGACACCAATGAAAATTTGAAATTTTTTTTCAAGTGTTTCTACCGCAATCCCCAGTCTACACCTCTCTGTGATGCCTGAGCGGTCGGTGTACGGTTTCTGCAGTTTCCCTGCGCCCTCGGAAAATGCGATACTGTTGGGGGTGAGGCGGCTGCAGCCGCATGAGGGGGGGGTAGTGGGAGGAGAGCCTCGGAAAAAAGGAAAGTGGGGGTTTCCTCGGTGAAGGCGGAGTTGTATAAAAGCCTCGGAAAAAGGAGGGTAATGGGAGTCAGGAAAACGCGATAAAAGAGGCAAGGAAAATACGTAAAAATCCAGAGAAAATGAAATGAAAAAATATCTTGAAATGGAAATAATTGAAAACAAAAAAAAATGGGAAAATCTTTGATCTCAAAATAATAGAAAGAGAGAAAGAAAAATGTAATACCATTTCGTGGATTATTATCAATGGCTGTAAATAGTCCAATATTTTGTCGCATGGCTCGTTCAATATGTTCGGTGATTTTGCTATGAATCCATCTGGCCAATTCTTGAATATCGAGCTGTTTATTTTCGTCGAGATCGGCACGACGAAAAACGTCAATGAGAAGTGATTCCTCGTGATTGTCTAATTTCTCTACTTCCCAAATCGCCGCATAATCGTTTCCGGATTTGCCTGAATTCTTTGGAACATTTTTTTTCAACTTTTTTGGTGCATTTCGATCACCGACCAATTTCTCCAACTTTTTCGACTCCGTGACGGTTTCGAGCTCAGCAAATAGAGCCTCGAGACCCGGATCGTTGTCCATCTCGTTCACCGCTTCCGGACTTTTTAATTGCATGTTTTTGTTGTACTTTACGAATAACATGAGCGACACGTAAATTACCAGTGGCACGAGAATCGTCCAGCGAGCAAAACGCAAGAACGCTATGTTTGGTTTCCAATTCATTTTTCAATTTAAGCCTGAAAATCAAATATTTTTGCTTTTTATTATTATTTTATTCTCAGAAATAATTAATCAACAAAATTTCGCTTTTTATCATGAATTCTTTGAGCCATGCATAATTCTAAAATTTTTTTTAACAATAACCAGGGGTCGAAAAATTTTGAAAAAATTCCATCAAATTTCTTCAACTGTATAGAGTTTGTGAAAAAATTGCCGCACTTCTATTCACAGTAGTTCAGTAGAAAAAAAAAAAATTTCATGAAAAAGTACCAAATGTGAGTATTTTTTTTTTTATACGGTTTTGATATAAATACAAAATGAAAAATGTTCATTTTTTACATCTATAAATGTACCAGGGACCGTGCAGAACCAAAAAACCTCGGCATTTGTTGTTGAAAACGTAGTTAAATGGTCAAAAAGGCAAAATACAATGACTGAGAAGTTCAAATAAAATTTTCAATAAGAAATATTTTTTGGTATAATCAAAATATCTCGAATATAAAATAAACAAATGTTTTCAAGTCCATAGCAAACTTATTGAGCCAATAAAAAATAAGAATGACGTTAATTTTTGCAACAATTTCATTTTTCATATCAACAATTTCCATTCAATTGAACAATTCATTGTTCTTTTAAATACGAATCAAGGATACTTTGAATTCTGAAACGAAAAAAATCCCACACTTCGAAAAATTGAATAATTAACAATAATCAATAAAGATAAACATTAAAAATGTATTTAAAAAAAATACGAACTGCAGCGTTGATGGTCCAAGACTATTTTCCAAACTTTCTACTCTTACAAAGAGCTCGTGAGTTTCTTACGTGTTTATTATTATATTTTGTCTTCGGGCGTTCGTCCACAGATCCGCACACGATCTTAGATCGGTGCTCGATCTTTTTTCTAGCAGACAACGCCATCCAATGACACTGGAATGCGTTTCACTCAAATGTTACGTTTTTCTGGTTATTCATCAGAATTTTTTTACTCTTTATTTTTGTTTTTGTTGTTTTTACTGCACTGGGAAAAAACTTTGTTTCAAAAAAAAATATTAACAAATAAATTTTATAAAAATGAAGAACGACAGCATTTTAATGCTTTTGGTGCCGTCAAAGATCCGCGCGACTATGCCCAACTTTAGTCCTCGAGGCTGCTTCACCAGCCTCTCGTATTGATCCACTTTCACTCGAGCTCGTTTCCCTACTTCGCACGCGCACCATTCACCACAATTCTCCACGTTTCGTCGCCTGGAGTCTAAAACACCTTTTTAACTATCATTTTTCTTCTGGTTCTTCGGTCATATTACCATTGTCGACAAAAGTAATTTTTTTAATTAACTATAAAAAACTATAAAATTATGAAATATTGTTATTATTATTTATCCAAAAAGAAAGAAAACTTTCATTATTCATCGACTGTCACAATTTTTTTAAACAATATTTTCAAATTATAGAAATGAAATTCTTAATCGTCATAATGGTCATTTTACCAGTCGTTGAAAAAATAAGAAAATTTATGAAATTTATTCAGATATAAAAATCAAAAAAACTCGCAAAAAATAAGTTTTCATTTTTTTTTTTTTTTTTTCTATTCGATCAGGTATTTTTTAAGGCGTATTTTTTGGACGTTATTTCAAATACTTTATAAACGTTGAAAAAAACATTTTTTGGTATATTTATATTGATTTATTACATTTTTTGAAAATCCCAAATTTGTCTTTTTACGAGGACTGAGTTACCATTTTCTTGGTGCAATTTGTCTCATTTTGATAACTTCTTCAGAGTAGTCTCTCTTTTCACTTTTTTGAGACCTGATTTTTTTTTGAGGTCTTTTGTGACGAAAGATTTAAAGGGGAGACAATTATTAGGAGGTGGCACTTCGAGGACCAGTCTTTTTTCAGTTTTATTTGAGGATTTGGTTTTTTTTTTTTTTGGAGACTTCCACAAAAGTCTACTTCACATTTCATTCCTTGAAAATATTCAAAAACTCGTCCGAGTCTATTAAAAAATTAAAAAAAGTGTACACACGTGTTTTTTTTTTTTTTTTTATGAGATTTTGTAATTTTTTTTCCTATTTACATTTCGATATTTTGTCCAATTTTATTTTCATCAATTTAAGCAGTCAATTTATATATTTTCGTGAATAATACATTTCGATGCTTTTTGTGGAATGAATATTTCATAAAATTATTTGTATTTTTATTCAACAAATATACACAAACCATAAAACTAATAATCTCGTTAATTGTTATGGGTTTAATGATTTTACCAATGGGTAAAAAATAGTACGAAGAAGAATTCGATGTTTAGCAGTAATTTTGACATTTTGCAAAACGTAATAATTTGTATTTTTTTATATAATTTGTCACATCGGTCACAATTGTTTTCATAAATATACACAAATATCAATAATTCATTAATAATTCTGACAATAATCCTAAAATGCAAATATTCAAACGAATAACAACAGCATTTTACGTCCTCTACGTTATTATTAGTAAAATATGAATAAAATTAAATTCTAAAATGAAAGTTGTAAGTACACGCGGTGCATTGAATGATAAAAATGTAATATTTCGGGCGCAGTCTCTTAAAACTTATTCTTCGAAATGCAAAGAAATAAAAATACATCGATCGGTAATTATATTTGTACGTAAATTAAAAAAAAAAAAGTTATGAAAAATCGTGAAACTAACGATTTCGTCGGAATTTTTTTCTAAGTGCATTTTCATAAAAATCTCTTTTTTTTTTTTTCTTCAGTTTTCATGGAAATTATATTTTCTCATTGCTTCAGTTCGATTTCGAGAAATCGCTAATGCTGAATCTTTATCGTTGTTGAACTCTTGTCGCTTTTTGTCTCTCTTCGTATTTTTTCGTCCTCCAGCTCCAAAGCCAAATTCGTAATTCCCTGAATGTTCTTACTTCCTGATTTTGTCGGTGTTCCTAAAAGTGCACGGATCGGTGGACTCAACAAATCCTGATCGAGATCCGCTGGATTCTGGAGTCCGGTACACAAACTCACGAGAAAACCGACGATCACTGTTACCAGGCAACCGATCACGCTGTACCATAAATAACTTATCTGTTGAGAGACATAAAAATATAATTTTAATTAATTAGACAATCCAATAAAATACAAATTGAAATTCACGATATGGAAATATAATTAAAATTTTATAATTAATGTTATAACCATTGAATGATTATTATAACAAATAATAGTAATTAATATGTTATAATTAATGTTATAATCATTAAATAATTATATTAGATTTATTATTTCCATTTTTACTATTTTTTTTGTTCCATTTTCTGGATTTTGCTCCTGTATGTTTTTTCAAAATAGTTTTTTTTTAATGTAATTAAAATGTTATAATTAATGTTATAATCATTAAATAATTTTATTAGATTTATTATTTTCATTTTTACTATTTTTTTTGTTCCATTTTCTGAATTTTGCTCCTGTATTTTTTTTTTAATGGGTTCGCACGTATTTAAATAAATAAATACATAAATAAATGATTAAATAAATAAAT
>JACEOJ010005807.1:128011-167775 GCA_013761285.1 Campoletis sonorensis | reverse complement strand
ACGTGGATTCAATGAATAAACAAAACAAATCTCTTGTGGAAATGCCATTTTAAATAATGGAAAAAAAAACAATAATCAAATTCGAGACGTAATAATATTATTTTTTTTACCAATCATTTTTATACAAATTTATCCAATTTTTGTACAAATATTTCTTTTTTATACTAAAAAAATGTTCACGTTTGAAATACGTTGAGAAAAAAGTGAAAAAAGATCGTAACGAAAATACTAAAAAGAGAAAAAAATGTAAAGCAAGGAATGAATTATTTAAAAACTTCAATTTCGATAAAATCCAATTATTCAATAAAGTAAACTGTGATTAAATTTTTTTTTTTTACAACCGAATTCCTAGGGTTTTGTAAAAAGTTTTTAAAACTTATCAACGAACAACGTTTCTTAAATTTTTGTTCTACGTCATGATAAAGTGACAGGCATGAATAGTGACAAGATACAGAAAAAATGACCTCGGATAACCTCCAATCCCTCGCGGGCAGTCTCGGCTTTAATAATTAACGACAGAAAACTCTAGCTGAAGTGTAACATCTACAAAAATCCCTAGATTGTCAGAAAAGGATCTAAATTCGCTGTCAAACATTGTATCTTGAATGTGTCACGAAGAATAATCCTTATTTTTTTTTTAAATTAATTAATCAGTCACAAATTGAACTTTTAATAATAATTAATTAATTGTCCTTTGACCATCGAAATGAACTTCCGTCCAAAAGTTTGGAAACACCTGACGAAATTTTTTGACGCACTAAAAGTTAGATTACTCAGTCGAAAAAAACGATATCAAAATTTTGCGAACGGTGTCTTGAAGGGGACACGTTCAGCTTCATTTTGCATTTTTGAAACATTTTTTCCGATTTTTTTTGGGTCCAGTACGTATTTTTGAAGTTGGGCATTTTTCTACATTCCTAGAAATAGAAAAAAAAAGTTTCAATTTATATTTTGTTGATAATTTTACAACGAAAGGCTCGTGTTTATTTCTACGATCGAGACAAATATGCGAAGGAAAAAAATAGATCGTACCAAGAGTACGAGGCAAACGACTATGAACGAGCTTTGGAGACACAGTCAACCGGTTGTTTCGTTGAAAAACAAAGCCCTCTCTCGTGATCGTGAATATATCGATCTGTCCCCTCGAGCATCAATGGACCATTCAAACGTATACATAAAAAAGATACCCTTTCATCGCTCCTACTTTTGTTCTCTTCTACTTATTTTTTTCTTTTTTTTCTTTTTTTTTTTGTGTACACATATTCGTTCTTTGTTTTCCCTTAAAAAAAACCGATATATCGATAATTGCTGCACTGGTGACACACTATTTTCGATTGCAAATGATTGCAGACATTTTTCATGCAGTGTTTTTAAAATCATTTATTATTTACGTTGTAATAATTGTTTTTATTTTTATTTTTGACTGAGTAGATTCGAGGGAGTCAAATAAATGAGAAAGAAATAACAATAAAAAATAATTTTGTCAATTGAATGACGGAAATTTTATTCCGAATGATTGATTAATTATGCAAATAAATATTTTATCATTTTCTACATTTTTTTTTCATATTTGGTGCTTATTTTTCGATTTAATTGTTTTTATCAATAGAATTTTGTTTGGCATTTTGTTGTCAATGTATAAATGTTAGTTACACAGTTTACTTATTTTTAATAAAAATCGATTTTTAATTACATTGAACGTTAAATAGAATTTTTCCATGAAATTGTAAACAATTTTAAAAAGTTTTGAATCTTCCTCAGATTTCCTTCCCCAATTTGAACAAATTTACGAAAATTACTAAAACTTTTTTTCCATTCGAAGCTGACATTTTTGGTAATTATTTTAACAAAGTAGTGAACGAAATTGATGAAAACTATTTCCACTTTTGTCTAATTTTGACATTATTGAAAATGAAATATCTTTTTTTTTCGTTTTGTAAATTTGTTATTGAGTGAATGCTCAGAATTTTGGAGGAATTCAGAACCGGAGAACCTCTCATTCGGTTTGAGCAATGACAAAAAAATAGAAATCTACAAAATTTGAACAAATTCACGAAAATTACTGTAACTTTTTTTCCATTCGAAGCTGGGACCCCATCCACCGCTCATTCTCTTCATTTTGGAATTATCTTCAAATTTGTAATTAGTGTTTTTCATTTATAGTCTTTTTTTAATAACATGAGAAATTTTAAAGTAAAAAAAAGATGAAAAATTGAATTTTTCGCTTGGCCTTGCCTGAATAAATAATTTATCGGAATGTAATACGGCCGAAAACCTATTCTGATTCATGGGCTTCATTCCTGTGAAAGATTCATCAAAATTGGTTCAGTGGTTTTCGCGTGAAAAGCGGCCAAACACAATTTTGCAGTTGAGTTTTATATTTATAGAGATAAATTCTGAAGCTCGAGTGTAATCGCGAAAAAGTCTGATTCACCGACGATTTCGATGCACATCTGTGTCTCTGTAGTCATTTTGCCTTTTTTTCTTTTTTTTGCTCACTGCCTCTTCACTATTAGCACTTACGTCATTTTCCATATAACGGTGTAGATGACGCCGGAAGTATTCGCCTCCGTAGATTTCATTATCGAACGACAATACAATGCTTCTTTTGTGCACGTCTATTTACGAGTCTCATCGAGACGTATGTAGAAAAAATAAAAGAAAAAGAAAACAAACAAAATTCGACTGAAATTTTATCAGGATTTTCGGTCCAAGATAAGCTTCGATTCGAGGAAAATAAGTAAACGTATTTAATCTTATTTTCGGTATTAAAATGAAATAATATTCATTTAATAAGCTTGACGAATTTTCAGAAAAATTTTGTTCAAAATCATGTGGAATCGAAAATTCAGTAAAATTCTCCATTTCAATTTTCATTGAAAAAAAAAGATTAAAAAAAAAATTGGAAATGAGCAATAAAAATATTTGGAAAACGAATTCATTGACGTTTCTTGATTTTTTTTTGATAGGACCCGAAAATATTTTTTTAATTGATTGTCAAAATTGGTAAAAAAATAAATAAAAATCAATAGAAGTTCATGTGATTTTATTTCCATTGTAGAAATCTAAATAATCGATATTAACATGTCGATTTAATAAAAAAAATTAATTATTACAAATGTAAACGTCAAATAATTCGTATATATGCATAATTAAATGTTTTTTTGTAAAAATTGCATTTTTTAAGGACATACGAGTCGTAAGTAAAATGCACGGGAGACCAGATGCTGAGACTGGAGAAAAAGAAGATGAGGCGAAGGAGGACAACGTGGAGGAGGAGAAGGAGGAGGAGAAGGAGGAGGAGGAGGAGGAGGAGGAGGAGGAGGAGGAGGAAGCTCTCAATGCGTAAACGATACGTTCGCATCAAGACGAGCTCACGAGCTTCGGAGAGATAGAGAGCGAGAGTGTGTGAGATCGGAGCATTAAACGGAATTATATACAGGGTAAGATTTCAAACAAATTTTGCTTTGAACAATAAAAAAAAAAAAAAAAAATTGTGAGAAACTCATTTTTAATTGAGTTTTTTAAAATTAATTGACAATTTTTTGAAATTGAATTAATTTTTAAAAAAATTTATGAAAAAAATAATTTTTTTTTTTTCGTTACAGCATCGGTTCGACTGAATTTGCGAAATATTTTCCATTTTCCATGAAAATGCATTTTTTAAACATCCAAACGATGTAGATTTTGTTCTCGATAAAAAAAAATGAATCAAAAAACTTTGAGACATGAGTGTAATTTGGAAAAATTTACAGAAGCAATCGTTTTTTTTTTTTGTACAATTGTTAATGTAATTATCAAGTTAATAAATTTTCATTGAATTGCACACGATGAAATGAAACTTTTGTTACTTTAGTCTAAAAAGTTAGAAAAATGCAAATTTTGAAGAGAACTAGTTTTTTGTTGTTGTTGATACTAAAGTCTACTCGAATGTTGGAATTTTGAATCTCATTTTTAAAACAACCTGTACATTTGTGTGTGAATAAAATAGTGGAGGGAGTCTTGATATTCGTTTCGTCCTAGTGCACGTGTTGCAATTTCACTTTTTTACTGTAACAAACATCAGCAGCAAGAAGTTCGTAGATAACTTTTCATGCTCGATAATTCCCATCGATCTAATTATAACAACAACACCATGAAAATTTGTTTATTAACAACTCTGTACAGGACTCAGGGAACTCAAGATTTGAGAAAAAAATATTCATTTTACACGAATTTTAACTTTATTTTTAACTCGTTACTTTAACTTTAATTTACTTTTACTATCAGTTAATTTTAACTTCATTTTTAACTCGCAGATAACTTTCCATGCTCGATAATTCGTTTGCGGAAAATTTCTCGAAAACCATTGCCCGGAAAACAATTTCACGAAACAACAAAAGAAAAAATTCCGACACAAGAATTCCGAAAAAACAATTTCCCGAAAAAAAAAAAAACCAATTTCCCGAAACAACAATTCTTCGAAAACAATTTCCCGACAATAATTTCCCGAAATAACATTTTCTCGACAACAATTTTCCGAAAAAAAAAAAAAACAATTTCCCGAAATGACAATTCCTTGAAAACAAATTTCCGAAAAAGCAATTCCCCAGAAAAACAATTTCCCGAAAACAATTTTGCGAAAGAACAATTTCCCGAAAACAATTGGAAATACTATTCGAACCTGAGATTTCAATTTTCCAAAAACCCGATAATTCCCATCGATCTAATAATAAAAACGCCATAAAAAGTTCGCGTATTGTTTGTGAAGGACTTAGGGAACGTAAGATTTCCGAAAAAATGTATATTTCACACAAATTATTTTTCTATAAAATATATTTTGAAAAATTCAAAAGTGTCAAGTTAGAAAAATAGTTATTCTTCATAAAATAGGTCTGTTTAAAATTGACCATAAAATTCTCAATTTCCACAAGCCTGTGGAAGAGAAAAGGTAAAATTTCCAAAAAATTTTATCCCAAACCGATCATCTCCGAACCATTAGAACTTGTAAAAAATTTCTTAAACTCTGCTCGTAGCATTCTCAAATTTCCGAGAGTCGGATGCAAACGGTTCACAACAGGATTCTGGCAGGAGTGTGAGAAAATAAAGGAATTCAGCGGCAGGCAGTCGGGATGACTAGGACTTTGGAATTTCAAGAATTTAAGGATTATCGTCGCGACAATTTTCATTCTTCATCCATTTCCGGCTGCAGATATTTTTCATATTTCGAAAAAAAAAAAAATTGAATACTTTTTTTAAGTTCATTAATTTCAATATTTGTCACTCGGGACCTTGAAATGTATTTTTTTTATTTATTTTCATCGAAAAAATTCAATTAAAAAAAAGAATAAAAAATTCAATAATGTAAAAAAAAGATTTATGGAATAATTAAAAAAGTTCATTAATCCATTGTTTAATCGAATAATTATTCATTAGTTTCCTCGTCCCGCCATTTGTTATTTATTTTCTTCGAAATAATTGATCTCGAAATGTGAAAAATTTGCGAAGTGACTGTACCATCGAGAAGGCACGTCATCAGGCAAGGGAAGCCGAGATAAACTCTCCGTCGTGAATGAACTGGAGAGACGAAGCTAAAATGCATGGCTTGGAAAGCAGCGCGTCAGCCAGTTGCACATTTTTTTTCAAGCACGATTAACACTTTTGGTCTTATACGAAAAATAAAGGTTGGTCGATGAATTTGAGTGGTCGAAGAAAAAGGGTTGAAAAATTTAGTAGGCGTAAATAAATACGTACTGAATCGATGTGCAAAATTTTGATATTATTTACCATTTGGTTTGACAGTAATTAATTATTGAATCTCCAGTGTTTTGGGAGCCTTGTCCCTACCAACATAGAATAGTAGTACACATGTCAAAAGTTTTTTATTTTTTCCAGTGGTTATTCCCAAGATTTCGTAATGAAAAACAGATCGGTATATTCCTTGGATGCCCAAGAATGTATACGTATTTTAGTTTTTGGACCTTCCCATTAAAAATCAAGTGAAATGTTGAAAAATATTTGCTACTAAATCATTTATATTGCGTCAAAAATGGCGCGGAAATTGGTGTGAGAACGCTTGGCAACGCTGCATTCCTTGTGACGTCAGCGTTTCGGTTTCGGTTGCAGTTAGTTTTTTGTGTGCTCTGGATTTTCAACTAAGCAATCTTCGTATGTTAATAGTAATAAATAATAACTTTTTTTCTTCATTTTCTTCGAGTTCGCTGTAATGTCACTTCGCACACAAAACACACAACATAACCTATAAGCTTTGTATACGAAACTGACAGCTATTGTAGACGATGTTTATTTTCGTACGTTGCCAAACGCTCCGTTTTACCATGTGCAACGCCAGTCAAAATTGACTTATTAAACACTTTTTTATCAATAAATCATATTAAAATATCGATTTTTCACGGATTATATTTTTAAAATTATAAAATAACTATTTTGAAGTCAATTTTGTATGAGGAAGCTTTAGCCGAAAATAGTTCTTGTAAAAAATCACGTAGTCGTCACCGATCATCCTTTTTTTGAAAAGTATGAAAATGTTCGAATATTTAATCATTTATTATAACGTTTGTATATTTTTATACGTACTTCGAAAGACGAGCTAAAAAATGAATCCTGGACTACAAAATAAAAGTTTTAGACGCTTTTGTTCGAACGAAATTTAAGAAAGGTTTATAAACGTTCGAAAACTGTCGATTACGTTACTACCGTGTTTCACTTTCGAAAGTATTTTAAAAAAACGCGTGGGAGTATTTTTTCGCGAACGTAATGTCCCGTCATTTTTTTTCGCTGACTTCGCATATTTAATAGGAAAATAATCGATATGCAGACGAAAGTGTGAATAAAATTTGTGAATGACAGAAAAAAATAAATAAATTTACGATTAACATCGATTAACGAAAAAAAAATATCGAAAAATTGAGTTTTTGACACTTCCCGATTTGTACCCAACACCAATTTGTAATAAAAACCATCGAAAAATATCACCGACAATTTTATTTTTAAAAGAATTCGAAGAAAATAATAAACGATTTTTTTTCTCTTTCCAGAAAATACTCACGTCTTGAGACTCAATTTTTTTTTGTTTATTTCTACATCTACAAAAAGACTCCGATCGAATAAATATTTGTTTGAATATAAACAAAGTTTTGGTAAAACGTGTCGTCGAGCGAGAGGAGCAAGTAAACAAAACTGGCATGTGCTGCCACTCGATATTTGTGAATTTAGAGGTTATGTAGATCGAAACTTTCGATGGAGACTATACGAAAAGTTAAAGTCCAGTCGGGGTCCAGCGAGTGAAGCTGAATCCGTAAAGACGCGCGAAAAGAGAAAAAAAAGAATTCGGGTGGCTAAGGAAAAAAAACACGTACTGCGCGTGCATTTAAAAGTGGCAGGTGTTTAGAGCAGACGTCGTACGAAAACAAAAAACAAAAACAATGAAAAAAAAAAGTTGGTCAGATATTTTTTGGCACGAAAAATACGCTACCTTGTCTTGAATTATTTGAGCGGAATGTTGCGACGGCGTGGTTTTAGACGATGATGAATAAGGCACTTGTTTTAAGGATTCTCGCTTATCCTCTCGATGATTGTCAACGTTGATGGTTCGATGAACGAGGAGACGAGTCGATCCGGCACTCGCGTTATTCCGGCCGGGACTGCCGTCAGAATGCAACGTTGCCTCGTTGCCCGACGCCGGTTCCTTTCTGCGCGAATGTAGCTGCTGGTGGTGCTGCTCTTTCCCGAAGAAATCTGGATCGGCATCGGGCAAAAGGCCGTCGTAGCCCGAGGCATCGTCGGACTCGCTCGAACGACGGGATCTCACTGTCTCCTTTATTCTCGGCGGGTCCTGGTCGCGATAAATTCTTCTCTCGGTCTTCGCGATCTCACACATACCAATGCACAATGTTTTTCACACGAAATAATAAAAACGCCGAAACCTTTCTCAACAGAACGACCCTCCCGCGACGTCTGCGATCGATTTTTTTATTCTTCAGTCCGCACGAGATAAAAAGATACTGAACGCCAAATATCTCCCCAGTACACACAACGAAACTTTGTTTTTATCTCACACCTGAATACGCACGTGCAGCGTCGAATGAGTAAACAAAACAATTTGCATTTTTTTCGATATCGATATATTCTGTTGAATTTTATTCAATTTTTACATTTTTGTGAAAAATACAAGAATTCTAGGCACACGTGTCACTTTCTCGCTGATTACGATTTGACCTGGCGTTTTTATTGACATCGAAATATTTTGAAAACACACAACACGCGATTGTCGAATCAAGACGCCGCGGCGTTTCCGCGCTGCAACGGTCAAGCTTATTTTTCAATTATTATTAGCGTTATTCCCTCAAAAGATTGTAGTGGGACGCGAAAAATGTATTATTTTTTGCAAACATTATTCCGGGCTCGTATTAATCACGATTTATAAAAAAAATTATTCAAAATAACTGTTTTGAGTGTTTTTATCGGTGTTTTATATCACGCAGTACGTTTTAATCCAATTCGCGGGCGCTTTTGATTGCCCCTCGTCCACATACGATACTAAACTATTTTTCAATGTGGAGCAGACGAAACCGAGGGGCCCCCATGCGTCATTCGCAGGCTATAGGACATCTGCCGCCTTTTACTTTCGTAGAGGTCTTTTTCTCTCTCTCTCTCTCTCTCTCTCTCTTTCTATCCGTCCTCGGGTTTTTACCCTCACTACGGAACCCTCGACGCGGTCTAACCCCATACAACACGCCCTTTTCCCACCCCACGTGTACTTAAGAACGGAGCGCGCAACCCCTCAGCCCTTCGGAGCTTTTGGCGTCTCCATATTTTCCCCAATGGTCTCCTTTCGTCATTGTTTATTTTCGAGGAGCTGTCCAGCTACCACGAGGTTCTTGGTTCTATTCTACGAATCAAAATGGCCGCCTCAAAAATCTTCCCACATGTTTCTTCGACATCCACTAAAATCCCCCCCCCCCCAGCCCCGTTGGCAATAATATTTATATAGAAATTTAATTTTTAACATTTAAATCGCGTTCAGTGGAGTAGCATTTTTTTCAAAAAACAAATTTCAAACATTACCAACTGAGTTTTTTGTCTCGTGAAGCCACGAAAATATAGATGGCGCCAGCTGTGGTGGCAAATCTTTGAAAATTAAGTTGTTGAAAAACACGATGAATTATTAAACATTCTCAATGTGATAACTTTCACTACCAAACAACCACCGAGCGATTTATAAATAATAAAATCATTCATAATTACGTATATTTACATGTACGCGAATGGATTTTTTTTCGACAGGAGTGGGGGGTCGATAACAGAAAAGTAAAAACACGTTGTTCTCGGACACTCTTGACATTCGAAAAAAAAGAAGAGTTACACGTTGTTCTCTTTTAATGAAAGAATAACGTGTAACTCTTCTTTTCTCTAAAATATCAAGCGCGGCCAAGAAAAACGTGAATTTTCTTTGTTACCGACTGCAGGACTGGCAGATCACCTCAGTCGGCAATCCGAATGACACGCTGAATTTTTTTTTTAAATACGACAAATTTCAACTTAACAAATAACCGACATTATTTATAAGCAAATAATATGCTTATCAGAATATGCGAGATTATTAATTTATAATCTTTTAAGTTGATTTTATTACAAAATAATTCGAAAATCGATAAAATTGTTAAGGAAAAACTAATATAAATAATAAAAATAATGAAAATAATATCAAAAATAATGAAAATAATGAATAAATAATAAAAAATTCAATAATAAATAAGAAAAATAAGAATTTAGGATGATGGGTGAGTGATTGTAACGACGAAGAAAAAGCTTCCAACTAACGCCGACAGGTGACTGAGAAAAGCAACTAACCCGGGACTATTACGAGCATATTGTTGTTTTGTTTAATTGTAATATTGTTTGCGAGGCAAGTGTTGACTAATATTTCGCGAGTACGCGCGCGTTTCGTGATTCGTCGCACAATTTTAATGGACATTTTTTCTCAGTGATTGAAAATATATCGTAGACGTAAAATCGAATAATTAATTCTGGTGAACGACATAACCTCGCAGTGTAAAATGTTCAAATTTTGACATGAACCTCTTGATTTGTACAATCGAAAAATTTAATTAGATCAACGAAAAAAAAAACAGGTTGCAATTTAAATAAAAGTTATTTATTATCTTATAAAATGAAATTAGTCGTGAAAATATTGCAAGGGGAAGAGTGCACTGTTGAGGTTCGTAACATCATTTTTCGCGATCCTAATTCTTCATGAAATTTTCTAAATAATTCGTGTAAATTCTTCGACTTTTCTTTTTTTTTTCTTTTTTTTTCGTAGATATCCCCAACGGACACTGTTTACATTCTCAAAAATCGAGTCAAAGGACTTCTTGGAGTTGACGTGTCACAACAAAAATTGATCTTCTTGGGAAAAGCTCTTTCAGGTGGTTATGACATTTTTATTTTTCTTACGCCAGCAAATAAAATATTTGACGGATCAAATCTGACGACAAATAATTTACAGAAAAATACGTGGAATTTTTGGAAACGTAAAATACTTTAATTCGTATTTATATAAAAAAACAATTTGAGGTTATTTTTTGAAGGTGGAGAAAAATCGTTTAGAAATATTTTGACGCTCGAAAATCACGAGTTGACATAAAAATTTTGGTTAGGCTAGCAAATGAGACATTTGACGGTTAATAATTTACAGAAAAATATGTGGAATTTTTGGAAACGTAAAATACTTTAATTCGTATTTATATAAATAATAATTTGAGGTTATTTTTTTCTCGTGAAAAAAAATGTTTCGAACTATTTTGACGCTTGAAAATCATGCGCGATCGATTGAAATTGAACGATTTAAGGTATCGAACTTTTCGAAACATTTTTTGACCAAATTTTCTGAAATATCAATCGAAAAAATGTAAAAAATTTAATAAAAAACTGTCAAACCACTAAAAATATCATTAAAATTATGCCACGAGAAAATGAAATATTTTGTCTACATAGTTTATTAATTATTCATTTTTTTGTCAATGAAAATGATCGATTTTTCAGTAATCATGTATTTTTTATACAAAATTTTGTTTTGTAAGATAAGGTGAACCATTAAATTGTAAAACTTGTACCAAAACTCCTTAATATTCAAAATATTCAAAATATTGAAAAATATTGAAGAAATATAAAAATAATAAATATAAAAATAAAAATAAACATACATATTGAATAATATTCAAAATCTTAAAAACTGAAAAAAAAAATACTTTTATGCTGCAAAAGTAAATTTTTACCACCAAACTTTTGATTTAACGAACATTTGGTCCAGAGAAATGTGAATATAAAGAATAAATATAAAAAATTTATGAATTTTTATTTTTTTAAATAAATTTTGCAATGAATTACAGATGAAAATCCATTGAGTTTTTATCCCGGAATCAAAGATGGCTGTAGACTGTACCTGGTGGTGAAAAAAGACTCGTCAAACTCGAACGAAAGTTCGAGCGAAGCAAAATCGCCTCCTGCCAAATCGGGAATCGCTGTTCTCAGGGAAGAAATGACAAGAATCCTGAAACAATATTACACGGCGACGGAAACGGAAGCGATACTTAACGAACTGATAAAGGAGCTGAGAAAAAAAGTGGACGGTCTGACTTACGACGATTTGGAAAGATTAGCGACTGCTCTTATTCAGGATGAAGAAACAAACGCTTAGACAATAATTTCCCGATGTCATTGACTTATTATTTAATTATTCTCTGTAATCAATATTATTTACTACCATGTGTTGGATTCCCATCCTTAGAACATGAAGAAAATTTGTAATTTATTAAAATAACGGCTCTTCCACATGGTATTGAAGTTCGCATCGTTAAACCGCTAATAAAATTCTTCTCATTTCTGAATTTCGCACATTTTGATAATTTAACGATTTTTTTTTGACAAAATATCGCCGAAAAATCGCCACGAGAGCTGAAAGAATAAAATATGACCGGAATTTACTTTTTTAAGGTTCGTGTCTAGTCTAGAGAGCGAAAAACAAGCTCGGTTTGCAAAAACGTTTTCTTCAGCTTCTTTAGTAGGGTATTACAATAAAACTTTTTCCAGGACATAATGTTATCCTTATAGAATATTGAAAAAATTGTTAACTGCACACAGGATTTTTTTTCAAATTTGCAGAGAGCGCCAAAGTCGAGTCCTCAAAAAAAAAGATAGTTCCATGGCGGAAAAACAATCTCTGCAACCGCCAGATCGATTTCGATGAAACTTTGTACGATTCTTTATTAAAGTGTTTTGTGTGGTAATTCTCCACGTTTTTGGAAAGAAAATTTACGATCCAACAATCAACACGACTCAAAACGTACAAAAATAGGTCAATTTTCGTACAATTTTTTCAAACAGCCGCCATTTTTTTTCTATCATCGATTTTTGGCAAACGCTGGTGAATTACCACGTGGCAAACCTTCCTCTTTAAAATGTTTTTTATTATTTTTCATTCAGACGTGCTAATCCGGAGATTTATCGTCCGCCATGGAACTACCTTTTTTTTTGAGGACTCGACTTTGGCGCCCTCTGCAAATTCGAAAAAAAATTCTGGGCGCAGTTAACAATTTTTTTAATATTCTACAAGAATAGCATTGTGTCCTGGAAAAAGTTTTATTGTAATACTTAATAAAGAAGCTGAGAAAAACGTTTTCGCAAATGAGCTTGTTTTTCGCTTTCTAGACGAACTTTAATTTGCGAAATATCTAGAGACTCGAAAGCGTCTTGACGCCAAGTACAAAAAGAAAGAGTTTAAACTCTTGCCAAGGCAAATCACGTCGCGTATCTATACTCGAGAACCGGCCCTTTTGTTTTTGGAAACACTGAAAATACCAATTTTTTTCGTATTCCAACGACGAAGGAGATTATCAACAAAGGAATTGTATCAAAATTGTATTCTACAAGAAAAAAACATATTTTCAATATCATTCGTACAAAATTGATTGGCTAATCATGTCATGAATCAAGGAGATCAAGTTGCCGAAAATATCGAGCAACCAAGCAGATGAAAAGATTCAGCGTGTTCAATGTGTGCTCGTCAC
Source organism: Campoletis sonorensis (assembly GCA_013761285.1). Lineage (NCBI taxonomy): Eukaryota > Metazoa > Arthropoda > Insecta > Hymenoptera > Ichneumonidae > Campoletis > Campoletis sonorensis. Next base: position 154,708 of record JACEOJ010005807.1, on the reverse strand, counting down.
TCGGATCCTAAAACATAAAAACAAATGAATGAAAAAAACTTCCCTCCAGTCGTTAAAGACGTTGTACGGCGAGGATCAAATCTAACTTATTGTTTTCAGTTTTTCTTACACACAAAATGGTTTGCGAGCCTAAGTTCATTGATAAAAAGTTGTTAAAAATTGACTAAAGAACAACATGCTCTAAATTCAACATTGTCCGAGTTAATTTGTATTTTTTAAGTAATAACCAATATTTCGAGAAAATTTCACGACCGATTTTGTTTGAAAAACAGTTTTTCAATATGAACGTCACAATAAAACTGCCTCAAAAACCAAATAGATATGGAATTTTACATCCATACCCTTTCGGGTTTTTAAATGGTCGTACTTTCTCTCCGCTCTTTATTCCTACACTTTTTTTCACAATTCCATATTACCACCTGGACCCACATTTTTGCGTGAATTCCGAACCACAGAAAGAACAGTTTTATTTAGACACTTAGAAAAAATCCATTGTTGAGGCCTCTCTGCCTCAAAAACCATTTTCTTCAATAAATCTTTCCACTGTCCATTTCTGGGCTTACCGTTTTAACTCTAATGGCAGAACAAGTTCGCGCCAAAGTTCTCAGGCAAGAATAAGCGTCCGGATTCAACGGGAGCTCTAAAACCGTGAGCAACGCGTAAACCCATTGTCCAACCTGCGGTTTGATTTCATCTTCGGATTCAATATTTTCCACGAGATATTCGAGCACGTGTTCGACGATAGGCTGACTCATGGAAAATATTGTGCCAAGAGTCGGTGGGTTCGCGACGGACTCGTTTTCCGGCGACAGAGCCAGGCAGAAGTCTATCCAGCCAATTTGGTCGTCGATCTCCGGCTGAAATAAAAAATTTCAACTTTTCATCGTCCCTCCAAATATTCTACGAGGAAAAAAAAATTATTTGACGAATAAGTACGAGAATCACTGTTGGCAGCTTCGACGTTAAATTTTCTTTCTGAATTCGACTTCTCAGTCTCGCTACTTTTAGTCTCAAATCAGAAAAGTCCGCTATTTGACACTCCTGCCATTCTAGCGACGGCTTCGAAGTCGCTGGTGCTTCGATGCATCCTCCGAGCTGAAAACAACAAAAATTCAAGTCTCAGTCATATTTGGACTATTATTCGTTACGGTTACGAGGAAAATTTTCTTGGTTTCTATTTTTTTTGTTCCGTGTGCTCGTTTGGACCCTTTTTTTCAGTTTTTACGCAATTATTGCAAAAGCTTGTGTCGCGACGGACAATTGTTTCTTTTCTGAGTTTTAATTCATCGAGAATATAAAGAATTTGGACAAAACGCCTCCGTCGATGATCGATCCACTAAATTCTTGAGTTTCAAGCTACTTAACGAGGTTGACGAGCAATAATTATCATAATAAATACAAAGTAACGGCAAAATCAAATACAATTTGTTTGCAAGACAATTTTTTGACATTTTGTGCTAATATTCTTGAGAATCGTGTTATAATGTGTAAAAAATTTGAGAAGTTTTCACCGTCTAGTAATCGAGATATTCGGTGTTTAAAATCACGACTTTAACACGATGTTTTGTGGGAATTTACGAAAAAAGACGATTTTTTACAACAAATAACTCGATTTCTAGACGGTGAAGATTTGTCAAATTTTACCCACAGTTGATTATTATTGTTCAAAAAGTTCGTACGAATTTTAAACAATGAAACTTGGAATTCGTCTGACGCGTGCATTGGCATAATGAAAATTTTGATCGTATTTTTTGGTTATGAGCAAAAAAATAAATGCTATGAAATTAATATAAACTTTTTCATTAAAAAAAAAAGCATCCTCTATTGTCAAATCGTCGTATTGTTTATGCCAAAATTCGAAGAAATTTTCTGAATGACGCGATAAATTTGAAAATTGTACTCACAGTTTTGACATTGACGGTTGGTTTTTTCAGTCTCGATTTGTCGATTTCAGCAACTACGACGCTCTCGCATTTTTTGGCTTCGATTCTGGGAGCAGGAGAATATAAAAATATGAAGAAAAAAGAAATAGAAAAGATTTTTTACACGTAAATAAACACAGTTTCTTGGCTTGACGCTTACACAACACGTTTGATATAATCTTCGCCGGATGTCGGTGGTAAACTTAGGTCCATTTCTTCGTTTATTTCGCCAACGAAAAGGGCTGGTTCTTTCAAACAATCGTTCATATTTGTAATCACTTTTTTTACGTGAACAGGGCCACGAATTGTTGCTCAAAAAATATTTTCAAACGTTGTATTCTTTTGTGCACGTGGATGACGCGATGAATACAAAACTACGATTTTCACAGCATATATATTTGTATACAGACGTTTAGAAAAGTTGTCAAAAAAAACCGTCCAGAGGGCAGAACTGTCGCCAATAAATTGTGCGTTTGGGCTGGGCACCTATTTGTTTGACTCACGCAACGAAGCTCCCAACAATTAGGAGCTGTCGTTATTTATTTTATCGTTTAAAATAAAGTTCGTAACTTCGATGCAGATCTTTTATTCGCGAGTCACATAATACCCTAAAAATGAATGTGCTAAATTTTGTGACGTTTTTTATATTTGTTTCCTTGTGTTCCGGTGAGTATAAAATTAAATAAATTCTTCGTGATTGTCTCACCATGCGTTTCGTTAATTCAAAGAATCAACAATCTCTTTTCAAGACGCGAGATTATTATTTATTGTTTACGAGGAATAACAAACTTTAGCAACAATTCGTTGAACGCAAAATACGTAAAAATAACCTCAAAATCTTTCTCGTTCGATTGTCAAAATGCCCAGGACCAGGATCGGCGCAGGATGAAAATCGCTGTCAAATTCCTCTTGTCATACGAAACACTTGGTTTTCTTGGGAAAATGGCAAAAATACACTGACAGAAATAAATGCAGACAGCATGAGCAATCGAGGGCACTGCGTCGCCATGGCCGAAAAACAACGATTGCATTATACTTTCGTTTTCAAAAAAGATTTATGCTACCATTGCGTCAAACTTATCGTTCGAACTGTCAACGTTTTGGAAAAAATCGAAAGTAAGTGTAACACAAGATAATCGGCACTATTTCGTCTAGTTTAAAGAGCAAAAAACAAGCTCATTTGCAAAATCGTTTTTCTCAGCTTCTTTATTAGGTATTACAATAAAACTTTTTCCAGGACACAACGTTATCCTTATAGAATATTGAAAAAATAGTGAACTGCGGCCAGAATTTTTTTTCAAATTTGCAGAGAGCGCCAAAGTCGAGTCGTCAAAAAAAAGGTAGTTCTATGGCGGACGAACAATCTGCGGATTGGCACGTCCGAATAAAAAATAAGAAAAAACATTTGAAAGCGGAAAGTTTGCCGGGTGGTAATTCACCAGCGTTCGCCAAAAATCGATGATAGAAAAAAAATGGCAGCTGTTTGAAAAAATTGTACGAAAGTTGACCTATTTTTGTACGTTTTGAGAAGTGTTGATTGTTGGATCGTAAATTTTCTTTCCAAAAATGTGGAGAATTACCACACAAAACACTTTAATAAAGAATCGTACAAAGTTTCATCAAAATCGATCTGGCGGCTGCAGAAATTCTTTGTCCGCCATAGAACTACCTTTTTTTTTCAGAACTCGACTTTGGCGCTCTCTGCAAATTCGAAAAAAAATGCTGGGTGCAGTTATCAATTTTTTTTATCCACAAGCTGCAAGACAAAAATTAAGTTCGAACCTTTAACCGTTTTGCAAATATTATTCAGAACATTAAAATACATTTTTTGGTCTCCAAAAAATATTTGTTTTGTGAATATATTATTCATTAATAATTCATTAATTAATTCATCACTCAAATTAAATAATAATTAAAATATATTAATATATTATTATATTAATATATTTTAATTATTATTTAAATATATTTAAATTAATATATTTAAATTATTATTTAATTTATTAATTATTAATTAATTTAATTTAATTTATTATTAATTCAATTAATTAATATATTAATTAATAATATAATTAATAATATATAATTAGGATACTTATAATATAATAAAAATAATAATAAATTAAAATATAAATATAAAAAATATAAATATGTTAATATAATAATATATTAATATATTAATATTAATTAGTAATAATAATAAAATATATTATTTGGCAAATGATCAATTTATTGATTAATATTGTTTTATTTTACAGCTGCATGCGTCAACTTACCAAACGATGTTGAAGCAACAGTAGAAACCGTGTGTCGAGGTTTGCAAGAAGATCAGCAGTTGATAACATTGTTTTCAGAAAATTATGTTCCCGTCAATTGCAGATCAGCTCTCGAGGGTGTTTGGCAATTTGCATATCAGGTAAAATATAATTTTGTGTACTGTAAACACAAAAAATAGGGATGTAAAAAAAAATGAATATCCTTCAATTTGATTGAAATGTTTTATTTCGTTTGTTCGTTAGAATCGATTCCGATTCAGAGGAGAATGCAATCATCCTGAAGCGCGACTGAGATCTTGCCAAACTCCTGGTACACAGTTTCTCATTACGAATCAAAAGTTCAATATAACGTACAAAAAATGCAGCAACATGCAAGGAACTTTTGACGGAGGTGAGTACTCGAAATTTCGTAGAGATGCGTTTTTTTTCTCTATTTACTTACAATTCTTCCATTTTCTTCATTTCTTCCTAATAATTTTTTACTCCTGGTTCTTTTGAAAATGAATTCTTCGTGTTCTTATGTTGAAAATATTGGCCAAATTAAGCATAAAATCAACGAAAAGTTTCTTAAAAATCAAAGATCTCAAAGATCAACGAAAAGTTTCTTAAAAATCAGAAATTTTTAAGATCAAATAAAAGTTTCTTAAAAATTAAATGAAAATGAAAACAATTTTTTACATATTTTGTGTTGTGTCTCAAATTTTTTGCTGAAAAATATTGTTTTTTCAGTAAATCTCGCGAACAATGAGTGAAAACGTAAAAATCGTATTTTCCTTATTAAATAATCTCGAAAGGGTATGAATTTTGGTGTAAAACGAATGTTGAATTTCCAGTGGTCGAATACAGTTGTCTGGGCGATTGGTTCGTGGGAAAAAATCACTTTTTTGCTGTGGCGAATACGAAGGAGTCTCGAAAAGACGAGAAGTATCGTTGTTTTTTGAAAAATCGTGACGACGATCTTTACATCGGAGTTTCGATAACGGCCGAATGTAACACATTGAGGACCGTTGAAAGGAGTCCCGAAAGGTTGCATATTAATCCAGTAAAAGCTGAGGTTGTCGTGCCTGGCTGTAGATTGCCATTAAATATGTCTGGCGATTGGATAAATACTGCAAATATCGATGCCGATTTGTTTATCAATGAGACGCACATGATCGAAACTTGGTATCCTGACGAAGGACGATTCAGACGAAATGTTTATGTTTGTCGTGAACAACGTGACACTCGAGTCATGATGGCTCGATTGCCGGTTGATGGATGGTACGCTAAAAGAACCAAAAAACATGATAAAATCATTAAAAACGAAGAAGAGCGATGCAAAGTTTGAAAATCTTTATATTTTTAAAACTCAACTGCAAAATTGTGTTTGGCCGCTTTTCACGCGAAAACCAGTGAACCAATTTCGATGAATCTTTCACAGGAACGAAGCCCATGAATCAGAATAGGTTTTAGGCCGGATTACATTCCGATAAATTATTTATTCAGGCAAGGCCAAGCGAAAAATTCAACTTTTCATCATTTTTTTTACTCCAAAATTTCTCGTGTTATTAAAAAAAGACTATAAATGAAAAACACTAATTACAAATTTGAAGATGATTCCAAAATGAAAAGAATGAGCGGTGGCTGGGGTCGCAGCTTTGAATGGAAAAAAAGTTACTGTAATTTTCGTGAATTTGTTCAAATTCTGTAGATTTCTATTTTTTTGTCATTGCTCGAACCAAATGAGAGGTTCTCCGGTTCTAAATTCCTCCAAAGTTCTGTGCATTCACTCAATAACAAATTTACAAAACAAAAAAAAAGATATTTCATTTTCAATAACGTCAAAATTAGACAAAAGTGAAAATAGTTTTCATCAATTTCGTTCACTACTTCGTTAAAATGATTACCAAAAATGTTGGTCCAATTTTTTTAATATGAAAGATAATTAGAAAAAAAAAACACAATTCTATATCGATTTTATTGAAAGTTATAAGGATTTCGAAAAAAATAACGAGAAAATGAATATTATTATTATTTTTTGTTTCTTTTTTCAGCCAAAAAGATTACATTTGTTTCGATTTTGTACCACGGCATCACAACATCATAAGATATAGGCGTGGATTAGCTGTCATAAAAGATGATTTTTCAACGGTTTGTTCATGGGCTCAGTTCCACAATAAGATCGATTGGCGATACGATTTACTTTTGGGTGAGTTTCAACACCGAAAAGTTTTTATTTTTATTTTTTTCTATTTTTTTATTATTTTTTTTTACGATTCCGAAAGAATATTGAGAATAAATGATTTTTAGCGAAAAATCCTGTGCCCGTGAGATGTCCCGTCGCTGGAAAATACAACTTTACACAGAAAGGCGAAATACCATTTGAAACGAGAATTCTCGGGGGTGTTACATTGTCTCCGCGTCACAACACAAACTGTTCGTTCAAAATATCAGATTTTTCGGTGTGTGATGCCGAACAAAAAGAAATTGCCATCGACGAGACTTATTGTCTGACAGTCGATCACTTGGGACGTCCCAAAGATATTTACAGTAAGTCGTTGAACTTTATTATTACACGAAAAGGATTAAAAAGTTGATTTTCGCAAAAAAATCAAAGTGCGAATCGCTGTTATACATTAAAACGTAAAACAAGTGCAATAATTATTCTTATTAAGCTTAAAAAAATGCTTAAAAAAGAATTATCTGTATTTTTTAACCGATTTTAATCCACCACGTCTCAATCGATTTCTTTTATTTTTTTTCACAGGCCAGCCTGATTATATAATGAAATGCATCGGTTTCTGGAAGGAAAATCTCAAGTCGTATCTCATTACGTACGACGAACTTGATCCGTTCAGCAAATACCGTTGTTGGGTTTATCAGAGAGCGGATTTGAACAGAGTTTTGATGTCTCAGGCTGTTGGTCCTTTTTGCTCGATCAAGCAAGATGTCGGAAGTTACAATTGGAGTCAGGGTGCCGCAGTCGCCATTGATATGATCGTAAGACTCGCCAAATTTTTATTCATTAATTTATTTTAATTTTTTTACTCTATTTTAATTTTTTTACTTTATTTTTATTTTTTTACTTTATTTTCAATTTTTTACTTAATAATTTATTTTACGATTGAGCAAAGAAATAAGAAGAAAAATCAGAAACTTGCTAATGTCGGCAAAACTTCTTGCAATGACAAAAATTCATAAAGAAACGTGGGATTTTTTTTTTCACTCAAATTGAAAAATATCGACGAACTAATCACTGGGATTATTTAATTCCACAGGAATACGAGCGTGAACGTGACCAGTGTCCAATGTTTTTCGACGATGGTTCGGATCCGTGGGCAGCAGCTTCAAACATGATCAAAGTATTCCATTTCAGAGACGGAGTTAGTGGATTGACGCCGTCCGTTTTATTGTCCACTATCGCCGTTTCGGTACTCGTTTTATTGAATCTCAGAAATTAATTTTTTTTTATATAGCTACAAATATGTAAACATAAACGTATTGAATAGTTTATGTTTAGCTGTAGTGACATATCATCGCTAGGACGATTAAGGAAAAACGGAAAGTCATTCACGATTATGTTGTTTCCCAAAATTCGTATGCAATGGGCTAAAAAAAAATGCCGCAAAGTTCTCAGAGTCAATTCTTCAAAAAGAATCTCAATTTTGGTCCATTGTGGATGGGAAATTCGAAATCCGATTTAAATGATTATTTAACATTTAACTTTTGAGCACAGTTTTACATTTCGATGCACAAAATCAATAATGAAAGGGTGTCAGTAATTATGAGTCAAAAAATGATAAAAGTGATTGCAACAGAATCAACAGATTCTTTTAAAATCGTGCCTAAAATCATCAATTTTGTACAATTCTTTTTACAAAAAAACATTTAAATGTTTCTCACGGCACCATATCGTCAAAGACGAGGTGTTTTTTTAACGGCATCGTAAAATAACTGACTCGATTTTTATCAACAAAGAAAATACGGGGTCACTACGCCGCGGTGTTCAATAAGAAATATAAGTTTAATGTGAAAGAGTAAAAATATGAATACGCGTATTAACGCGTACGATTATTCTCGTACTCTAAATCCGTCCAATTAAGGGGGGAAAGCACATTAGGAAGCTTATTTTCGGTGATACTTTAAGACTTTTTTTTCGTGGGTAAGATTAATTAGAATTCAACAAAATTCTGACATCGTTTTAATCATATTTTGATGAACTGTAATGAATTTTTGAAAATATTTTCAACCAAAAATGATAGAGTTACGCCCTGAAGTCCGCTGACGGTCGTGGTCCAGAGTTTTTCGATTGCGGGACGTGTGGGGATTCCAATTTTTATCTGACATTCAAAAAGTTTTTATTCAACATTGATAACTTATTTTGTAAGAATATGAACCAACGTTTGAGATGATATCATGATTTTGGAGGTGCCTTTATTTGCTTAATTGATGAAAAAATATTGCGAAAATTGAAGAAAATTTTTCCAAAGGCTGCTAAACTTTCGATTTTCATTATTTCCACCTGCATTGAGGTTCATATTCTTACAAAATAGGTTATCAATGTAAAATAAAATCTTAAAGTATCACCGAAAATAAGCTTCCTAATGTGATTTCCCCCTTAAGTAATTCCTAAGTGCCTTTTAATATTCGTACAAATTTTTACAATGTTACAAACGTTGTTTTACCGTTTGACATTTTTTACTAGATCTGTTTATTTACTTAGAAAACCTTTTTTTACACGTTTATCGTTCTCGTGGTCTAATGAATTGTTGTATGTATAGTTACAATGAAAAAAAAAATCGCAGAAATAAAAAGTACATGTCTTTTTATTCGTATATTTTTCTTATTCTAGTTGCATACTCATTTTTGTACACATTTGTATTCTTCTCTTTCTTTTCTCTTACTCCTCTCTTCTTTCCTTCACTTTTTCCTCTTATTCCACTCTTCGTTCCCACACTTTTTCCACAATTCCATATTACCACCTGGACCTACATTTTTACGTAGATTCCGAACCACAGAGAGAACAGTTTTATTTAGACACTTAGAAAAAATCCATTGATGTCGGCTGGGATCGAACCCGGGCTAATTGGTATTTATTAATACTTTGCAACAACGATTCGTATTTACATCGGCTTAGAAGACATTGTAGAATGCGATGAAAGTGGATTATATACAGATAAATAAACTTATACACGTTGAACGATTATAAATGTTTTGCATGAATTCATAACGCGACAAATCCTCTCCCTATTTCGTCCAGCTGACTTTCGGTATGTCAAAGTGTTCCGTCAGACTGTCCAAGTGACGATTGAACTCCTCGACTCTCTGCTTGTGAGTCATTGATGCTTTTTGCTTGATTCGCTCCGTTTGCTGCAAATAAATAAATTCGCTCGATAACTTTACGGTTTTTCAACGATACCGTCGATCGGTTTTTTATTTTATGCTGAATTATTTTCATTCAAGACTCCAGCGTTATCGGACTTTGATCGAGATTTTCTCGACACTACTTCGATAATCGGAATTTTGTAAAAAATCAAAAAGATGTGAAAGTGGGGAAAGGTACTTACCATTTTTTCCTGCATTTTTTGGAAAGCTAGCTCAGCTTTTGTTCGTCGAACTTCAACCGTTTTCGGTTTTTCTTCCTCGACTATTTTCGACACTTCGCCCAATTTCTTCTTTTTGCTCTTGTGTTTTTTTCTGAAAATGTAACAGAATTATTATTTTTTATTGTATGAGATTGAAGGGAGAAAAAAAGGCAGAAATTTGAGGTTATAGGTCACTTTTTACTGATGGTTTCGTCGTTCTTCAATTTCAGAGCTCCTCTCGCGACGTGCGCGTACGGATCGTCCGTCGACTCCGATGGCATTTTAATCTCTTCGATCGAAATCCAACAACTGTTTTTATTTATGTTTTCCTATCGACCTCGATGTCGAATAACAAGATTTATTGTTTATTTGCTTTCTGACAGAAATGCTACTCTCGCGAATAAGCTGAACAACTGACGTCATCACCCCACGCGTTGCCCTATGAAACCAATCAAGTGGCGCCACCTGGTGACAATTACTTGGTGCAGCACATTTTAGCGACCACCTGCACCGATTGCACAGGTGCAGCGATCCCAGAAATCCCTCATAAAACTCATTTTTAAATGGAGCAACAAAAATCGGCGGATATTTTGAATTAACAAAATTGTATCCGTTAAAATATTGCTCTTGCATCATAAATCATTGAAATATTCGATTAATTTTGTTACAAGCGTTCAAATGACGGAAGTGATGTGTGTGAGAGAGAAAGTGCGTGGCGCTAATGACGATTGGCAAACTCTAAAATGAATGTGCGCATGCGTGACAGATTGGCAAGACGAGCGAGGAGGGAGACGAAAGAGAAGAAAGAAAGATATCGAGAGTGCGATTGCAAAACGAGAGTGGACTTTTTAAAAGTACATAATTATTGAAAGACAATGTCGAGAATTTTTTTTTAACCCTCTTCGAAATTACAGGATTGAAGCCCCTGTTTTTCTGAAAACAAAACACCCATTGCAGAGTTATTTACAATTTTTCGCTATCGAGAAAAAAAATGGCACAATTCATCAAATTAAACTGTTTCAATGTTCGATCGAAGAACAAAAGAATCGAGCGAGTCTTGATTCAGGCGCCGACGAGCCGTTGACCCGTGGTCTCGCCGGCGCCGGACTTTAATCCTGCAATTTCAAAAGCTGTTGAAAAAAATGTCTCGACACTGTTCTTCCTCCCTCCGCCAAAAATATGCTTTCAACAATTATGTCATGCACTTCCGCAAAAAGAGCACAAACAACCGTTAAAGAAGACCCTCGAAACCTCCTGAAATCACGCCGAAAATCGCCAAAAACTCGCCTGGTCGCCGGGAGATTGTCATCCTGCAAATTAATGTGGAAATTTTCCAATTGACACAGAAATAATAATGGCATCAGCCATATTTAATTTTTCAGCAAGACCGACAGCCATTCCTCGTTATTTCGTTGTTAAATATTAATAAAACTTTAAATGAAAACTTTTCCTCAAAATTAAAATTAAAAAATCCATTAAGCGACCGTAATAAGCCAGTATCATTTTCCGCCGATAATTTTCAAAGTTCATCGGTACCCGATCTGATTAATTTTATGCTCACGATCTTCAGGTAGCGGATTTTATGCCCGATAAAAAAATGTCGAGGCCCCAGCTGAGAAGTGCAATGAATTCATTGTTTCTTTATATTTTTGAACCAATTTTTTTTTCAAATATTCTTCAAGTTTCGTATTAAAACATATTAATTTTCAAAATAAATCTACAATCACAATGTTTTATTAAAAAATTCTTGAAAATAGGCTTTTTCCGACCACACAAACTTTTCCGCCCCCTTAAACATTGGATTTGAAAATTTCATCATTTTAAACGTCAACCCTAATCCCGATCTATAAACTTCAATTATAAAAAGTGCGAAAAAAAAACAAAAAAACAAACATTGGGTATGGAGGATAAACGATAATTCGTCAAAAGACCGTATCTTTATAATTATTCGAAATACAGTACATCAGTTTATGCCTTTATATATACATAACACAACGGTCATATGACACTTTTTGTTTTTATCAGAGAATGATAATAAATCAACGTTACATCGTCAATCGATCTAAATTAATAATATAAATGTATAGAGTTATATATGGTGAATATGCGGCGGCAACGGCGGCGTTCTCAGCTATCTCTTAATTTTTTTTCTTTTTTTTTCATTTCCTTAATCTCTCAATCTTTTGTAATAATATTCGGCCTCTAAAATTTTGTTTTCATTAAGATCGTTAATTATTATTATTATTATTATTATTATTCTTGTGTTTTTTTTTTTTTTTTTCATTCCTTATGCCGAGACTGGATTTTACATGAACAATAATTGTAATATGTTTTATATTTTGTTCTTTTTTTTTCAATATATTTATCATACTTTTGCGCCAAAATTTTGCAATCCCTACTCGAAAACGTAATCGTGTCTAGAATCACGTAAATTCGGGGCTAAACGACGAGACAGTTTATGATGGTAACGTTGAAACAATGAGCACAAGTACCCAGTAACGAAAAAAAATTATATTTATTTTAAAAAAATTTAAAAAAAAACATAAAAATCAAGTTTTTCTCTTATAGCCTACGTGCCTGCGGCGATTGTGCCGTTTAATTATAATTCGTATGAGGTTCTCTCGCGACAAGCAATTTTCATGATCTTTTTGCACACGTTCAACACCATCAGTACACTTTATTTTATACTCAATAGCGGCTTAAGCAAATTTTCAAAAAAATCCTCGCCTCTTGTTATTTATTTTATCATTTTTCTCTCGTGTATACTAGTGACGCACTATAAACAAAACATCACGAACATCCAATCCTCGCACGATTGTTCCCGATCTCTAATTATTTATTATTCTTTCTTATCTTATACGCCTTTTTTTTCATATTTTTCTTTAGATTTTTCTTTTCTTTCTCTTTACTTCTCGCCTCTTTTTTCTTTTTTTTGCCTTTGTTTTCTTTTTTTTGGTTACCATTCACAATCTCGTTAACTGTCGCGTTAAGATAACGATTCGGAAATATTTCGCACATTAACGAACGCCACTCTTCGAATGCGCTATTAACCATTGAAGAGTTATGTCTATGTTGTCCTTCTCTTTGCACGAAATACTGTAGCAACAGATTTCGCGATCTTGGATGGCGGAAAGATTCCTGAAAATTTTTCACCGTTAAAACATCAGAGACTTTTTTTAATTATTTTACTAAAGTTTTTATTATGAAACGACATTTTTCTTTGATCCTGGATCTCTTTAATGTTTTTTTGTGAATTTCGAAACCCTACAATCGGGTCAAATACGATTTTTATTTTGAATTTTGCATAAAATGTTGCACACATTCAATAAAAAGGTTTTAAGGCAGTTCTATCGTGACATTCATATCGAAAAATTGGTTTTTAGTTTTTCTCACATACGAAATGGTCTGCGGGCATAAGTTAATGAATAAAAGTTGTTGTAAATTGACTAAAGAACAACAGACTCAAAATTCAAGGTAATCCAAGGTAATATGTACTTGCTGTATAATTACAAAAATTGCGAACATTTTTTTCTTTAGATTTTTTTGAAAAACTAAATGTAGCTTCTTCGATGTTGCATTAAAATGTATGCAAAGTTTTCGAAGGCTTCGCCATGTAGGAGCCAAAATATTTATTGATGAAAATGTCACTTTTCACACGAGCTTTTACGAGAGACTACCGAAAATTGTGATTTTTAGCGATAAATATCTCAACTTCCGGTTGGTGAAACCTTCTGAAATTTATTACACACGTGCGTGTGACATTCAAGAAGATTTATCCAAATTTTCAACAAAATCTTAAGAAAACGATATAACGATAAAACTACTTTAACAACGAAGTCTTCCCTTTTTTTTATGATAAAGATAATGTTGCATATTTGGTGAACATTGAATGGAGATAATTCTGAGAGACGAATATTTTTCAAAAAAATATAAAAGAGTGAAAAAACATCGACTGGTTTTCGATCTTTTTGTATAGGTCTTGGGTCAATTTTTTATGCATCTCGAAAAAACCTCGTATTCTCGAAATAAACGTCGAAATTAATTGTCAGACGACTAACTCGAATTTTAATGAATTGAAAAATGTTTCAAAATGACTAAAAACTTCTGGAAATTAATGTAAATGTCAAGATTCAATTTTTTTCGTATTCTTAGCAAACTGTTTGCCTAAAAATTCAAAAAAAAGTTTTTAAAGCAGCCTCAAATCGTTTTTTTTCTACCGAGTTCTAGATTTTGAGAAAACTTAAGAATTGCCGATAAAACAAATGAATAATTCGACTCACATTCTATCTATCAGTCCGTTTTCATCCAACGCGTGCGGCAAATCCCTTTTGTTGCCGAGAACGAGTACGGGAATACTGGACAATTGAGGTTTGTCGAGTAAATTGTGCAATTCGTTGCGACTAGCTTCAATTTTTTCAGAATCCGCCGCGTCGACCATGTAAACAATGGCATTGACGCCTCTACAGTATCGTTCCCACATCGATCTAAATCTGGGTTGTCCGCCGATGTCCCAAACTTTGATGGTAACGTTGCCTTTGGTGATTTTGCGCATGTTAAAGCCGACAGTTGGAATCATGTCTTCGCTGAATTGTCCAGACTGAATAAAAAGATGGAAAATAACAGTGATTCGTCGAAAAACGAGAAAAAAAAAAAAAGATCGAGGGAAATTGAGTCATTTCGGTCGAACGACGAAGTGGGGGGGGGGGGGGGGTTTCCGCGATCTAACCAAAACTTTTTTTTCATCCCTTCACGAGCTTCAAGAACGATTTGACATTTAAGATCGAGAAAATTGAGTTTTTCTAGCGAATTTCATGAGTTTTGGAGAATTGTAGGAAAAAAAACAGAGAAAAAATAACAAAAATACGAATAAAAAAATGACGGCATACCGCTATGACATTAACGAAAGTTGTCTTTCCACTGTATTGCAATCCGACGAGAGTGAGTTCCATCTCTTCCTTCCAGAAGAGAGACTTGAACCAGTCGAGAATGCGATTGATTAACGCCAGCATCCTGGATTTCGAAGTTTAGAAATCCTCTGGACACTGAATTAAAGTATTTTTTAAAAAAGCCTGCCTCACTGCACCACACTTAACAGTTTTGACATGTAGTAGTCGTCGCAACGGAGCGACGTCAACCCAATACTACGATACTCCCCGTCGTGGCCCAAGTAACAAAAGGTGTGTTCCTCGCACTCCTGTCGCTCCTGTCCCGTCGTCTACCCCACGACATATACACCAACCAACACATAATTTACCGGCTGTTTCTGACGTCATCGCAACGTTTATTTACCACTTGGAAATGTTACCAGATTTATCGAGAATTTTACAGTCTTTATAACCTTTAATATTTATTTTTATTACGTGCAATAACGACCAATTTCGATAGAGTTTAAAAAAATTAATGGTTTGTAAATATTTATTAAAAAATGTACCCAAATATGCATCAATTCGATCGGAACAATATTTGTCCACAAATTTGTGAGGTTATGTTTATATTTTACGCTGTTATTACAATGCGTGATTTAACTTTGATTTATTCAGATGATTATTTGACGAATTGTAGATATTTATATTTAAAATTTGTTTAGTCTTTACGAAAATTGACAAAAAATTGTGATCGTTTTGTTCCAAGATGCAATAAATGAATTTGTACCGACAGCGGGTCAAAGAGAGATCTTTGGCCTGTGAAAAGACGTATTCCGCGAATAGTTGTTGTATTCTTATCGTGAATGTCACAAGTAGCGGTAAAGTGAGAGAGAAATATCGAGCGTCTCGAGAATATTGTCAATACAAAAGCGTTGCCGCCTAAACAAGCGCAAATGTTGATTGAGCGAAAAAAAAATTCAAAACAATCCAAAAGTGACAGTTAAATAGAGTGAAAATTTCCAATGATTTCGATCGCGAGGATAATATGAGAAAGGACGATTGCGTGGGTGTAATAAAATAGAGAACCAGTGAAGAGATAACCTAAAAAAGAAGAATTTAATAATAAAGAGTTTAAAAAATGACGGCGACCCCGGTGTCGAAGAAAGTGTCGTATTTCTACAACCCGGACGTGGGAAATTTTCACTATGGGCCAGGTCATCCGATGAAGCCGCACAGGCTGTCGGTGATTCACAGTCTCGTGTTGAATTACGGTCTCCACAAAAAAATGCAAATATATCGTCCTTACAGAGCGAGTACCCACGACATGTGTCGTTTCCATTCGGACGAATACGTCGAATTTTTGCAGCGCGTAACCCCCCAAAATCTCCAAGGTTACACGAAGTACCTGAGTCATTTTAACGTCGGAGACGATTGTCCGGTTTTCGAGGGTCTTTTCGACTTTTGTTCGATGTACACGGGGGCCTCGTTGGAGGGTGCGACAAAGTTGAATAACAATTGTTGCGACATCGCCATAAACTGGAGCGGGGGCTTGCATCACGCCAAAAAATTTGAGGCTTCCGGCTTTTGTTACATCAACGACATCGTCATCGCGATTCTCGAGTTGCTCAAATATCACGCCAGAGTCCTTTACATCGACATCGACGTCCACCACGGCGACGGAGTCCAGGAGGCTTTTTACTTGACGGATCGAGTGATGACGGTTTCTTTTCACAAGTACGGCAACTATTTTTTCCCCGGCACCGGCGACATGTACGAAATAGGAGCAGAAAGCGGAAGATATTACTCCGTCAACGTGCCGCTCAAAGAGGGAATTGACGATCCGTCATACGTCGCCCTTTTCAAGCCCGTCATCGCCAACGTCATGGAATTTTTTCAACCCACCGCCATCGTCCTTCAATGCGGAGCGGATTCCCTGGCAAACGACAGACTCGGTTGCTTCAGTCTCAGCACAAAAGGCCACGGCGAATGCGTCAAGTTCGTCAGAGACTTAAACGTCCCCCTTTTGACCGTCGGCGGCGGCGGCTACACCCTCAGAAACGTCGCTCGCTGCTGGACCTACGAAACTTCTCTTCTCCTCGACGAACACATCAGCAACGAATTACCGTACACAGAATACCTCGAATACTTCGCCCCTGATTTTACCCTCCACCCGGAAGTCGTCACCCGTCAAGACAACGCCAACGGCAAACAATACCTCGAAGCCATCGCCAAACACGTCTACGACAATCTCAAAATGGTCCAACACTCACCGAGCGTCCAAATGCACGACGTACCTTGCGACGCTCTGCCTCCCGAAGAAGACAGACTCCCCGAACCCGACCCGGACTCCAGACTCAATACTCAAGACACCGACAAAATCGTTGAACCCGCAAATGAATATTACTCCGGCGACAAGGATCAGGACAAAATGGACATGACAGAACCGTGATCCATGTTTTTTTATATCGAAGTTTGCATCCTTGGAAAGCGGGGAAAAAATTCATTTTTTTTTAGTCACAGCTGTTGAAATTTTGTATGAATTTTTCTTGTGAATTTAGTTCTCAGCTGACGATGAAATATCGTTCGATTATCGCGGACGAACGTTGTGTATAAATTTTATATTTTTCTGAAGAAAAAGAAAACGATTTTCGATCGATTCCAACGATGCAAACTTCAAAATCATGTTTTTACAAAAATTATTCTCGATTATTATTATTGATGCCGATCGCTCGATCGTTAAAAAAACAGTTTCTAAATTCTCGATCCATTTTACCACATTCCTAAAATCTGAGAAAAAAAGTTAAGCTTCTGAAATCCGATTTTTCGAACACGAAAAACAAAAAATTGAAATAACCGCAAAAAAAAAGTAAAAAAACCTTCGATCGCATCACGAAGAACCTCAACTTCGACGTAATTGTGGAAAATTTTTCCCGATTTTTGTAAATAATATCAAATGCCTCTGTAAATACATTTCTAGAGTGAACTTCTTTTTTTTTTTCCTATTTTTTGTTTTTTTTTAATTCACGGGACAATTTTTATTGAAACATAAATAACGAATAAATACTTCTACACATTGTAAATTGTTTGAGTTTATATTTCTTTGTATATCCCACATTTCGCAATATTTTTAGCACAATGTACATTGAAAAAATTATTAAAAAAAAAAAAAACAAAAAAAAATCGATCTTTCAATCGATATTTGACTTTTTTTTTTTCAGATACATCATCAGGCAAGTTTATTGTTTCACGTCAAAACAGCGTATTGTCTATTTCGTATAAATGACATAATGAAAAAAAAAAAAAAAAAAAACAATAAAAACAAAAGGGATTTATAATATTAATAGGAAAATAAGGAATTTGAGAGGAAACATTCGTTTATATTTAGAAAGAGCAATAACGATAACGCGTATCTCTGTTTTTTTCTTCTTTTTTTTTTTGTTTTTCAGGTTTTTCTATATTACGCTATATCACAGAGAACTTAATCATGTCCTGTTTTTTTTTCTCCCCTCCCTTCCCTCCGTAGCGGCGGTGGGATCAATCGACAATTATTGTTTATTCGTAAAAAAAAAAGAAAAAAAAAAAAAATAACGTTCAAAGACTTTTTTTTCGTACTCTAGGCTCTTGAACGTGACTAACGCAATAAATTAGGTAATGCTTGATTTAACGATCGTAAGCGTACACATAACTTAGACGATATTATAAATTTACAGAAAAATAATATTAATAATAATAATAATAATATTAATAATATGTATCGAAAAATAATACGTTAGAAAAATACTCATAGTACGAGGAACGCAAATACTTGAACTCGTTAGGCTCGACTAAACGAAGTACAAGCGAATGGTATTTCATCGCTTCTTCTCTTTCTCCCAGCTACACATTTTGTTTGTGGTAAATATTGGTCTGTACGCTTGTCAAATGAGTGGTGGGTTTTGGAAACGATTTTAGAACGAGTTTAACGTACGAGTTAAACGGATTGTTAGGGAATTTATATTGCAGCGTGACGCATTAACGTGGAAAAATATGAAAAACGATAGTTTTGCAAAAGCGGCAACCGATAAATGCAAATTTCGGTGATGACACGGTTTCGCTGGGATTTTTCAAAGAATAAATTGTATTTTTGAACCGATTTGTAATGCACCCGGTCTCGTTTTGTAGCTTCACTGATCCTCTGCGAACCCACCACGTACATTTTTTTTTAACTTCGTTCGTTCGGAAATGATTTATGGAAAAGTTTTTTCGCTCAATGAAGAATTGACTGGAACGGTGGAACGATTAAGTTTTGAAGAAAATCTGCGCGGTGGATTCGTAGAGAATCGGTTGAGGAAGAAAATGAGACGTGGTTCATTAAATTCGGTTCAAAAATACAGATAATTCTTTGAAAAATCCCAGTGAAATTGTGTCGTCATGGAAATTTGCATTTGTCGGTCGATGCTTTCGCAAAACTATCATTTTTCATAGTTTTTCACGTTAATAAGACACGTTGCAATATAAATCCACTAAAAATACGTTTAATTGATACGTCGAACTTGGTCTAAAAGCCTGTTGAAAATTTGGCACTCATTTGACGAGTATGCAGAACAGTATTAACCTTATACTCAAAAAAAAAATACGAAATATTCTTGAGTATGTTTTTAGCTTCGTTTTTTTTTACGTTTTTTTTTTTCGTTTTCTCAAATTTTTCAGTCTCATGATAAAAAAGCAATTCCATCTATGGCGTTACGCGCTTAATCAAACTTTCGATCGAGTTGAAGGCGTTTCGGAGTCTCGGGAACTCAAAATTATGTACAAAAAGGGCAACAATTTTTTATCTTGATCGATCGAAATCGCGGTCCAGGACGAATTCCACTTCCGGCCTGGCCCAGCCCCGTATCTTTCTTCCTTTCTTTCTCTTCTTCTTTTTTTTTTCTTTTTCTCTCGAGGTCTCTCTCTCTCTTTCGCTCACTTGACAATTCGACTGACTAGATGCAATTGTTCTCGCTCGCTTAATCAACCATCCACATTTCTCACGTACGAACAACGTCTCGGGCGAGTCTCAAGTCTCAAAATGTTTGTAGATACTCGTTACGTAGGTCATGACCTGCTGCCAGTCGGGTCGCTCCAGTTGACACATTTCTCCGATATTCTATAAATTTAAGGTTTCCTTTTTATTAATAATCAATAAATAATAAAATATTAATAAAATATTATGAATAAATAAAATAATATCATTTTATAAAACTATAAAACGCTCATTTATACGTTTTATTGTTTTGCTCTTTTTAAATTAAGGAGGCTGGCTACACTCAGCGATGTTGACTTTTTTTGAAGCATAAGAAAATTCAAAAAGCCTGTCCGAGAAAAAACAGTTTAAGTTTGTGTATTTAACGTATTTGATTAACGAAAAACTTGTGGAAAAATTGGAATTTTCGATTATTTTACAATCGATATCTTGAGTTGAATGTTTCGAGCGAGAGCATGAATTTTTTCTCGGCAAAGGAAAATCATTCGCGACCAACGATACTTCCGGTTGAATTATAAACTCGTAAGAATCCAACGTCCAAAGACCAGAAATCTTTAGTTTCGTAAAATTATCAAATTTGAACAAATTCCAAGTCTGTTCAAGTGTCTAGTCGCGAAAAAAGATCCGAAATATATAGAAATGTATAGAAAAATTTGAAAGTCCCATAAAAAGCCTCAGTATTGAAAAATCACTAAATTTTGTGAACTTTTTTACATCTCGATGTTTGTAGCCGCCCTCCTTAAGAATTATTTGAAATTTTTCGGCAAAGGAAAATCATTTGCGACCAACGATACTTCCGATTGAATTATAAACTCGTAAGAATCCGAGGTCCAAAGACCAGAAATCTTTAGTTTCGTAAAATTATCAAAATTGAACAAATTCCAAGTCTGTTCGAGTGTCTAGTCGCGAAAAAAGATCCAAAATCTATAGAAATGTATAGAAAAATTTGAAAGTCCCATAAAAAGCCTCAGTATGAAAAAAAACTCTAAAAAACCGATTGTTTAGAAAAAATTCAAAAAAAAAAACTCGTAAATGATGTAAATGTGAATATTATTTGTTGCAATACTAACCAACGTCGTAGGTATACCGACGCTTTCTGCGGCAGAAAAGGCGATTGAGAAATTGCGTCTTTTTTCAGAAGGTGTGAGTGAATCATAGGGAACTTTATCCGGCAAATAGGAATGTAAAATAGCGCAAAGAGCGAGGCCATCGTTCCACGAGCTACTAAAATTCGTGATGTCGATATTTCGATAACCGAGAGTTTTGTTTTGACACCATTTGAGCAGCGCGTTTCTCTTGGATCCACCGTTTTTAACTAAACCATAAAGTGGATCTTTTCGCTCCGATAAATCGGTTATGCTGTTTCGTTGCACAAAATCTATCGCCTTCGCATTCAAAGCCGCCGAATCCAGAAGCTCGCCCGGACTCATTCCACTTCCCTGATGTCCTGATGATTTCGATTCTGTATCATTTAAAGAATTTCAAATTATCGACATGAAATTTATTTCAATTTAATTTACGAATGAAATTGATGAAAAAAAAGAAACCTAAAATTGTTGAAAAATCGATATTTTTGGGCGAGAAAACTATTTTTGTATAAAACATATTCTTGTGAGCATCATTTTCATTTTATCCGCTCGGTGGTCAATTTTTTCGAACAGGTGATCATTAAAAATCGAATTTCAACGAAGTTAATAGTCGTTAAATGGGTTTTTTTTCGAACTGCAATGTAGACATTTACAAAAAACCCCAAATTCATGTTTTTTTTTTTCTTTTAAAAATCAATAACTTGCTAACAAACTATATTTTCGAAATTTTTTACAATAAATTTAATCTAAATTCCACAAGAAAACGTTTTTTTATCCATCTAAATGGGGGAAAGAAACGATGGGAGCAATGGAGTAAGTTGCAGAAGAGCAGATCTGGCAGCAAATCAGAAAAGGAGATACAAAAGAGATCGAAGGAATGATTGAAAGGATGCGACAGAGAAGAACGGATCGGGAGATACAACAAAACTGGAATAGGATGGAGGAACGAAGGTACTGCAGCGAGTACAAAGACAGGAAAGAGAAAATAGGAATGGGAGAGTCCTGGGAGAGAGAAGACTTAAGAGGGGAGTTGAAAGAGGCGTGGGCTGGGATGAGATGCGGAAACGTGGGAAGGGAGAAATGCAAAGGGTTGAGGGAAAGTAAATGCAGGATGTGTGAAAGCGGGAAAGAAAGCTTGGTGCATATTTGTGAGTGTCTAGCGATAAGAAACGATTTAGCTGGAGAAGTGGTAGGTGGTCTGATCAACTGGATGGGAAGGAACGAAACAGAAGCGATGGAGAATAAAATAAATAGAAGCTTAAGAGGAGAGCCAGTAAAGGAGCTGTGTGAGTTCTTAAGGGCGTACGAATAGATGGCGAGGAAAAAAAATGTAAATAGAGAGTGTGTATAAATGTTAGAAGTTGAGTGAAATAAATATGTGATGGGGAAAAGTAAAATATGATTGTAGAGGGAAAAACGATGTGAAAACTCACAAGGGCATACTATGGAAATAAATAATGTAAAAATTAATAATAAAAAAAAAGGCAGTGGCATAGTGGTAACGCGCTCGGCTCACAACCGGTGAGCCCGGGTTCGATCCCAGCCGACACCGATGGATTTTTTTTTAAGTGTCTAAATAAAACTGTTTTCTCTGTGGTTCGGAATCCACGTAAAAATGTAGGTCCAGGTGGTAATATGGAATTGTGGAAAAAGTGCGGGAACGAAGAGTGGAGTAAGTATGTAAAAACTCGATAAGGGTATGCATGTAAAATTCCATATCTATCTATCTAATAAAAATATTCGTCCAGCTTATTTATGTTTGACGGATGATTGAAAAAAACGTCAATTTTTTTCTACCTGATAATGTTTTTCTGTTGTTGGACGTTTGAGTTTTATTGTTGTTGGTCGTGTGGCTGCTGACAATCAAATTGTTCATCTGCTGTTGATCTCGCAGTGGGGCTTTCAACGAGAGAATGTCATTAGTCCCTATTGAATTGATGGAGGAAGTTGAGCTGCTTCGACTTCCCGGTCCTGCGCATAGGGCTGAATTAATAACGTCAGCATCAAGAATCGCATATGCTCGTCCAAGAGCGGATTCGTCAATCTCGCCGTCGGCGCACGTACCGGCTTTAGCCTGTTTCGTTGCATTCTCGATGCTCTCGATTAAACATTTGACCGAAAGTCGCGAGTCCTGCCTCGATATACTCGCAGCTTTTCTTCGGGCTGCCATTTCCTGCTGAACGCTTGTCAATACGCTCTGCTGCGTTTCCGTTGGAGTGCTCGCTGGTCTCGGAATTGGCGGCGGCATGCTTTTTTGGTTCGCTGAAATTAAAAATCAATTTTTTCTATTTTTACACGTGCCTTCTTATCTTTTTTTAAATCCCCCAAAAGTCCACGGCGAGTGCGACAAAAAATCAAAGCTCGAAGCACCCAAAACACAAGGTTGAACATTTCTTTTCGATGGCTATGTATTTTTTGGGCTTTCTTTGGAAAAACTGTGCCCAACGACGGAGTTGATACAATATTTCGGAAATGGGAAGCATGGAATTTTGTTTTGAAAGAAAAAAAAGGGTAAAATAATGTTCTTCGATTTTGGATCGAGAGAAAACTTTACGGGAGTAATATTTTTTTCAGGAATTTAGAAGGATTTGCCAATTCCTGAGAAATGAAAGAAAAAAAACGTTGATCATTGTTTCGGGGATTCAAAATAAAAACAATCGACAAAATAATGCTTCCGATTTCCATGTAAAATAAAAAGAGGCAAATCTGAAACAACATTTGCATAGTTTGAAAACATATTTTTCGAATACCATGATAAGCGATAAAATTTGACGAAAAACGACATCGAGATGGCAGAATGAAAAAGCAGAATCTCTCGCGCGGAACGAGAGATCGACGAAACAATGACGATATTGAAGTTTGCATCGTTAAAAGCCTAAAACGTCTGAATTTTTCTCCGTTTTCTCAACTTGAATATTTTTACGTGCATGGACTACAAAAATTGTTAAAAAAAATGTCCAGGCCTCCTCCAGAGACTTATCGATATAATTTCGTGAAAAAATGGAGATTTTTTTTTACATAATTCGACGTTTTGGTTGGACAAATGGCTGCACGTCCCGCAATCGAAAAACTTTGGACCACGACCGTCTGCGGACTTGAGGGCGTAACTTTGTCATTTTTGGTTGAAATTATTTGCAAAAATTCATTAAAGTTCATCGAAATATGATTAAAATGTAGTCGGAACTTTATTGAATTTTAATCAATTTTACCCACGAAAAAAAATCCCAAAGTACCCCCTCAAATGAGCTTCCTCACGTGGTTTTCCTTCTTAAGACGAAATACTTGAAAAATAAAGAAAACGAATAATGCAAGTTCCAATATCCTAATGAAAAAGCGTGTGTGAAGAAGTGAAAAAACCACAACAAAAAATCCAACGACGAGCGTACAAAAACAACAAACAACAGGATGACAAAAAGTTCATCGAGTTCCCGAATCTTCGTCGAAGAATGGGTTTTCGGAAGTGAAACTGTTTTTTTAGGCACAAGTTTGCCGACTTACAGCCTCTCGTTATTCCTACTGGCCGTTTGGTTCGTCTGAGTTCAACGTCTTCGGCGATAGGTTCAAATTTTTCTTTCAACGAGTTCGTGCGTCCGAAAGGAACAAGAGATTTCGAAATTCCATCAGGTTCATTTTTGTGGCTGAGTTTGTTGGTGTTTTCGGTTAATTTCATGCGTTTTTGATTGTTCAAATCAGAAGCTCTGTCGCCGGAAGAATCGATTCTTTTGGTTCTTGAATCGATTTTAACGAGATTTCCAGCCTCGTTCGTTGCTTCGTTTATTTTGGTCGTTGCTTTCGAGCCGAAAAGTCGGGTTTTCTTTTGAATTTCATCGCTGTTCGGACACGAATTGCATCTTCTCGGCGGCGATTCTTTGGAAAAAGAAAAATCCTCGGCAGCTTTTCCTTTTTTTGACGAATTAGAAAAATTTCTAATGACCGAATCGTTCAGACTCGCGGTATCTCGAGGCACAAAAATCGTTGGTTCGATAATAATCGTTGGATTAGGATTCGTCAATTTTTGTCCAATAACGAAATCGTCCTCGGCGTCGGGGTCGCCGATGAGGATGGGCTTAGCAATCAGAGATGTTGCACCGTTTCCTAGTGGATTTTTGGGCTCCACGATGGCCTGCGATTTGGAGAAATCTCTATTGACTGCTTTTTCATCAAATTTTCCATCATTTTCTTCAACCAAAGGATTTGAACGAGAAAAATCCGTGGCTGTGTCTTTCGATTTTGAAATTTGATGCTCGAGAGGTTTTTCCGCGATTTTCTGAACCGGAAGTTCCTCGATGCTCGACGGTTCGCGAATCCTCGATATTTCGTCGTGGCTATTTTCCTCGTCGGAGAAAACGTCGTCGCTCAAGTCGGACATGGCGTTGCAAAAATTGACGAGCGAATTTTTCTGGCCAATTAAATTGGGCAGCGATCCGTTGTAGTTCAATCCAACCCTCGACATTTTTTCCATGCTTTCGTGAAGCATTTTGCCCATTCGGGGATCGACCTCGAACCGCAAATCGTCCATGGACCGTTGCACGTCGAGATAAACGTAATTTTTCGGCACGAAAAATCGGCTCTTCGATACGTTTATTCCGTAAGAATTCTCCCTGCTCGTGCTCTCGATTCCTTCGATATTTTTCAGCAAACAATTCTTCAAGTTTCTTTTCCGATCCAACGACGCCGGAATGTAAAGTTTTTTGTAACCCTCGCTGCCCACCATTTTCGCTCCAACTTCGCTGCCTTTTTCCCACGTATTTTTACGCTTTCCCATCGGATTCCTTTGCTTGTTTACGATCGGACAAAACTCGACCTCTTTTCCTGTCAATAATTGCTCGCCCACCTGGACCACCGGACAAGACAATTGATTTTTTCCTACCGAACGATCCAGGGCCGAATCCGAAGGATATTTTCTTTGCACTATGCGCACGGGCTCACTTCGCTTTCTGATCGTTCGTCCGCGTTTCAGTATCACACTCGACGAAGACTTGCGATCGGTATCGTTAGGATTTTCGGGCATGCGAATATCATCGGCTGAGTTGCCGTCTAACGCGCAAAACCACGTCAAACAAAACAGTCAATCAATTCCTTTCTTTCGATACATTTTACTTGTTTGTGCTTTTTTTTTTTTTTTTTGCTTTTTTTGCTTTTTTTTTTTCATCGTTTCCTCATGCACGTGCAAAGTGCATGCTTTATAGATAGAAATTATGCCAGTCTAAAATAATATCATGAAAATGTGATTCTATTTCAATTTGTACAGAACTATTTTGAGGAGAAGCTCCGACGATTTTTTCAAAATGTCGAAAATATATTTTTCTTCAAATCTTCGATGGTTTTTGAATGTTTTTACTTGGAATTGGGGGACCGCGTGGTCATGAGAGAAAAAAAGTGACGAAATAATTGGAAATTGTTACTTTTGAAAGGGATTTTGCAGAATTTCATTGATTTTTAATAGTTTTTTTTTGTTTTTTGTATTTCAAAAGAAGGAATAAAAATGTATTTTTCGTAAAAAGAGATTGATTTGAAAGAATAAAATCAGGAAAAAGTGACGAAAAAATTGGAGATTTTTAGTTTTTGAAAAGGATTTTTTAAATTTGATCAATTTTTATGGTTTTTTTCTTTATTGCATCTCAAGAGAAGGAATAAAAATTTCTTTTCCGTAAATACTTATGGATTTCGTACAATG
This sequence comes from Campoletis sonorensis, assembly GCA_013761285.1. Taxonomy (NCBI): domain Eukaryota; kingdom Metazoa; phylum Arthropoda; class Insecta; order Hymenoptera; family Ichneumonidae; genus Campoletis; species Campoletis sonorensis. The sequence continues at coordinate 128,311 of JACEOJ010005807.1, read as the reverse complement.
AAATCAAGAAAAAGAGAAAAAGTGATGGAACAAATTGGAAAATATTAATTTTTTGAAGGGATTTTTCAAAATTTGATAAATTTTTATAGTTTTTTTTTTCACATCTCAAAAAAAGGAATAAAATTGTCTTTCTCGTAAAAACTAATGGATTTTAAACAATAAAATGAAGAAAAAGTGACGAAAAAATAGAAAATTTTTAGTTTTGTGCCGGGATTTTTCAAAATTTGATAAATTTTTATAGTTTTTTTTCTTCACATCTCAAAAAAAGGAATAAAATTGTCTTTTTCGTAAAAACTGATG
>JACEOJ010005807.1:44971-128001 GCA_013761285.1 Campoletis sonorensis | reverse complement strand
AAAAAGGAATAAAATTGTCTTTTTCGTAAAAACTGATGGATTTTAAAGAATAAAATCAAGAAAAAGTGACGAAAAAATTAGAAATTTTTAGTTTTTTGCCGGGATTTTTCAAAATTTCATAAATTTTTGTAGTTTTTCTTTTGTTAACGTCTCAAAAAAAGGAATAAAATTGTCTTTTTCGTAAAAACTGACAGATTTTAACCAATAAAATAAAAAAAAAGAGAACAAAATGCGTTTTTTTTGTTGTTTTGTTTTCGACTTTTCGTCGCGGAGGGAAACTCCTCAACTCTTATAATATTTGAGAGCTTGCAGGCTCGATACTAATAAACGACATACCCTTGTTAAGCTTGTCGAGTTGTGCCTCGAGCAATCGTAGCCGATCTCGCTGCGCCTTGTTTTCCAAAACGACTCGTTCGAGTTCGCTCTGAGCCTCAGTTTTGAAGTCGTTTGCGACACGAACCGTCATAAGAAGATCGCCTTGAAATTGTTCCCACTCGGCGCTCTCCTCTTGACGCAATTTTCGTTCTTCCTCGAGGGCTCTCTCGAGTTCGTACTGATTCGATTGACTCTCGCGTTCTCGTCTTTGGGCCTCACTCAGCGCCGCTTTTAATTCTCGTTTATCTTCTAAATGCCGCTGACACTGAGCCTGTAACTCCGCCAGGGAGTCTCGTACTAATTGCAGCTCGGTGCTTACCGACAAACGTTCGTCCTTCATTTGATTAAATCTGTACTCCAAATCGTCGATTGCCGATTTCGCATTATTTCGTGCCACCTGTTGAACAAATTTTCAATCAATTTTTTTGCCATTTTTAACCCGAAAGTTTTAGTTGAGGGGCCTGGAGATTTTTGTTTTCGCAATTTCTTATTTTATACTCGGCTTTTTATGAGAATTTCCATTTTTTCTTAAATTTCTATAGATTTTGGATCTTTTTTTGCGACTAGACACTCGAACAGACTTGGAATTTGTTCAAATTTGATTATTTTACGAAACTAAAGATTTCTGGGCTTTGGACCTTGGATTCTTACGAGTTTATAATTCAATCGGAAGTATCGTTGGTCGCAAATGATTTTCCTTTGCCGAGAAATTTCAAATAATTCTTAAGGAGGGCGGCTACAAACATCAAGATGTAAAAAAGTTCACAAAATTTAGTGGTTTTTCAATACTGAGGCTTTTTATGAGAATTTCAATTTTTTCTTTATATTTCTATAGATTTTGGATCTTTTTTCGCGACTAGACACTCGAACACACTTGGAATTTGTTCAAATTTGATGATTTTACGAAACTAAAGATTTCTGGTCTTTGGACCTTGGATTCTTACGAGTTTATAATTCAATCGGAAGTATCGTTGGTTGCAAATGATTTTCCTTTGCCAAGAAATTTCAAATAATTCTTAAGAAGGGTGGCTGCAAACATCAATATGTAAAAAAGTTAACAAAATTTGGTGATACGATTCTCCATCATCAATTATGCAGACGCACATATTATCGATTTTTTTTTCTCCATAGTTATCGAGTAATTTTCGTCTTAAAATGAACAAAAATTGTAAAAAATTCAAACTTCTTTGAAATTTCCTCCGCTTTCAAAATTTGCATCATCGCTCAGTGTAGCCAACTCCTTAAACAAACGTTCCAAATATCGAAAGGAAAACAAAACATAATATTTGTCCAAAAATAAAATATTGAGCCACAAAAACCAATGAAACGACGCAAAAAGAGAATTAAACAGAAAATGAGTCGAAAATGAGTCGAAAAACCGTGAAAAATGAATAATAAATCAAATAAAAAAGTAAACGAACTTTATATTCTTCCTGAAGTTGAGAATATTGATCACGAAGTCGATCATGATCGCAATGTGATCGAGCGAGTTGTTCCTGAAGCGCAGCAGCCTGAGTTTCGAGAGTGTCTTTTTCTCGTCTGGCGGCGTGCAACAATTCGTCAGCTTCGCTTTTGCTCTCGAGTTGTCTCGATTGTTCAAGTTCTTCGATTTTGGCTCTGGCATTTTCTAAAAGTGTCGCAAGTCTGCTTATTTCAATGCTGCGATTAGCGCCCTCTTGTTTCGCCTCAGCGAGTTCGAGTTCGAGTTGTTTTCTCTCGACGTTCGAGGCGTCGACGGTCGACTCGAGAAGGTGGACTCTTTGCGCCAGTCGCTCAGTTTCGTTGCAACTCGTTTCGGCCGATGATCTCAAAGCTTTCAATTCTCCGCTCAGGTCTTCCTGTTTTCGCAGCAACGATTCTCGTTCCTCTTGAGCGCTCTAAAAACATTTCATGTTATTTTTAAAATAATTCCCGATATTTGTCGGGCACAGATTTTTTCGCAGCAATCATTCTCGTTCCGCTTGAGCGCTCGAAAAAATATTTAATATTTTTAATCAAGTAATTCCGAATATTTATCGGAGACACCGTCGAATCTGCGACTTGACAGTTTCAAAAAAATTACTTTTCTCGTTCTGGAATGTTGTTGAATATTTTTCCAAAAAATAAGAAAGTTTTAATATCGAGAAATATTGAAGTTATTATTAAATATTTAATATTTAATAATAATAATGTTTAAATTTATTCATTTAAAACATTATCTATTAATTTTTAGAAATTCAAACAAAAAATACGTAATAAATTAAAAAATTTCATTTTATATCAATAATTTTCATTGAAATTTATGATAAGTTTTAATATTTTTTTATATAAATATTAAATTTATTCCGAATATTTATCGGGGACACCGTTGAATCTGCGACTTGACGGTTTCAAAAAAATTACTTTTCTCATTGTGGAATGTTGTTGAATATTTTTCCGAATAATAACAAAGTTTTAATATCGAGAAATATTGAAGTAATCATTAAATATTTAATTTTAAATCAAAATTGAATATATTAACATTAATATTATTAAATAATAATAATATTTAAATTTATTCATTTAAATTATTATAAATTTGAATAAAAAATACGTAATAAATTAAAATTTTCATTGTATATAAATAATTTCATTGAAATTTATGATAATTTTTAATATTTTTTTGTATAAATATTGAATTTACATAAATAAATACCAAAAAATATTATAAATTTAAATAAATAATAATTAATAAATAATAATTTTGATAGATGAATAAAGAAATTTAAATATTTATTAAATATTATTAATATTTCATAAACAATTAAATATTAATATTGAATTAGAAAAAAAATGAAAAATCGATTTGTTTTAAATGAATTGATTATTGTTCGACGTTTTTTTTCGAATTCCTTTTATAAAAAGTTTATGAGCGATCAATTTTCCCAGTTTTATTGAACTGGGTCTCGCGGTTTGAAAAAAAAAAAAAAACTAAAAATAAAAATAAATAAAACGGTTAAAACGTACTTTGAGTAAATCTACGAGCTTTTGTTCCCTTTCCGTATTATATCCTTTCGCCGAATCCTGCGGTTGTTCTTCCCGCAAGAGAAGTCCTTGCAAAGTGTCAACTTTCGAGCGTGAATCTTCTAATTTTTCCGTCTGCCTGCATAAAGATTCGAGAAGCACACCTTTTTCTTCCGTTAACCTTTCGTTGTCTGTTTGCAGTTCCGTCAATTGTGCCTGAAAAAAGGAAAATATGAATAATTATGATTCTCAGTCTTTACTGAACAAAATATTTGTGACGATGGAAAAATTATCATTTTTTATAAAATCGAAGCTTCTTTTCCACGTAAAATCTGCTTCGTCTAATTTTTTTATGACACGATTATTTACATTCCCCCGAAACGACAAAAAAATTATGAAAAATTTTAATTAGAAAAAAGAAAACAAAATTGAAGCAATTCGCAATTATTCCCAAGTTATAAAAACTTTCAGAATGAATTTGAAACTGACATAAAAACGTATTTTTTAGCCTGATCTTTTTTATTTTATTGAGAAAATCCATCAATTCTTTCATTTTTAAATATGAACGCTCTCTGAGCTCATAAATTTCGACTGTAAACGTCGTTTTGTCGATCGACTCTCTTGGATTCTCTTTTCGAGTATTCAAGAGCTCAGAATTGAATAAAAACAAATAAATTGAAGACTGTAGCATTAAAAATTGAGTTGAAGTTTCGTAAAAAAAGAAAAAGTGAATAAATTCTTCGATTTAACAATTTCCATAATTTTTTTGAGTACCTTTGAGGTAACATTCTAGTCAAATGAGTGCTAAATTTTCAACAGGCTTTTAGACCAAGTTCGAAGTATCAATAAAACGTATTTTTAGTGGATTTATATTGCAACGTGTCTTATTAACGTGAAAAACTATGAAAAACGCTAGTTTCGCAAAAGCATCGACCGACGAATGCAAATTTCCATGACGACACAATTTCACTGGGATTTTTCAAAGAATAATCTGTATTTTTGAACCGATTTTAATGAACCACGTCTTATTTTCTTCCTCAACCGATTCTCTACGAATCCACCGCGCAGATTTTCTTCAAAACTTAATCGTTTCACCGTTCCAGTCAATTGTTCATTGAGCGAAAAAACTTTTCCACAAATAATTTCCGAACGAACGAAGTTAAAAAAAAATGTACGTGGTGGGTTCGCAGAGGATCAGTGAAGCTACAAAACGAGACCGGGTGCATTATAAATCGGTTCAAAAATACAGTTTATTCTTTGAAAAATCCCAGCGAAACCGTGTCATCATAGAAATTTGCATTTATCGGTTGCCGCTTTTGCAAAACTATCGTTTTTCATATTTTTCCACGTTAATGCGTCACGCTGTAATATAAATTCCCTAATAATCCGTTCAACTCGTACGTTAAACTCGTTCTAAAAGGGTTTTGGAATTTTTTTAAAATCCAGCTGCAGTTAAAAGCCAAAATCTTGAACTCCCAAATATTGAAAACGATCCTCAACGTTTTTATGCGACAAGCTCCAAGATTTAGCTTCAAAAATTCTCAACCGAGCGTAAATAACATTTTCGACATCAATCGATCAATAATCAGAAAAAATTCAACGTTTGATCACCAAAATTTAGCAAAATTCAATGTTTTCAATAAAAAATAAAGAAGAAAAATAAAAACTATAGAAAAACCTGCAAATCGCTCAATTCCTGAATAGTCGCTTGCAATTCCTCGTTCGTAGAATAATGAGTTTCTTCCATCTGCAGAATTCTGTCTTGTAAACAAGCGACGGAAACTTCGGAGACGGAGCTGGACGATCGTTTGTCCCAATCGGGAGTAGCGCAAGTTTGTTGTTCGTTGGCGTCGTTGGAAGCGGCGGCAGCGGAGGCGGAGTTGGCGTCATCCTGAGCGACGGCGATGGAGGCAGGTGCGGAATTGTGTAACCTCGTGACGTCGAGAAGAAGTTGTTGTTTCTCAGAATCGGAGAGAGGCGAGTGAGCGACGTCTCGGAGTCGAGCTCGAAGAGCTTCGTTGTCTTCGGTAAGATTGTTTATTTCTCTGGTATGTTGTTCCTGAAAAAAAAGTGGATTTTTCGAAGAATCGATCAAAAAAAGAAAGAATTTCAGGTAAAAAAGTTGATTTTTCGAAAAATCGGTCGAAAAAACTACGAATTTCGAGTTTAAAAAAATGCTGGAAGCTTAAAAAAACCGGATGTTGGTAAACTTTGAAAGGTTTTGACAATTTGCACCAAAAAATTGTCGTCGATAAAAAAAAACACGAGGAGAAAGAGTCTATAAAGGAAAAAGAACGAAACTGTCACAAATTTGGAGGTTATGTTTCGAAGAATTAAGAGAGAGGAGGTTGAACGAATATATATTTACCATTGGAATTGTAATTCGCGGAGAAACGGGCGATCGAGAGCGGAGAAACGAGGCAGTAGGACAAGGGGAGGAAAAGGGGAGGGTGGGAGGATTTATTTGATAATATATAAATAAGAAATATATGTTGGTGTGTGTTTTTAATCTATCTTTGGTTAGGAAAAAGTGCTACTTGTTTCTAGTCGCGTCTCGCGATCGTATACGCTCTCAAACATTCTCAAACAATACTACATTAGAGAACCGCCGCGAAACATATAATCTTCGCTTTCTTCCCCTACAGATTCGACGCCGCCTTTTGCTGCAGTCTCTCTAACAACAATTTTCAGAGCCCCAACAGCTCTCTGTTCGTGTGCATCGACGCTTCCTCTATTCCTTCATCTCTTTCTCTCTCTCTCTCTCTCTTTCTCTCTCTTTAAATCGTCTTTATATATATATATATATATTTAAATATGGGGCATTCCACGCCAACTCGGTCACTCCAGAACCTTTGGGTTTTTGATTTCGTCCAAAAATGTCTCAAGTTGCTATACCCATTGAAAGGAGCTCTCTCGATTTTTTTCAGAATTTTTTGTCGATCGGGTAATGATTTATGATTTTTTCACGATTTTTTTCGTTTATTCACCTATAACTTGCTGAAAAATGGACCAAATTGAGCTTTTTTTTAAACTACGAGGATTTTCCGCTCTTTTCAGAGGTATTTTTAAAAAAATGTTTGGCATAAGTTTGATCAAATTTAATGCAGGTTTGAAGCATAAAATCATCGATTTTAAGCACGTTACATATTTTGATTTTCTTCAAAAAAAAATCAAAAAAACTTCAACCGATTTAATGATTTTTAAGACTAGCTTCATAATGGGCTGTTTTTTGGTTATACTTTTTCGTAATTAAAAAAAAAAAAACTTGTCAAAAGTCTCAGGCTATAACCAAAAATTGTAGTTAAATGAAACCCAGAAATTCCAAATGGCATTCGATGAATAAAAAATAATTCTTGGTCAAACATTATTGCCTAGCCTGAGACTTTTGACAAGATTTTTTTCCAAAATTACAAAAAAATATAAATATATAAAAAAAAAGGTTCCGGAGTGGCTGAATTGGCGTGAAATGGCCCATAGACAAATGTGTATGGTGTACAGTTACGCCACCGTACACAACATAGGCAAAACTCGTGAGAATAGCAATTTGTCGGTAAATTTCATCGGTCCACCATTATCGCTTCACGAATTCCGAGTACGCTAAATAACAGGTTGCGAGAAACATATTTGCATAGTCTTTCGATATCGTTCTCTTGAAAGATGCGAAAGTAGTGAAAAAAAAAAAAAGAAAACAATATTGCAAACACTAATTTACGCTTATTACCCTCGGGAACTGGGATATTGAATGGCTCGTGTTGAAAAGAAAAGAAAAAACGTTATTTCGACGCTCGATTGTTATTGGCTCGCGGTTCAAACGGATTTCAATGCCGAGAGCTCATTGGCTCGCGCCGATCAGTAGTCGAATTAGTTCGACAAATCAACGGCAACGTTGGAGAGCGAAGGAAAATTATTTAACGGTTTGTCATTTTATTGTTTTGGAAAAAAACGTTCGATTGTTTACTTCTCAGCAGTTCTTTTAATTTTGGAAAATGACTACAAAGTGAGATCGATTTTTTTGAGACAAAATCGGCGAAATTTGAAAAAATCCAAGTTTCGATTTTCCAGGAATTGAGTTCGAGAAAAATTTGTAACGAAACTACCGAAAAAAACAAAAATAGAAAATTAAAAAATATAAAATAAAAATCAATGAAAACTACCGAATTTCTTGACAAATTGACTTTGAATAGTTCGTCAAAACTTTAATATAAAATTGTGCTAATTATTATTAAAGAATTCGAATCGAAAAAGAGGGAAAAACTTGCGAAAAATCGAACGATGGCGTAGGCCTCGAAAATTGACAATTGAATATTTTTTCCAACAACCTTTCGATGTAAACACGAGTTTTCCGAAAATAAAATGAAAACAAAAAGACAAAAAAACACGACGATTCCGATTCGCAGAGATTCGACGTCCACGATTTCTCCTGGTACGGTTGACATTCCAAGAAAATAACGACATTGCACTCTGTTTGTCTTTCACCAGAGCAGAATGTGTGTATTTTCTTTTTCTCGAATGATCAGTTGTACAAGAGAAAACTTGGAATCGACAAAACAAAGTGTGTCCGTCTTTTGACCTTGAGCTGATCGGGATGAAGTGACTAATTGTTCAATAAATGGACGAAGTTCTGCTTAAACGAAATACTGCGAATTATTTAGAATCTCTCAATTGATTAAAAATTACTATAGCTCTGTCCCTCTTTCGATGTCATAAAATCAATGTCGAGCCACGAGTCTTATCCGTTAGAATCCTTTTTTTTTTTACAGCGTTTGTTACACTTTTTTTTAAATGACGATTTTCTATAAACAAAAAAATCTTTAATATCTATATTTAAAAAATCAAAATGTACCTACAAAAAAATCGTGAAAAGTTAAATAAAATATCGTCAAAATTTGTATTCACTGGAAAATCAAGTTAAAACATCATCTTCAATAGACTTTTAACCTGAATTTAACCGCAAATTACGTAGAATCGAGAGTGCACTAATTAGCAAAAAATGACATTCGAAGGTTGACATTTTTGAAAAATAAACGCTTCAGCGAGACTATCTGAAACCGCGTGCTAAGTATAGCGATAGGCGGAGCAACAAGTCGTCAGTTGTCATTGCCGTCCGACCAATAAACGACGCGATAAAATCCCCTCTTCTCTGGCGAAAATCGTTCACGCGAGGTATCGATACGAAGAACTATTTTCTCAATGCTTCTCGAAAACGATTGTGTTTAGTATTTATCGAACAGTTATGAATAATGGTGTCTTAAGAAAATATTCTTACGAATAGAGTCCAAAACATCGCAATCGAATCAAAACATGTCAATAAATAGCGAAGTTTTGTATAAGTGTTGCTAAAATTATGAAAAATGGAAAGAATGCAACGGTAAATTTAAAAAACGCAGCCCCATCTAGTAACGAAAATTTTCAACAATAGATCGACCCGAAAATTAAGGATGATAAATCTGACATCAAAATAGTCATTTTATTATTTTATAAATATAATCCGTGAAGAATCGATACTTTAATATGATTTATTGATAAAAAAATGTTTAATAAGTCAAATTTGACTGGCGTTGCACATGGTAAAACGGAGCGTTTGGCAACGTACGAAAATAAACATCGTCTACAATAGCTGTCAGTTTCGTATACAAATCTTATAGGTTATGTTGTGTGTTTTGTGTGCGAAGTGACATTACAGCGAACTCGAAGAAAATGAAGAAAATAAGTTATTATTTATTACTATTAACATAGGAAGATTGTTTAGTTGAAAATCCAGAGCACACGAAAAACTAACTGCAACCGAAACCGAAACGCTGACGTCACAAGAAATGCAGCGTTGCCAAGCGTTCTCAAACCAATTTCCGCGCCATTTTTGACGCAATGTAAATGATTTAGTAGCAAATATTTTTCAACATTTCACTTGATTTTTAATGGGAAAGTCCAAAAACTAAAATACGTATACATTCTTGGGTACCCAAGGAATATACCGATCTGTTTTTCATTACGAAATCTTGGGAATAATCACGGGAAAAAAATAAAAAACTTTTGACACGTGTACTACTATTCTATGTTGGTAGGGACAAGGCTCCCAAAACACTGAAGATTCAATAATTAATTACTGTCAAACTAGATGGTAAATAATATCAAAATTTGGCACATCGATTCAGTACGTATTTATTTACGCCTACAAAAATTTCCATCCCTTTTTCTTGGACCACGCAAATTCCTTGGAAGTTTTCCTCCCATTTTTGACAGTTTAAAAAAATCATTAGACCTCAAAACCTCAAAAAAACGTTCAAGAACCACATTTTAAGTCAATTGGGCCCCAGAAAAACTTTCCCCAGTATATCGAACATAATTTTTGTATAAAAAATAGAATTACCTTCAAAGCAGCAAGTTCAGTGCGAAGTTCTTCGCATATTTTCGAGTCATCCGAATGGTCTCGAAGTCGAGATTCAAGACGAGAGCGTTCTTTCCTTAAGATGTCTAATTCTCGTTCGAGTTCTTGCATTCTGGAGGAGCTTTTGGTCGAAACTTTGTTGGGTTGCTTCGCCGGATTGCTCCTCGAAGTATCTCGTCCTCCAGAGTTCCAGTTTTCGGGGACTTGTTGTTGTTGTGATTGTTGTTGAGGACAAGATTCAGTTTTGACCTCGACAGTCGGTAAGGACGAGGAGTTAGGTTGGCGCAACGTTTGCTGATTAGTTTGAGGTTGCGATGGCGGATGGCTTGGCTGTCCTCTGCGAAACAGCGATTTGAACTTCATCATGGTCACTCGTCACTATAGACTATACTTTTTTTTTCTCTAAATTCATCAACAAAGTCAACCTCAATTTAAGTTAAAAAACAAAAAAAAACCAGACAAAAAAAAGCGTTCAAACTCTTGAAAATACGAGAGAGTTTGTACGTCACGTGACCGCGATTTCAAGTCTTCGCGGTGAATCCACGTGGCCGCGTAAAAAATCACTATATCACAAAACAGCGGTGAAAAAAGTGTTTATTTTTGTCGAATCAGGGACAAACGGTCATCGAGAGGCTTCAACGAGTGTCTCTCCGCGGCCGATAATCTTAGAGCATTCGTTTCGTCACGAACGATCATTACTTTGGCCACCATAGTTATCGATGACGTGCCAAATCGCGACCGTTGTTTGTTGTTTGCGCGAGTGTTACCTTATCGTCTTTCGTACGTACACGAAATGTTCATAGTGCCGGGAATCGCCGCACGAGCGGGCTCTTAAGACTTCGCGGAAATCTAGAGATAACGAGACGCTTATTGGGAAGAAACAGAAACCTTTTGTCGTTTATTTACAATCCACACAACAAAAAAAAACATAGAATCACTATAAAATTTACACGCCGGATTATTCTTTATTTCAAGTCCAACGGCCATTTATCGATAATCGCTTTTTTTCCGAGAGACACTTTCAAACGCCCGCCATTTCTTTTTTCCAGCGATAACTTTTATCGCTGCGATAGATATCGACGATCAATTATTCACGTTATATACTTTCGAAGCAACTTGTCGAAGGGGAATCGTGAGAAAAAGTTGCAAAATTTTCAATTTTTCTTCAAAACTTGTATATTTTTACATGTACATCTATAAATATCGATTCGAGAGGAAAAAAACAAAAACATCGAATTCTTCACGGTGTATTAGTCGTTCGAACGGACTCGTCGGCCACTTGTTGCTCTCGCTGCACATACCCACAGGCCACAGCTGTGAAAACAGCTCTCGTGATTCGTCGTGCAACAAGCGATTTTAGTCATCGCGCGGTGGTGGAGGGGGGGGGGGGGGTGAATTTTCTGCGTAATTTTCGGAGGGAAAATGAAAAAAAAGTAAACATTCCACGTCACAAACAATTATAAACACAATATTTATCTTGGAAAGAGAAGTTTAACGAAAAGTGTCTCCGAATGTCGAAAACTTAGCTGCCACCTCATGGATTTTTTATGTATTTCTCCATTTTTAACCGCGCTACATTCAGAGAGTCACTAAAAAAAGCGAAAGAGTTGCAAGACGTTTTTCTCGCTCTTTCTCTCTTTCAACGGACAGCCCCCCCGAGTCCCTTGCAAGAAGTGACTCGAATCGAGGTCGCACACTCGAAAATTCTTCGTTATTCCAAAGACACTCGCGAAATTCCGTCCATACGGAAAAAACACTGCTTTTTCGAATCAACGATGGAGAAAAAAACCGTTGAACGCGAAAATCGTCACTTTTGACGCACGTGAGAAATTCTCTTAAAAATACACGAAATTATTGCTTTCCGATATATTTTCGTCACGTACTACACCGATCGACGGTGCATCGGAGACTGAAAACTTTAACGCGAAGGTTCGAGCGACAGAGAGAGAGAGAGAGAGCGAGCAGTCGATTCGGGCGGGGAAGGGAGGGAGGGGGAAGGGAGCGATCTTTCTCTCGCATGCCCCTCCGCGGCTCTAACGTCTCCTCAGCTTTTTATTCGAGTTTCTCGTTGTTGAAACTTGTTCGTGGTCCAAAATGCTTCTCGGTGAGAGAACGACGTGGTAAAAGGAAGAGGAGAGGGGGGGTGAAGAAAAAAAACGAGTATTATAAGGAAACCAGAACAAGACCGCATAACGATCGAATATAATTAATCATTCGTCTCAGATTTACTGATCGTTTTATCAACACGAATAACAACCAAAAGTAACGAAATAATTCAGTGTTTTGTTCAGTTTGGAGAATCTTAAGATTCGACGAATCAATGTTTAACCCTTCGCGTGTACGGACATGTAAATTCTGGACTCTCATTTGTATACGAAAAGGGTTCACTTGCAACTTTGACTTTAAGGCAGTTCTGTCGTGACGTTCGTATCGAAAAATTGTTTTTCAGTTTTTCTCACATACAAAATGGTTCGCGGGCATAAGTCGATAAAGAAAAGTTGTTGGAAATTGACTAAAGAACAACATACTCCAAATTCAAGGTCATCCAAGGTCATATGTACTTGCTGTATATTTACAAAAATTGCGAACAATTTTTTCTTTTGATTTCTTTGAAAAACTAAACGTAGCTTCTTCGATGTTGCGTTAAAATGTATGCAAAGTTTTAGAAAGCTTCACCATGTAGGAACCAAAATATTTATTCATGAAAATGTGACTTTTTACACGAGCTCTTTCGAGAGACTACCGAAAATTGTGATTTTTAACAATAAATATCTGAACGTTCGCTTGGTGAAAACTTCTAAAATTTATTTCACACGTGCGTGTGACATTGAAGAATATTCATCCAAATTTTCAACAAAATCTTAGGAAAACGATGGTAGAACCACCTTAATTCGTAAGATCGTTACGTCAGTTCTGGGTTCATGAATATCGCATCGCTCGATTAGGCCGTTCGTCGCATATTTTAGTTCGAGTCTCCCACACATTGAAGGATTGATAAAAAAAATTCAACTCCCTCTGAATGACGAAATAACTTTATTGTGAGAAGAGACAGAGTTGAATAGAAAAAAATTCCCATGTATAAATTCCATTGGTAATCAGTAAAATTGTAAAGTTTATTACGTCATCAGTCGTAACGCCCATCATTCAAATTGGACAACGATAAAATGTTCGTCAAGAATCTTTGAGATGTTCCATAATTTTTATCATTTTTTATAAAACACGCTGAATCCTCGAATAAAGAAAATAATAAATAAATCGATAAAAAAAACGTGTTTACTGTGATTCGGAGAAAAAGAGAGAATAGTGAAAAATAATTTGATGGAAAATAATAAATATTCGATATCTTTGTTACGAAGAACTCGACGAAGACATAGAATTTGGAAATCATAACAATAATGACCTCTGTTGACCTCTAGACGTCTTTCCGTTGGCTCTAAGCTGCCGAGCGTCGTATTTTGAAGTTTTAACCATAAATCACTAGGATTTAGGATTATTTTACTTCGAAATTAAAAACCATGAATATTGGGATCAATTTTGCAGAAATTTTCGCCTGATTTCTCTGTTTTGTTTCTAATAAATGTTTTTTACGGTATTTGCTGAATTTCGAGCCAAGTTTCCAATAATATTTTCTTCACCAGCGAAGTCGGTGGTTTCTAATCGACGATTTTGTCAGTGAAAGATCTTTCCTGACCTCGGTTGACCTTCGTTTGACCTCGAATACGAGTTTTCGGTGTTACAAGGCCCCTGCGTGTTTGACTCCGAGTTTTAGTCGAGCCTTAGGGTTTCCGATGATTTTGCTTAGTAAAAAAATCCCGCGTTTTTACCCATTGACCGCGTCGTTTATTTATTCGGTGGGTATCGGAAGACCGGCCGAATTGGGGCACGAAAAAAAAGGCGCGAACGCGAAGAAGAGCGGCGGCGAGACGCGAAGAAGGAGAAAGAAAGGGGAGAAAAGGAGAGGAAAAGAAAAGTAAGAGGATGCGAAGTGGCTCGCCACGCGTGTACTTCGGCGAGTTTGATTTTTTTGCTCGTGCGTCCATCTTTCTTTCTTCTCTCTCGGTCGCGTATGGCGAAGCGGAGCTTCGCTCTTCGGCGAAGAGAGGGCCAACGAAGAGCATGCTTTTTCTCCCATACGGTCAACATGTGGCGTTTTATACTCGCCGTTCGAGAAATTTTGACCGAATGCTTGCGTAGGTTGGCAACAAAGAATCAAAGTATACGAAATAACGATTATTTCGAAGTATTATTTTATCGAAGTTTTTTGACTTGTTTGTTTGACTTGTTCATGTTTGTCTTCTGTGGGTGATGGTTTGTTTGGGTGTGTGTCCTTTTTTTTTGAATTTTTTTTTTTTAATTGAAAAAAAAAAAAAAAAAATTCTTTTGATTTTTTTTTTTCACTTTCCCCCTCCCTACAATTGATTGTTCTATGGTTTTTTATTGATAAAAATGTTTAAAAAAATGGGCCCGTTTTTCGCAAAAGGAGCACTTGTAAATATTTACCCAATATGTTTATATCCGAGAAGCAGGTGAGTCTCGACGATAAATATTCGTATCGATGGAGAACGGATGTTTTTTTTTTTATGGGGTTTTATGGCGTCCCCCACCATAATATTCTATGGGCTACCATATATTAGTGATAAAAAACGTTACAAAAAAATTTGGACCACTTTTGGGCTGCAGCCCTGGTTCGACAGATTGACCGAATTTTTTTTTACCATCTGTTGCTATGAGAATGAAGAAAAAAAAACTAATAAAAATTAAAAAATAAATAGAAAAAAATGCATAAATGCCCATCAAAGAACGTCTGTCGATGTCTAGTTTCTCGAACAAATGTTTGACTCGAAATCGATGAACGTCAAGTACCAAAGAGATTCTTCAGTGGCTCAGATAAGTCTGCAGATGGATGCGATACATAAAAGAGGCTGTTTCGTCCACGTCATCGCGTATCTTTTATATATTTATATACACATAACGCTTTACTGATATAACGGAATAAGATCCCAAGCCGCATTCATGAACAGAACCAAAGAGGGAGAGAGATAAGGATGGAAAGATATATTAAAGAGAAAGATCGCTTCGGAGACCAGTCAAGAATTTTCTCACTAGGACACCCGTTACACTTCATCTCAAATGCTGCAAAATGAATTTTTATTCTTTTTTCCATTACGAAGATACGATCGTGAGCATTGGTGTTGAAATTTTTGACCTAGAGTTTCTTCGTTAGTGTTTTTTTTTTGTCTTTTCATTGCAATCGATTAGTTTTTAATTATCAATCATCACTAGGATGTTTTTTTGATTGGGTCTTTTTCAAGTTTTTTATTTAAGAATTATACTTTTTTTTTTTTTTAACGAACCGTCACTTGCCACAACTCTGTAGAATTACGTACTTGGCAGCATGGGGTAGATTTGGACCCCAATGACAAAAATTTTTATAAAAAATGAACTACTCAATATTTCGACTTGAAATTTTTTTTGGAACATATTGAAAGCTTCTTCAAGAAGATTGTTCACTTTGTATAGCCAAAAATTAAATTTAAGGACACTAAAAAAAATGCTGAAGCCAAGAAAAGTGGAAAAATGACTATTTTTCTTTATTGGCCTGGGGTAGATTTGGACCCCAGTGACAAAAATTCGTATAAAATATGAACTACTCAATATTTCGACTTGAAATTTTTTTTGGAACATATTGAAAGCTTTTTTCGAAAGATTGTTCACTTTGTATAGCCAAAAATCAAATTTAAGTACACTAAAAAAAATGCCAAAGCCAAGAAAAGTGGAAAAATGACTTTTTTCTTTGGGCCTGGGGTACTTTTGTACCCCAAGGTGGCAATTAGGGGTTAAAAATGTTCTTTGTACTGAATATTCAAATTCAGACAACATTTTTACTACAGGGCGTAGCAATTTTCGAAAAAGTTGCAAAAATTCTAGAAATTCTAAAAAATTTAGAAATAACACTTGAAATTTTTTCTTGACGAAACAGTTTCGTTTTCTTCGTGGATCTGTAACACGTCACATATCTCTGAATCTTTTATATCTGCGTGTAATAGGCGTGAGCGCACGTTACACCCAAGGACTCTTCGTGGCCTTTCCAGTCGTCCCATATTTTTTCCCACCAACAAGATATACACTCACACGTGCCCTATGATGTGATAGTTATTCTCCTTTAAGTTATTTTGCTCGTAGGCGAACTCGCTTCACCATCAACAACGAGCAAATTATTATTTTTTAATTTTTTAAACGCAAAAGTTGATGACATCGAATAATATCAATCCGGACAAATTAGCCAACTCGTAAAAAAAAAATGGATTTATTAAGAAATTGTTTGTGTGGTTAAAAAAAAAAAAAAAATAATAATAATTAAAATTTATTAAAAATTAAATTAAAATTAAAAAAAAAATTAAATTTGCAAAGAATTTCATTCTCCTTTTATTTCCATTCTCGGGATCGTTGTATCGAAATAAAAATTTCAAGGTTTCAATGATTTAGTGTGAAAAATCCTTAAAAAAAAAACGATTCATTTTTATGATTATTCAAAATATCACTTTTGATAATTGAAAGGCAAGTAAATTTAAAAACCCAAAAAATGGTATCGAACGATTGAAAAAACCGATCGACTCGCCTACGTGAAGAAATGCGTAATGGTAAATGCGATGTGCTGCGCAGCAATGCCTTTCCACATGGTGTGCACTGGCTACAGAGCAAAAAAAAATGCGTTGCTGTCGTCATCGGCGCGGAATATCCGTTTAGATTTGCTACGAACGGCGATAGACTTGACGTTCCGCTGTCGATAATATACAACGTGTAAAAAAAATAATAATAATAAAAATGGACCGAAGTATACAGAGTGTCATAGAAACGATGGTCGAAAAGCCCCCAGAACAAAAAAGTAACAAAATTCAGTCAAAAACGAGTCTCCAGTTGCGTTTCTCTTTGATTGACAGTCGATAAGATTTCGAAGAATAAATGTCAACGGGTTAGATCGTCAGTAATAAATAAATATCTGGTCAAGGGTTCATCGGAAAGAGAAAAAAAAACTGAGAACTTGTTTTTTTGGTATTTATAATGCACTACCGTATCGCATTTGCACGAGGGCCGCGGGAAACTGCAGAAAACCCCGTCCGATACATTCGGCTACATTTTAACTGATTTTCAGTTGGTCAGCAGCATCAGAAACTCAGAAAAACTGCCTCACGGTCAGCGTTTGATTCGCGAGTCGATATGCAAGGCCAAGCGGTCACCCATCCAAGTACTGACCTCACTCGAGGCTGCTTAACTTTGTGATCGCCGGAGCCAAACGCCGAGGGCGTAGCTATCGCTGTCGGTATTCGGCGATGTTTAATCTTCGAACTGATTTTTAAGGTCATTTGTCAGTAGCAGGAGTGGGGGGTCGATAACTGAAAAGTAGATACACGTTGTTTTCGGGCATGCCTGACATTCCAAGAAGAAAAAAATGGATGTCACGTGGTTCTCTTTCAATGACAGAACAACGTGACATTCTCCTTATCCTTAAAATCTTGAGCTCGTCAGAGAAAAACGTGTATCTACTTTTTAGTTATCGACCCCCCACTCCTGCAACTGACAGATCGCCTTAAAATGACATTGAGCCCAGCCTGTATATGGATCTGCGGCTGGCACTTGGCGCTGACACTGCTGCCAATGTCTGGAGTGTGTATACGAATAGTTATTGGTATCGATACCTGAGAACTGTATATAAAAAATAAAAAAATATCTACCCACGTGCAATTTAACATTCTGATATACGTGGTGTCTCATTTTGGACAATCCCCGCAAATATCTTCGAAATCATCGCCTGACAAGATTTTTTTTTCACAATTACGTAAAAATATAACCAAAAATCGGCCTATCATGAAACTAGTCTTAAAAATCGTTAAATTGGTTAAAGTTTTTTTGAAATTTTTTTGAAGAAAATCAAAATATGTAACGTGCTTAAAATCGATGATTTTTTGCTTCAACCTGCAAAAGATTTGATCAAACTTATGCCAAACATTTTTTTTTAAATACCTCTGAAAAGAGCGGGAAAATCCTCTTAATTAAAAAAAAGCTCAATTTGGTCGATTTTTTAGCAAGTTATAGGTAAATGAACGAAAAAAATCGCAAAAAATCATAAATCATTACCCGATCGACAAAAAATTCTGAAAAAAATCAAGAGAGCTCCTTTCAATGGGTATAGCAACTTGAGACATTTTTGAACGAAATCAAAAACCCAAAGGTTCTGGAGTGGCTGAGTTGGCGTGGAATGCCCCGTATATGTTTGTTTAATGTACCGAATGCAACGTATCGCATGAGAAAGAAAAGTGTCTCTGTAGTAATATGCAAAGGTGTATAAGTGGGAGGAGCATACATAAAAGCAAACTTGCCTTGGTGAAATATGATTCGTGCTGTCTGATGCAAATAAGCGTTTGCCAACTCGTCTAGCTTACTAGTCTCTTGCCTCTTGTTTTGCTCATTCTCTTGGCGCACTAAATATATTCTTATAACGTCGTGTACAGGACTTTATTGTCGTGACGATTGCCATTCATGGAAAATATTATGTACAACATGTTACTCTGTCGTATAATATGGTCGTTCAAATTATTTCTTGAAGCTTATTAAAGTGTCTGTCTTCTTTGATTTTATTATCGAGACTTACTGCAAAATATGATGTACTACTGTTTTGTAGAATCTGCTTATTTGAATTTGGGTTAAAATCATATTTTAACTATTGTTTTAACTCAATTTTAACTTGATTTAAATTTGGGTTAAAATCAAATTTTTATTTTTATTTTAACTCAATTTCTACTTGATTTAAATTTGGGTTAAAATCAAATTTTAACTTTTCTTCTAACTTATTTTTAATTTTATTTGAATTTAGTTATTTAAATTAGGGTTAGAATTAAATTTTGACCTTTCTTTCAAGTTAATTTCAACTTTATTTGAATTTAGTGATTTAAATTAGGGTTAAAATTAAATTTTAACTATTTTTCAACTTAGTTTTAACTTGTTTTCAATTTCGGTATTCAAATTAAGGTTAAAATCGAATTTTGACTTAATTTTAACTTGATTTGAACTTAGTTATTTAAGTTAAGGTCAAAATGAAAATTTTACTTAGCTTTGAACTTAATTTTAACTTAATTTGAATTCAATCTGAATGTTTAAACATCATTTTGTCAAAGCAGGCCTGAAAAGTAGTATTTTTTGGACTGAGTAGCAAAATCTGATCCTAACGTTTCCTCGCTTTTGGTTCGAACTATAATTCTAATTGAATCCAAATTTTTTGAAGCCACTTTCGTCCAGTCAAGATTTCTTTACTCAATTAAATGGAAAAATATTTAAAAAATGTTTATTTGCTTCTATTTTCCGACCCAAATGGACAGCAGATGAAAATGTCATGAATTTTCATGACAACATTGTTGTTATGTCAAAATTCATATGTTTACATCGTGATCGATGAAACTGTAAAGTAACCTGTCGCTATGTCGTCCTTACGAATCTATCGACGTGTTCAAAGTGAAAGTAACAAATTTTGCCACGAAATAACGAAACTTATGAGTATGGATAAAAATTCAGTGCAAAGACTTTATTTCCTCCGAAGCATTTAATGAGAAATACTCAATTAATCAACAGTCCACTGGAACCCATCGGTTCAGAATATTTCACATTGATTTAGCATCGAATTACGTTCGAAGAATGTTGTCCTCGGGGATCGAATTTGATAGCTCATTGCAACATCCGGAGTCTGATTTAATTAACACTCTCGTTAAAAGAACGCACGTTACCAATGAATTATTCAATCAGAGTCAATAATGACACTAATTTAAAGTATAAGTTGTCTCTATTTTTCTTGGTAAATAAACACGAATAACAAAAGTTTATTTTTTGTTTAGAGAGGCTGTTTGAATCATGGCCTTAAGGTGATCTATCGGTTCTCGGACACGTTTGATATTTTGAGAAAAATAAGGCTTACAAATCATTTTATTATTAAGGGGGGAAACCACATTTAGGAAGTTTATTTTCGGTGATACTTTAAGATTTTTTTTTGTGGATAAAATTAATTAGAATTCAATAAAGTTCCGACATTATTTTAATCATATTTCGATGAACTATGACGAATTTTTGAAAATAATTTCAACCAAAAATGAAAGAGTTACGTCTTGAAATCCGCTGACGGTCGTGATTCAGAGTTTTTCGATTCCGGGACGTGCAGCCATTCCAATTTTTATCTGACATTAAAAAAGTATTTATTTTACATTGATAACTTATTTTCTAAGAATATGAACCAAGTTTTGCGATGATATGATGATTTCGAAGGCGCCTTTTTGCTTAATGAATGAAAAAATATTGCGAAAATTGAAGAAAATTTTTCCAAAGCCTGCTGAACTTTCAATTTTCATTATTTCCACCCGCATCGAGGTTCATATTCTTACAAAATAAGTTATCAATGTAAAATAAAAACTTTTTCAACATCAGATAAAAATTGGAACGGCTACACGTCCCGGAATCGAAAAACTCTGGACCACGACCGTCAGCGGACTTCAGGACGTAACTCTTTCATTTTTGGTTGAAATTATTTTTAAAAATTCATTAAAGTTCAGAAAAAAAGTAGTTCAAAGTTATGTCACTTCGAGTCCCGTTCATCGATCGCAATATTATAATTTTTTTTTTACAATCAATTCCTTCTGTCTCATCAAAGTTTACGGTAAAGCGTATTAGAGTTTTGAACTAAAACTTAAAGACGATCGGACCTTATCGCCGTGGTCGACCGCACGGCTTCGATGCTTGACGGTCGAGTATCGGACACTCGTTTCTCAGCGCTTCGTTTATTACGTACACAGGCATTCACTGCTAAATTCATCGAAGTAGCCAGGCTGATTATTACTTCAGAGGCGTGTAGCCGCTCATCGACTCGGTTTCATGCTCGATCTCTCAACGAATAACGGTTAATTTTTTTTTTTTATATATAAATATATTTTTTTTTACGTTTTAAATAAACAACATTTTGGTTTGTGAATTAATAACTTTATTATCTGGCTTCCAAAACTTTTTTTTAAATTCGGTCTCATTTCTTAAGTATTTTTTTTTTTTTGCCAAACAAACCAACATCTTTTATCAAGAGACGCGGTATAGCGGCTCGACGCCAAGTATTAAAAAAAAGCGTAGCGCGAGGCCTACCGCACTCTTAAATACGCCGAAATGCCGGAAGTTATGACGTCACAGCGACTTTGCTCGGATCTCACAGATAAACGGCTGGACCAAACAATGTCAATTTTTCTATTGAATTTTTTTCGATTTTTCTCTTTCGATTGGTCCCTGTTGCAACATATTCAAGTCTTTTTTCTGTTTTTTTTTTTTTTTTTTTTTTTTTTTTTTTTTTTTTTTTTTTTTTTAATAACAGAAAAAATATTTTCTGTTATTATTTGTATAGTTACTTACTTTACTTTTGTTAAATTTCGACACGTGTTGTAAATGGGTACGCCCGTAAAATGAATAAATAAATAAATAAATAAATAAATAAATAAAAGTCTTGGCTCGTAGTTGTCGATGAATTACGGTATTCGATGTCGTGCCTAACGTTGTGTCTGTCATAATCGTAACAATATTCATAACTGTAATGCATTCGAAGTGAACAACTGTCAATATGGAATAATAAATATTTTTATGTATGACATAGTTTTTTTTAGAGTTTAAGGTAGTTCTGTCGTGACATTCATATCGAAAAATTGTTTTTCAGTTTTGTTTTACATACAAAATGGTTTGAGGGCATAAGTTTATTAAAAAAAAAAGTTGTAAATTGACTAATGAACAAGTCTTTCGAGATTTTTGTTTCATTTTTAATATTTTTTTAAATGGATTTGATGAAAAATCTTTGAAACTGTGTGTGTGTTTCAGTGAAACTGTGAAACACAGAAAAATCTGTGAAACTTTGGAAAATGTAAACTACGTTCACACTTTAGTACAAATTGTCGCCGCACGGTGGCGCTCGATAGAAAAGCCAGAGAATCCGAGAAGGATATTTGCGCTAGATTTCGGGTGGCAGACGGAGTCAGAAGAGAAAATCAGTGACCTACAGATTAATTGTGGTATCACAACTCATGTAGACCGCGTGTTGTCTCGATAGACGTAGAGTTAAGTATATCGACAACAAACAGGACAAGGGAAGTGGAAGAAGAAAAAGGAGGAGAGGAATGACGAGGATTCGCTTGATCGCCTCGATTCAGTGATCGTTTCCCTCGCTTGTCCAGCATTTCGATCGAGTCTCTTTCATCGTGATACATAAGAAAGAGAGAAAGAGAAAGAGAGAGAAAGAAAGAGAGAGAGAGAGAGAGAGAGAGAGAGAAAGAGAAAGAGAGAGAGAGAGAAAGAGAAAAAGAGAGAAAGAGAAAAAGAGAGAGAGAGAGAAAGAGAGAGAGAGAGAGAAGGAAAGAAAAAGAGAGAGAGAGAGAGAGAAGGAAAGAAAATAAGAATGAAAGAAAAAAAAGGAGAGACTATAAGAAGCGAAAGAGGAGAAGGATTGCCGACTGTGCTCACTGTCTCCGAGACGAACGGTCGTTCACCCGGACTTACGACTCGAAGTATACAAAAAAAAAAATATATATATATATATACATATATGTCATACTACACTTTATGTAACGAAAAAAAAGTACATAAAGGACAGAGGACACCGGGAACTGTATATCGAGTGAACAAAAAAATTGTTCATCTAAACCTCTTCTAAATAAATGAATTTAGGTGGTGGATAAAAAAATTTATATTCGTCTAAAATTTCCTAAATTTCGTCTGAAATGAAACCTGAATTTTTTTATGATAAAAAAATGAAATCGAGTGGAACAAAACAATTTTTTTCGTACAACCGATGACTTTCGTTTGCTTCCGCGGACTTTTTAGTTGTTTTTCTAAAATATATTTAAAAAAATAAATGGTCGATTGTTATGAATGAAATTTTTTTATCTCGATTATCGAATCGATTATTCGGGAATTTTATCGTTGGGATAAATACGGAGATACGTTTATTTGTAATTTATTTATTTTTGGATTTTCGTCGTCCTCAAAACTCACACTTTGAAGTATTTGGGCGTTTAACGTTTCACTGTCATTTTTGTCGGAAATAAAAATACGTTTCAGAAGACCCCGGATATTGACTCATTTATATATTTTTATTTATATTTTTATTTTTATCATTTATATTTTTCTAAATAATCCAGAAAAATCTAGAAAAATATTAATAACGGAAAATTCGCGTAATCAATAATTGATTAATGCAATTTTAAGAAGACCCGATTTTCATCGAGATTTCTAAATTAATAATCGGTATTTTTCAATCGAATTTTTTGCACCATTTTTTTTTTTTTTATTTCGATCGTTGAAAGATTTTCTACAAATCCGTCCCCTGAATTTTTTCTCAATCCAAAAATTATTGAAAAAAATGTTTTTTTTTCTTTACTTATCAAACAATTGGCTCCATAAATAAAACGATCAAATTCCGAACAAATTTTGAGTTTTTCCTATTTTATAAAATCGAAGATCTGAAGCTTCGAGTTTTAGAAATGAAATAATTTTGGATGTAAATAAACGAATTAAAATTTCTTCGTTCATTAGTGAAACTTACCCAGCAACGATACGCTGCTTGTTGGACTTGGGGTCAGCCTTTGAAATTCCCTCGGAGGGATTCCTAATTGTACGAAGTTTTCGGGAACCGAAGAGCGAAAGAATAGGTTCGGCTCGTCTTCTTGAAGCTGCCGGACTTGTAAACGTTTTTTGAGTTGGCTTCAATCTTTAAAAAAAAAAAAAAAAAAAAACGATCTAAAATACAAATTAATCATAATAATTAACGACAAATACAAATTTCAAATGTTTCGCCTTTTTTCAAGTCACACTAATTTTAAACTTTGCTTTTTGGACCATTCGTAACAAAAATTTATTGAAAAAATATATTTCTTTTCTTTTTCAACTAATCTTTACCACTTTTCTCGTTTTTTCAAATTTATCATTTAATTAACAACCCGGAAAAACTATAATCCAACGAAACTTACGCCGAGCGGAAATTTTTTATTATTTTTTATATTTTTTCAACTGCAATTTGTTTATAAATTTATTTATAAAAATTATCATTTATTTTCATTCATCGATTTTTATTTATAACTCAATTTTGACGTTAATACAAAAAATTATTCATGAGAAAAAAAATAAAAAATGAAATCTAGGGGACACCCGGGTTTGAACCGGGGACCTCTCGATCTGCAGTCGAATGCTCTACCACTGAGCTATATCCCCACTTGAAAGACTAAGAATGTTTATCCAACATAAAGTATTTCCGTACAATCAAATTTTCGTCAGTATCAAAAAACTAATATTGTTTTTTTATCGTAAAACAGGTCCATTTTTTCACCAGTTCATAAAAAACGACTTAAAACTGGACATTACGAAGGAATAAATATAAATTGAAAAATAAAAAAATACGGGAACGTCGTGTCGCGACGGTGGCAGCATCTGTGCTACGCGGACGTAAGCTAAAAAAAAAAATTATCTCGGAAGATAAGTTACCGACAGTCGGTAAGGTGGCGATTTTGCTATTGATAAATATTTTATTTTTCAATTATTTACTGTTGCAAAAAAACAAACTGGAAAATAAATTAAATATAAGTTTTCACTGTATTTATAATTAATCAAAATTCTTATGATTGAAAAAATAAAACCAAAGAAAAAAATGCACTTTTCATACTACCCTTTCGAGTTAAAAAAAAAAACTTGTCGATTAAAAACGATTCGGTTCGAGAATACAAATAATTTTAAACAGAAAAAATCATTTATTGTGAAATTTTTGGATTCGCGACATTTTTGTTACCAACAGAGTAGCTCAAATTTTTTCATTTTTATTTCCACATTTGCATGGTACAAAAAAATTTTGAGAGTCCGTACAATTGGAAAATTCACTGCCATTCCAATTTCGATCTCATCTGATTTTCAATATGAAAAATAAATTTAATTTACTTACGGCGGTTTGTTGTTGTTTCCCGCCAAATTCGATGGAGGACTTTTGCCGGAGCGATCGGGACCGGGTACTCGAACCCCGGACGGTTTATTACGAGGCTGTAATAAACAAAATTGAAATATTAACTGTTAAAAAAGAATTATTTATTTTATTGGGAGAAAAAAAAATTCGACACTGTTTTCAAAATCTTTGTTCATCGCTCCAATAATTTCGTAGAGAAAAAAAAAATCCTTGATTATTTTTTGTGCCTTTTATGTACGAAAACAATAAAAAAATGTTGAGAACGAAAAAATGTGTCCCCTCTTCACCAAAAAATATAGAAAAAGTGACACCAACTGCTATTAAAAAAAAAAAAAAAAAAATGACGAATGTCTACTTCGCAAGCAAAATAAAATCGTTTGAAACGGAAACCGAGATCCTACGTCATAATAAGTACAGCTGCTTGTTCTCGAATGCGATTCAAATAACTAAGAAGCCATATAATTACTTCGAGGCGTGGTAATTTACATTATTACACTATTACGAAGAATATCAGATCGTATTAATTTTTCATATATAACTATACAAAGTCGTATGTATATTTAGGTCATTCCTGAAACGTTTAAATAATAATATATCGTTCACTATGCAAATACTAATAATAATAATAATAATAATAACTCGTAATCGAGTTTTCTGAGTAAAAAGTCGATGACGTCTCCAGGAGTAAAATAATAAAATGACATCAAATAATCAAGTTATAATTAATATATTTTAATATAATATTATATAATATATTATAATATTATATTATAATATATTAATAATATATTAATATTTATTAATTTATAATATATTAATATATTATAATATTATATCATAATATTAATATATTAATTAATTAATTCATTAATATATTAATATATTATAATATTATATTAAAATAATTAATAAATTATTATGATTATTGTAATTAAAATAATAAATTATAATATTAAAATATATAATATTTTAATACATTTATTATAATTTTGTTATTTGCAAATATAATATATTGTAATCAAATAAATAATTAAATTGATCGACAAGTCGTCGACTAAGAATAAAAAACACTGTCGATACTTGAACGAAAAAAAAAATAAGAAAAAATAGGTCTCGACCGAATGAGAATAATATCGTAAGTTTACAGTTCAACAAGTTTCTCGATGAGTTCTTCGAACTTCGAAGGCACTTCAATAATAAATACGAACGAAGAAAATAAAAATAAAAGTTGCGAGCTTTTTTTTCGTTACCCTTTCATTGGCACGTGGACCCAAAAGTTGTCGAAGCATAATTTCTCTTCTGTTTCCTTTCCCTTTTTTTTTGTTGTATATTTTGGATTTTTTAGATACAATACAACAGCAGTTTATGCGGAGGACTTACAGCTGATGCCAACACACTCGACGATTTATTTAACTTCCGCTACGGATTCGCTGGTTCGTACGTAACGTTGCTTTTTAGTCAGATGTGCATAAAAAACTGACGTGCTTCAGGGGTTATACGTTTGTGTTGATAAAATATCATATAAAGGGTGTCCCAAAAGTCACGATTAATATCGATGTCATTGAGATCGCGACGTTATGGAGAAAATATTTGTTCCTTATATTTTTTTTGGCTGACGAATCGTTGATGAGATATTAGACAATTAGTGACAAAAAATTTCACGAACGCCGATAAGAGACAAAACGAAATAATGGACAAGATTCCTCAGGGATTTTTATCACGAGTTCAAAATACGAGTTTCATTTTATCGGAAAAATATCAAGTCAACATAGCGTCGAACTTTGAGCAGGGAAATATAACTTTGAATAAATAAGTCTGAATATTGAAGGGCGGAAACTAAATTAAAAAACTTATTTTCGGTGATACTTTAAGATTTTTTTTTTCGTAGGCAAAATTAATTGGAATTCAATAAAGTTTCGACAACATTTTAATCATATTTCGATGGACTGTAATGAATTTTTTAAAATTATTTCATTTTTCTCCAACTTGAAAACTAAATCTGCCAGAAAATTAGGACGATTTTAAAAATTACAAAAAAATAAAGAAGAATTTTAAAAAATCATTGGGTTTCAAAAATTTCGTGACAATAATAAAAATCAGGAAACACTGATTGTTAAAGAAAAACAAAGATTTACGATAAAATTTGGAAGAACGTGACCAACAGATGATTTTTCGTAACTCCTGATTGTCACGTGTTGTTTTTTTCTTTTTGACAGTTTCGATAACATTTTTATCACAGAGCTGACTTAGTAGGCGAAAAAAAGAATTAAAAATTCTTCGAATTCACCTAATTGAGCTAAAAATTTCGATTTTTTTGGCCCTCGATATACAGAGACCTTGATTTTCGTCATAAGCTACTGACTGCATAATTATAAAAAAAAAAGATTTGCAACGGAACGGTGCGTCAAAGAGAAAAATGGTTCAGGACTTTTCTCTTCAGAATTTCACGATCTACGCAATGCTCTTAATTTCAAACACGACTTTTCGGACACCCTGTATATCGACCTTTCGGAAACGTCAGTTTTATGCAAGAATTATTACGCAAAACTTCATAAAGGCCCGGGGTGTACAACACATTTACTCAGCTTCGATATATATACCTTCGTAAGCAACGTGCACGCAACGCCCTTCACGCACAAATCATACGATACGTAAAACACTATACATATGATACGACTGCTTGAAGCTTAGTCGCGAACTACGCGGATTCACTTGTTCGTATGCGATGCTTGGCGAATCGCACTCGATGGTAAACTTGACACTTTTTCTTCTATTTTTATTTATTTTTTTTTACTTTTTTTT
The DNA here is from genome assembly GCA_013761285.1 of Campoletis sonorensis. NCBI lineage: Eukaryota > Metazoa > Arthropoda > Insecta > Hymenoptera > Ichneumonidae > Campoletis > Campoletis sonorensis. The sequence goes on along the minus strand of JACEOJ010005807.1, from coordinate 100,447 downwards.
CAAATTAAAAATGTTCTTAAGGTAGTTCAATCGTGACATTCATATCGAAAAATTATTTTTCAGTTTTTCTCACGTACAAAATGGTTTGCGGGCATAAGTTAATGAAGAAAAGTTGTTGTAAATTGACCAAAGAACAACATACTCCAAATTCAAGGTCATCCAAGGTCATATGTACTTGCTGTATAATTACAAAAATTGCCAACATTTTTTTGTTTAGATTTTTTTGAAAAACTAAATTTTGCTTCTTTGAGGTTGCATAAAAATGTAGGCAAAGTTTTAGGAGGCTTCAACATGTAGGAGCCAAAACATTTATTGATGAAAATGTCACTTTTAACACGAGCTTTTATGAGAAAATGCCGAAAATTGTGATTTTTACCAATAAATATCTCAACTTCTGGTTGGTGAAACCTTCTAAAATTTATTACACACGTGCACGTGATACTAAAGAAGATTTATCCAAATTTTCAACAAAATCTCAAGAAAACGATAGAACTACCTTAATTGTTATTTTTTAATTGAAAATCCGACGATTTTCCTGCATCGTAATCCGTCGTTGAAATCGGCACGTAATCCCGACGTAAAAAACGTAAAAAATCAATTTTTTTCCTATTTTTTACAAGACGTTGTTGAATTAGAACCAAAAATAAATTTCGAAGAACAAATATTGAAAAATTCGGAAAAACCCGAACGAAAATGGTGAAAATTGTTTGCCACTTTTCAGCTTAGACGATCCCCCGAGAATGTCATTACAAAGAGAACGAACGAACAACGAAACTTCTTACTGTCTCATTGTCCAAGAAACCGTATCTTTCGTTGTTCGCTAATCGAGCTACGAGATCAAGATAATAAGCTGTCTATCGCGCAATATACGTTTATCTTTGACGTGCACGTTTTTTAATGCCTCAAAAAATGAAAAAATAAGTAAAAAGACTTGGTTTCGCGTGGTCAAAAGGATTTATTCACTATTTTGTCAAATGTACTTTTGTTGGGACAGAAAAATCAATTTTTTACATATTCGAATACGTTTTTTTTTTTTTTTTTTTTTAAAGCACGCGTAAACGTCCTGAATTTTTTTTTTTTTGACATTTCAACAGTATTTTTTTGTCAAACGTCAAAAATGACTGATGAAATGTCAAAAATTTGGTTAATATTTACAAATATATTGTTGACCACAATTCCCACAAAATATTCACAGTTCCAAGAAAATCCTTTTTCTACGCGTCTTCAAATACGTTATTTTTCGAAGAAACCTGCAAACGTACTGAACGAAATTTTCCACACACTCCTCGATCTAACGAACATTTTTATTTGTATACGAAAATTGTTATATGTTTACAAATACGTGGATTTGATGGGAGAAATTGGAAGTAGGGAATGTTTACAATAGAATGTGCGTTTCGCGTGTTAAAATATCCAACGCGTCTTCATGGAGTGGGTATTACGAGATGAAGAAGCGAATTCGTGCGAGAGAGAGAGAGAGAGAGAGAGAGAGAGAGAGAGAGAAAGAGAGAGAGAGAGAGAGAGAGAGAGAGAGAGAGAGAGAGAGAGAGAGAGAGAGAGAAAAAGTTCGTCGAACCTGGTTTTCCTCTTTCTCAGTCTTTCTTCCTTTTTTTTTCTAGTCTTGTCTACTGCGCCACCTCGTGACTAGATCAGAAAAAAAGAGAACGAGAGAGGAAAGTATAAAAAAGTAAATAATGGATGCACATCGAGAGAGTTATTCATAACACAGGTTGAATCTTATGTAAGAAAGGATCGAAGGCACGAACTGTTGAATTAAACACGCATTTTCTCTCGTTTTGCCCCTTAAGGCCTTAGGCGACTTTAAAGTTCGAAAAAGGTAGGCTTTTTGGGGATTTTTTTTCAGAGATACTACAAAATAAATGGAGATTAGAAAAACGGGATTTTGTCGTACGTATCAGTGACTGTTTACGATAATTTTTTTGAAACGATTTATTTCAAAATGGCGGCTGTGCAGCGTTTTCGCGATGACGTCTCCGTTTTTTCGGGCTCCATGGCCGAACTGACAGCTCCCGTAATTTTTCAATCATAATGAGCCAATGAATTTTTTTCGATTATTTATAATAACTGCTGCAAAAGTACGTAGGATTTTGGCGATACATTGATTTTTGGCCAAATGGCGCACTTCTAAAGTGGAAAGTGATAAATTTGCTTCTGAACTTCGTCTCGTTATCGAGGAACATCCGCGAGAATTCTTTTCACCGCTCCCACTTAGTTTTTGTCACTCTCCTCACGTTCGCGTGCCTACGCGAAGCCTCGTCAACGTTTACAAACGACTATTCTTCGGTGGTGCAACAACATGATCTTTCAAGGTCACCAAAAGTTCGCGAAAACAGATAAAGTTTAAGAAAATCAATAATTCACCTTAAAGAGTCATTTACTGCACGAATGTGATAATTTCTACGATTAAAAATGATTTTTTTTTGTCTAACAAATGTTTATTTATTAATTCTAATTTTTATGTTAATTCTAATTTATTTATTTATTTTTATTCATTATTTTTTAATTCATTTATTTCATAATTCAATAATAATCATAATAATTTTATTTAATTTTTAATTGAATTTTAATTAACTAATTTTAATGTTAGTTTCATTTTTTTTTGTCTAGAAAATAATGGTTCGAAATAGTGTAAAAATTTCGTGAAATTTACGAAGTTACGATTTATTTACCGAGGTACACTTTATTCCATCGAAACGAACGATAAAAAAACATGATCGTGTTCAAGGTCATGACCGAAGACCTCCGAGACACGAGAAAGCCTATAATAGGCTTTATTATCATTTTTTTTTTCTTGGGCTTCGGAACACTTCCATACGTCATTGTGCACCACTTCACGTAATAACGTAACATGTGCGTATAACATCGTTAATTTAACTCATCTACGCTAATTCAATTATGAAAGCGTGACAGAGGAAAAGATGCGAGAGAAAAAACTGTGATGCTGACACGTTATTCATACGATGAGCGAGTTGCGGATTCCGTGACGCAAAAAATCGTGATTTTGTAGTTTGCACTTGAGGTCTTAGAAAGATATTTCAATTACTTTTCGAAATCCTGTTTTTATAAACATTTTTGCACAAATAAAAATGCCACGAGGCAAAAAGGGCCCACCTGCAGAAAAAAATTCCATTCGACGTTTCTCTCGAAGTCTTCGACGCTTTGGCACTTCACTCGCGTGTTGAAAAGTTCGAAAAAAACTCGTGTATCCGTGGATTTTCATGCTGCATACGATTCAAGTAGCAACAAAAGATTTTTTGACACTTGAAATTTCGTTAAAATTGACATTTTGTTAAAATTTGACTAGCCCCACGTTTCTCCTTCATTTTCATGACCTTCAACGAGAATTTCGAATTTTTTGGTATGAATAAGTCGAAGAACTGTTCTTAAAGTCGAAGAACTCAGTTTTGCATTGTCGATTATTGAAACGAACACGCGGCACTGGCCGAAGAAATCGTACTATTGAGAAAAAAAAGCTCGACAAACGAGCAAGAGATCTCGCGCCGCTCATCGCATCTATTCTGTATACAAACACATATACATGTGCAAAAAGACGCGCTTAACCGCCCCTAGCGGCGGGTTACGCCATCACTCTACCGGTCTGTTTCTCCCGCGCATCCGCAAGAGCGTGCTTTATGTCATAATAAGCTCGTTCTCTTTTCAAAACAAACCTACACACCGCTTTACCGTTACGTCCTACCGACTACAAAGTACTTTTATTTTTTACTTCTCTCGATTCTATTTATACACTCCGGCGCACGTTTCGTTTCGAATCTACCGAATTAAACCGTTTTAAGTGTCTCGGTCAATGAAGGAAAAAAATATATATACATCGCGATGTGTACGAATCAACGAGCCCGTCAGTGCATCGTCGCCTCGTACACGGACGCGAAAAAGTAAGCAAACGTTTCATTCGCATTTTTCGTCATTTTTCTGTTATTAATTTTTGAGGAAGATGAAAAAAAGGGATCTGTGCGTTTACCAGTATTTTTAGTGCCTCTTTTCGTCACACTTGGCCTGTCAGACCGACGCGATTTTTGATCGTTCATAACTTCGTAAGAAATGCCTCTATCAAGATTTGATTGTAGTGAAATCGAAACGCCGGACCCTGACAAATACGAAAATACATTCGGCGAAGCCGAAAAATAGTTTGATAAAAAGTTATAACGATTATAAAAATATGTGTTGTGAAAAAAACGTGAAAGTCGATTTTAAAGCATTTTCCAAAAAATATGATCGCACCATTGTCTCGAAAAAAACAAAAGTGTTCGACCGAAAAGAGAGTAGCGTCCGAGTATCGACCTTGAAATGCCAAATTCACGAAAAATCGAACCAACTTCGGAAACGCACGAAACGGAGGTTATGTTTACAGAAAATAAAGGAAATAGAATCAGCGAGAAAACAAAAACAATTGACGTTTCTCAGGGTTTGAAAAAAGTGACAGAAATCGCCATATTTTTCGATGGCTCTTCGTTTATTTTATTCTTTAACCCCATGAATGGTTATCGATTTCGAACCGACGTCCCAACTCATCGTCATTTATTTTATTCATTCTTACGAAATATCTCTGGGAAAAATGAGACACAAAAGTAAACGTCACGTTTTTTTTGTTTGTATGCATCAGCAGTAGCGATCGACATATCGATTGGTTTTTTTTTTCGTCTCAGTTGAGTGTGCGTGTGTGTGTTTTTTTTTTTACACACCTTGAACATCGGTATCCAATCCTGGAGAGTAACCCACGCCCTCGAACACACATCACGGGCAATAGAAACGCTCTATGATTTTTCTCCGGATATTACGATGAAGCTCAGTTTTTTCCACGAATCTTTCAACTCACAACAAAAATATATAGATATACAGTGTAAATATAAATAAAAATTCTTTCGATCGGAACGAAATTCGGAAAACTGTATTATTATGCAACGAATCATTTATTTTTAATTAAATGACATTCAAAATATTGATAAAGTGGATTTAATCCAATTAATTAATCTCGTAATCCACACTTTAACGATTTCGAACATAATTCCTCAATTTATGCAATAACTCGTTAAAGTTTTGGGAAAATAATAATTATTTTTCAAGCTGTCGCGTATTTTTATTACGTCAGCTTCGAAATCCACTTCAAACAAAATTCAACATGGCCCTATTGTAAAAAAAAACGTTTTTTTTTGTGTTTTCTTGAGTAAAAATGTACATCAGAATTATTCATCAACGGTGCTTGGTTATCGTTGTTATTTTGGACAGTTTTTTGAAATCGATAAATAAATTTGATTGACAGATAAATTATTTAATTATTATTCTATGTTATTTATTTATTATTATTATTATTTTTTGACTTTTGTTTCTATTCAATTAAATGATTCTATTTAATTAAATTCATTTTGTCTCTTCGACTTGAAATAGATCGAAAAAAATTCTTTAAAAGTGTCTAAAGAATAATTTTTTTATCATGGGCGTTAGAACTGAAAAAAAAAACGATTTTTCGAAAAATGGTAACTGTTCGAATGTGAAAATGTGTTCGTATGTTTCATATAAAAATAAATACAAATCTTTCACTCGTAATAAAACTAAAACCGAAATATTTACGAAAAAAAAAAAATTTCGATAAAATCTTCCATTCTGCATACACTTTCCGATTTTCATTGTTTCTTTCTCCAGGTAAAAAAAATGTTACAGCTCCGATGAATTCGATCGGAGTTACCAAATTCGAAAAATAGAAAAATATTCATTAATCTTTCATTAAAACTTTGGTTCATGGAAACGAAAACTGTCAAAGGTTTTTTTTTTTTTTTGTTTACTTTTACTGATCCTCAGGTTTCTCACATTTTATCGTTGACGAGTTGTTTTGCCAAACACGATCATAAGCCGAGTTTTCTAACTAGCGCAATATTGCCCTCTCTCTCTCTCTCTCTCTCTCTCTCTTTCTCTCTCTCTCTCTTTATTTTCTCGTTCTATATAGTTTTGTGAGATGGACGCATGTGGCCTGGTCGCACTTCTAAAGATAGAGCTTCTCTCGATGTAGGGGCAAATCTGACCTTGTCCTTACGAGTTTATATAATCCCGGTGGCTTACTCACAAACGGTCAGTTGGTCGAACGGCCACCTCGCGATTCGACCGTCAATATTTACCATTTCGACGTTCTATTTATTTGGACTTTTATCATTTCTTTTTCCAAGTCCCTTATCCATAAGTGTTCCTTTTCCTTTTGTTTATACTTCAGAAATACTCGGAAAAAATATTGACAGTTTTTCCATTCATGGTTTTCGACGAAATATCGTGAGAATTTATTTACTTTTAATCGTTACTAAAATTCATTCTAATCAAAATCTGTGGGGGAAAAAAGGCGGGAAAACGAAATTCAGGATCAAAATGTCTCAAAATTTTGTTCTTGAATTTCTTGAGGTGAATTTTCAAAATTTTGCCGCGAAAAATAAATTTATCGCCAAAGTGTTTACAACGAACTTTAGGGAAAACGAAATTTAGGAGAAAAATGTCTCAAAATTTCGTTCTATATTTTTGAGGTGAATTTTCAAAATTTTGCCACGAAAAAAAAAGTTTATTGCCAAAGTGTTTGCGAAGTTTAAAAAAATCGTAATTTGCAACGTGAAAATGTTTGTTATTCAAAATCAAAAAAAAATTTTTTCGTGTTATCGTAAAGATATTAAAAAAATGGTCATTTGACAGGACAAACGTCAAATGACGAATAAAAAATATTCTTAATTAAAAAACACGAGTTTTTGATATCGAAATTATTGAAAATGTCAAAACTAAAGAAATAATTGAAATTCGTTTGTTCTGTTTAGTAAAAAAAATCATTCCAGCTGAGCTAATCGCGAAAAAATATGTCTCGAATTAAATAAACACGGAAGTAGTGGCGATTCGAAGTATTTAAACATCAAACGACCACACAAACTCCTTGTCAGAGATGGTGAGCGAGACGATTATGAATCCAAATGTCGCCCACGCGAATTTCGCAAGGTTGGAGATTTTAGCCGCGTGCGTGTAAGTGGGTGAAATCGCGACCGCGTGTGTAAATATGACCTTGAAAAAAAAAGTCAAAATATACCCCTTGGAGGAATAAATTAATCGGAAATTTTCGCCGGGCAATATTTCCTGGTGAATTTCCATCGTAGTTAGTGTTCAATTAAAAAATAAACGTGATAATCATTGATAATCTATTTTTACTCCAGCAACTAATAATAAACTTGTCAAAAAAAGTAGCTTTTCGTAGTGCAGCAGTTTCGTGTGTTTTTCAAATCGTAAAATAGACATTTTCTTCCAAAATTTTGAGCATTTTGTGTAAAATCAAATAATAAAACTTAAAAACGACTCAGTGATAAAATTTCATCAAAAATAAACTTCCAAAGAGGACGGAAACGTCAATAATTTTTGGATTTTCAATCACGAACGTTCGCCATGATCAAGAAAAACCGGAGGAAAAACTCAAAATGCTAAATTAACGATCTATTTGTCGTCACGTTGCGCGTTTAATAGTTTTCTTCTTTTTTTATACTTTTATTATTGTTATTATTTTTTTAGAGAAATAGTTGAAAAACCGATTCGGATTTTCAGAGTATTCTCCGTTGAAGGGAAAACACTGTATAATGTTTTTTTTTTTTCTTCGTAAACTTAACGGTTCAGATTTTTTTCTGACCGAACGAACGAAAGAAAGTTTTAAGGACTGTTGTACGTCATAAAAATCATACAAAAAAAAATAACAGAAATAGAAGAATTATTTTTCAAAAAATCGACAAAAATAGGAGAAAACAAAAAAACACGTTCGAGTGATGGAAAAAACAGTTGAATCAGTGGGACATCCCATGAATACGAATTCTGAGACAAAAAAGGGTGATGGGCGCATTTCGAGACATAAACAAACACGCGTTTAGTGCCAAGTGGGCGCCATTAGTGTTTTTTCCAAGAAGAGAAGAGAGAGTGAGAGTGAGTGAGGAAGAGAGAGAGAGAGAGAGAGGCACGCGTACTTAAATGGGAAGGGATGGACGTAAACAGCAAAGCACTAAATACGAGGCCCGGAGAAGTAGGAAAACGACCTTGAGTGTACTAATTCGGTGCAAGGCGCTCGTCTCACGTGTTTATATAGCATTGCGCGCCCACTATAATAAATTAATCGAACGGTTCGTCATATGCCTTTGGTTTTAGTCTTATTTATGGAAACGCGATAAAAATTTATAGATTCTCAATGAAAACGTCTACCAACGGAACTAAAAATGAAAAAAAAAACAGCAATTATGATAATAACACGAACCATAAAATTAATGAGAATGGGTCAGATTGACCCAGTGTGGCTTTTGGGTCCGATGAGTTATTTTGACGGTGCGGGACATTTTTACACATGGGTCAATTTGACCCGGTGTGGAATTTTCGCCGGGATTGCTCATTTTGGCTCAATGGGTCAAATTGACCCAGTGTGGCTTTTTTGTCTATCGCGTTATTTTCGAATGTAAGGGACATTTTTACACATGGGTCAATTTGACCCAGTGTGGAATTTCCGCCGGGATTGCTCATTTTGGCTCAATGGGTCAAATTAACCCAGTGTGGCTTTTTCGTCTATCGCGTTATTTCGACTGTACGGGACATTTTTACACATGGGTCAATTTGACCCAGTGTGGCATTTCCGCCAGGATGATCATTTTGGCTCAATGGGTCAAATTGACCCAGTGTGGCTTTTATGTCTATCGCGTTATTTTGACTGTATGGGACATTTTTACACATGGGTCAATTTGACCCAGTGTGGCTTTCTGTCTAATTTGTTATTCTGACCCGTGTTATAAAAATATAATGATAAAGATTATTAAGACATTATATAATGATAGAGATTATTAAAGAACATTATTGTTCAATAAAAAATAAAAAAAATTGAGTGAAGGAATCAAAGTTTTCCAGAAATTGAGGTCGTTGTCTAGCTCAAGCCATAAAAAAACCATTTATTTGACACTATCATTCGAGAAGCAAACCCGATTATTCGGTTCGTGATCAACATCCATATTTCCTCTATTTGACAAATCGAGGCCGCGCGGCAGACCCTCCTTTCGCATTGTGTCGATGCATCAGGAAGGGATGGCCAAATGGCGATTATTCGAAGACATCGACAAATTTTCTACGATAAGATTCGTACGTCAAGTTGACCTCGTTACGAAATTAAAATTCCATTAGTTCCATTTCGTTTGTTCGCGAAACTCGTATGTGGGGCATGTCGAAGTAATTGAGTCGTTTGATTACACGGTATTAATTGAATCAAAAAGAGGTCAATCCTGGAATAGTCTCAGAATAACGAAATTTTGTACTAACGCTAAATTACGTTAAGGGGTTATGTACAGTTGGAAATTTCAGAAAATCGATTTTTTTAAAGGCATTTTCAGAACGTACATACATTCGAGTACATTCTCTGAAAATTTCAAATGGATCCAGCAAGAATTGTCGGAGATACATGCTGTTTTATAATTAATTGAAAATGTCGAAAAATCGATTTTTTTATGGCGTTATGATTTTTTATGGCATATAAATGACTCCTTGTAAGTTGTAAAAAAAAATTGTATCCTCGTGTACACGATTTTCGAAACTTTGATCGCATTTATCTCGAAACGTCGTTTCCAAAGTCGTTGAGCCCGATTTCTCAAAAATGGCTCAACCGATTGGCCTGCAATTTGGACACAACCTTCTCAGACATATTCCACAGGGATTGAACGAAGGAATAAGATTCCCGAAAATTATTTCTATGCTTTTTGAACCATTGAATGGACAAAATTTGGTTGAAAATTGAAATTTCGTGTTCGAGGAGCCGCCATTTTATCAAAATTCGGAATTTAAACTACTCCTACGTTTAATACCCGGATTCATCTATCCACTAAACAAATCTCTTTGGTTTTTTTATTTCCGTTGATCCAAACCGGAAATATCTTGCTCACCACAAAAAGCCTTTTTTTAGAGGACCTACAGGAGATCAACTACAGAAGCTCTGTAAAGCTATATTTTTGAAAAATAAAAAATAGCGATAGAGCGTTGAAAGATGACACTATATTTACTTCCTAGGCTTTTAGCCATCAAATGAAATCCCTATCCAGAAAAAAATCGTGAAAAATCATTTTTTTTTGGCCTTCCAACTGTATATAACCCCTTAAATAAAAAAAAAACATTGACACGGTGCTTTTGAACAAAAAAGCATGCATTGATTGTGTTTTTTTTTTTTGCTTTCGATCTACAGGATCAAAGGAGGTGCGAATAAAAAACAATGATCGGTATGGAAGGCCCGCGTTGGCGGTGGTTCCACCTGCTGTTGATAGCGACAGTTTTGATGTCAGAAGTGCATGGAAAATGTGAATTGACGCCCCTTCAAGGGGAGGGAACGATCGCTTACGTATGCGTGAACGGAAATTGGGGTGACATTGAAGAAATTCCAGGGGACGCTGAATGGATAGAGTTTACGGTGTCGCGAATAAACAATTTGCCACCGGATGCATTTTCCCGATTTGCGAATCTGCGTCGTTTGACGTTTTACAATTGTGACTTGAAGCATTTGAGTAACGAGGCATTTCGTGGTTTGAGTGAATTGGAATGGTTGGTGATGTCGAACACAAAATTGGAGGTGGCTCGAGCCGCGCAGTTTCGTTATTTGAAAAATCTTCGGCGTTTGACGCTCGACGGAGCTGGTTTGGTGTACATCGAGCCGGAAGTATTCCACGGGTTGGTTAATCTCGAAACATTGAGTTTGCGGGACAACGATCTCGACTGTTTGCCGATCGAGGCTTTGGGTGCTCTGCGGAATTTAAAAACGGTGCAAATCGGCAAAAATCCATGGTTGTGCGATTGCCGATACTCGTTGGACAAATTTTTCGCCGATCGCACGATCGAGCGCGGTCCTGGTGACGAGGATTGTCAGCCGCGAAATAAAACTTACGTGCGTAGAAATTGGTCGGGTTTTAATCAACGCAGTACTTACGATTGCATGACGATTCTCGAGTATCCGGAACTTCCGCAAATCGGTAGCAACGAAGAGGACTTGCAGCCTTTTAAAAAGGGACGATTCGAATGGCGAGAAATCGTCGGCACCGGAATCTCCAGCCTCGACAAACTGCCCGAAGAGATCGTTTGGATCCAATTGTTCGGTGTTTCCATACCGATTTTGCCGCGTTACGCTTTTTTCCGATTCGGCAACACCCTGCGAAGCATCGAGCTTCAAAATTGCGGCGTTGACATCATCGAGCGAGAAACATTCGCCGGGCTCCACAAACTCGAAAGACTCTCTCTCATCGGCAATAATTTCATCACCATCGGCCACGGATGGTTCCGAGATCTCACCCGACTTACCGATCTCGTCTTGAGTCACAATCGCATCGAAAGATTCGAAGACAACGCCCTCATCCATCTCGCTTCCCTTAGAAGACTCGATCTCACCGGAAACCGACTCAAATGCCTCGAAGAATATCACCTCCGCGGTCTTGTCTCCTTGCAAAAACTTCAAGCCACTGATAATCCTTGGCTTTGCGATTGCAGACACGACCTCGAACGCCGACTCACCAGAATGAGAATCGGATACGATATCAGCTCAGGCCGATGTGATCTTCCTGGACAAATCTCTTCGACACAATCTCACTATTATAACCAGGTAAATATATTTTTTTAAACTCCCATTTTATGAACCAGGGTATCACGGTCTTGGCGTTTGTTTGTTTGAAAAAAGGTTTAACTTTTTTGTTTGTTGGCTCGCTTTGTTGGACCCTTTGTTTGCGTTTGTTTGGATGTCATTGTTTGCCCTCCGCATGGAGCCTCCTCCGACCCTTTGAAAAGGGTAATTTTCACTAAACGAACGAATGTTCGTTTGTTGGCTAGCTTTGTTGGACACTTTGTTTGGGTTTGTTTGGGTATCATTGTTCGCCCTCCGCAAGCAGCCTTTGAAAAGGGTCATTTTTCCTAACCGAACATTCAAATTTTGTGTTTTCATTTTTATAAAATGGCGGCCGGGGCTGACCATCGCCATTTTTTCAATTTGTGTTCTGCTAACTCTCTTTAGATATCACATGTTTTTCGACCACACAACTCGCTACTGTTATATTTTCTGTTATTATTTTCTATTATTATCTTTTTCTCTACTATTCCGTTTTTTTTTTTGTTATTCTTCTATAGTTATTTACTTTACTTTTTGTTAAATTGAGACACGTGGTGTAAATGGGTACGCCCGTAAAATAAATAAATAAATAAATAAATAAACTCTCGTTCAAATTTGGTCAAGCAATTTTCTGCCATTTCCGCAAACAAAGCATGAAAAAAAATCGTGAAAATCAGCTGATTACGGTCAAACGCCGAGCTCCCGAATTTTTGTCGGTGCAGGCATTCTGCAGTTGAAAAATTTCCATTCGGAAGGTTGGAGAAAAAAAAGGAATCGACCACAACAAGAAATTTTTAAAATTCCAGACATACTGGAATTCGAGCACAACGACGAGCAGTAAAATCCGTTGGAGTTGGGCCTACGAGGTCCGTCCTCCAAGTACGCCAACGATAATTCGTCCGAGTCCGGGGTACGCGCCACCAAGAGTGACGAGTACGACATCAAGGCCAATCGTTCGTCCTGGAGGCTGTCATTTGGTTCGTCAATCGCTGGGCCACGGGAGAGAAGGGGGAAGAATCGAGAGTTGCATTTGTACGAGAGCTTCATTGGTGGATTTGATTGAAATTCCTGACACTTTGGACACGATTGTTTATTCGGGTTCGATAATACCGACGATTCACAACGACGCTTTTCGTAAATTCGGACGTTATTTAAAACGTTTGGAGCTGCGTGACTGCGGGATCCAAAATATCGAACGTCGAGCGTTTTACAATTTGTGGATCCTCGAAACTCTCGTCATACGCGGCAACGATCTTGATTACATCGAGGCCGAATGGTTCGAAGAAACTACGAATCTTAGGCGACTCGATTTATCGAGAAATGGAATAACTCGCATTTCCAATGGCGTTTTTGATAAATTGCCATATTTAATCGCTCTCGACGTATCTGACAATCGATTAAATTGCATCGGCATCGAACACCTCGAGTCTCTTCGATATCTTAGCGAATTGGAAATCCCTGGCAACCCATGGACTTGCCTTTGCATCACCAGACTCGTTCAACTCATGAAACAACGATCTGTCACTTGCAAATGTAATCCTGAAACCCTTATTCGCACCAACGAAGGTGGATGGGGATGCAATGGTTTGACTCCAAGCATTCCTGGGTAAGTTGTTGCACATCGACGTTGAGTTAACAACGTTGAGTTGACATTTAGTTAACGGCCGAAAAGAAGTGTGTTTTTGTCATTTTTTTTTGGCAAAATGATTGGAGGTTCCGAACTTTTTTTTTTTTTCATAGTGAAGGGTATATTTTTGATTATGTTTCGTAATTTTTTCGTTGCAGAAAATTTACGGTAATGATTTACAAGTGGTCCTTTTGCGAAAAACGGGCCCATTTTTTTTTTTTTAACATTTTTATCAATAAAAAACCATAGAACAATCAATTGTAGGGAGGAGGAAGGTAAAAAAAAAATTATTTTTTAATTTTTTCTCTCTTTCTCTGCCTCCCTCTCATCGCTAAACAAACCCAAACAAACCATCACCCACAGAAGACAAACGTGAACAAGTCAAACGAACGTTAACAAGTCCCCAAACTGCATATTTACACTTTTTTTTTTTTTTCACCTTCCCCCTTCTCAAAATTGATCGTAATATCATTTTTTATCAATATCACACGTCGTAAAAAATTTTGGGACCATTTTTCGCAAAAGGACCACTTGTAAATAATTACCAAATTTACAAATGTGTCAGATACAATAAATTTCCCGGAGCGCTGTTGAAGAAAGGCCTTCGGCGGGGACCACTGTAACTTTTCTACCGATCATCAGAAACCAAAAAACCAAATGAATTACGTTTTTGTATTGTATTATCTAGTCTTTAGTTGAAGGATTTGAAAAATTATCAATTTTTGAAAAAATGCTTGGCGATCAAAAGAGAAAGTCTAGATTTTGGTGGAAAAATCACTTCATTTTCCTTGATATAAAAAAAAGTATGCATCGAAAAAAAAATCCTTCGATCAAGAACTGCCTTCTGATATGAAAAAAAAGTATGCAAAATTTCAAGTAAATCGGTTCACTCGTTTTTGAGTCGAAAACAAAAATGGATTTTTTCGAAATTTCTGACTCGATGTAACCACTTAATAAAATAACAAACAAGTTTTCATCAAAGTCGTCGTCTCGCTAGAGACACGTTGAAAAATTGGCCCTTCCATTAATTTTTCAAAAATTGGATCCAATCAAGTTGCCGATTAATATAAATTTTTAGAAAAAAATGTCTAATGAACGGTTCAGAGCTTGAGAAATTCTATTTTACGTCAAAATTCTCAATTTTTTTACAGTAAAAACCTGCAAAAAAGATTCAGATTTATTATATTATTGAATTTGAACGAAAATAATTGGAAATAGTGTGACTTTATAAACCGTTTATAAAGGATTTTAAAAAACACGTGAATTCTCATTTTGACAGTCGTTTGACACCTGATTCCAATTCTCCAAGAATAAGGCATTTATTTATTTATAGAAAAATTAAAAACCATCATTTTGGTAAAGAAAGCATTTAATAGTTTTATTTTTTCCTTATTAACGTGCAGACCACCCCGACCGCATCCAACGACATCGAGACCAACGACAACGAGACCGTACACGACGACTGCTCAGCCCCCAATAATGGAGCCATCGCCGCCCTGGACGTCGAGCGGATCCTGTTACGAGAGTCACGAGGTGACGAAAGAATCATCATCATCGAGGAGTCTTTGGTATCATTGCGCCAACGGGGACATTAATTTGTTGCACAAAATTCCGAGTTACATTACGAGGATCGAGATAATGGACAGTTACGTGCCACGTTTGACGCCGATGACATTTTCTCGATTCGAGAATTTGACGGAGCTCGTTTTGCGAAATTGTACTCTTCGTGACATCGACATCCGAGCATTTTGGGGGCTTTACAGGCTCGAAAAATTGACGCTTCGTGACAATCGTTTTACGGTTGTTAAATATGGCTGGTTCGAACAAACGAGAAATCTCGTTTGGCTGGACATGAGCGACAATTATTTGACAGAAATCGAAGCCGGCGCTTTCGAGGGTCTTGACAGACTCGAATATTTAAATCTCGAAGGCAATGACTTCCAATGTTTTTACACAAGTTGTCTCCTCAATTTGCCGAGATTGAAACAATTCGAATTTGCTAGAAATTCATTGAAGTGGCGATGCTGGCAAGAACTTCGACAATTTCTTGAAATTCGCGCCATCGGTTACACTTATTACATTTGTCCTCACAACGGCAAAGATCTCGTGAGAAATTTATTGAAAGACGACAGCACTCACGAGGCTCAAGTTTCCAGCAAAGCTCATCAACATTTTCTTCAGTTTTCTTTCCTCGCTACACTTTTTATTATTCACAGTATTAACAGACATTTCTATTTCGTTTGAATGTCACTTTTCTCCGTTTTGTCATCGCCTTGGTCCTTGACATTTTATTAATAACCGTGTAAATGTTATATTTATTTTCATTCGTTGACTAATATTCGTTTTTTTTTCTTCTTCTTCTCTTAATTGCCGTTACGGTTCAATGATTTTTTCGTCATTTTCATACTGACCAATCTGTTGCCCTGCCTCAGGCTCTTCCGAAATTCAATATTTTAATGAACAACCAATTATTTATTCATTATTATTGAGGTCACTCTAGAGCCCGAAGAAATACAAGCTTTTTGGGGATTTTTTTTCAGAGATACTACAAAATAAATGGAGATTAGAAAAACGGGATTTTGTCATACTTATCAGTGACTGCTTACAATAATTTTTTTGAAACGATTCATTTCAAAGTGGCGGCTGTGCAGCGCTTCCGCGATGACGTCTCCGTTTTTTCAGGCTCCACGGCCGGACTAACAGTTCCCGTAATTTTTTAATCATAATGAGCCAATGATTTTTTTTCGATTATATATAATAACTGCTGCAAAAGTACGTAGGATTTTTGCGATACATTGATTTTTGGCCAAATGGCGCACTTCTAAAGTGGAAAGTGATAAATTTGCCTAAAAAATCGTTAGATAAATGTTAATAACAAATGAACTATGCAATATAAAGAAAAAATCCTACGAACTTCCATAGACAATGTATTTTCAAAGATATGTTCCGAATTTCAAGTCAATCGGTTGAAAATTGTCCGAGTTATGAGTCCGGCCAACTTAAAAAATGCAGTTTTGAGATAAACGCGTTCGAAGTTTTGAGTAGCTCGCTGCGGATCAGACGGTCTTGTACTAAAATTCGAAAACCGAGTACTTAGAGGTTTTTCCAGGCCATAATCTTTCGGGACGTCATTTTTTCGGTCCTAAGAGACCATTTAAAAATAAAAATCGATTTTTCGAAAATTCTAGGGTGGCCTGAGACCTTAAACAATGTGAATTTCTTAAAATTCGTGCTATCGGTTACCCTTGTTACATTTGTCCTCCCAACGGCAAAGATCTCGTGAGAAATTTATTGAAAGACGACAATATTCACGAGGCTCAAGTTCCCAGCAAAGGTCATCAAATTTTCCTTCATTTTTCCTTCGTCACTACAATGCCTCAGGCTCTTCAAATACTCAATATTCAAGAAAAACAACCAATTATTAAATCAACGTCAAGATTTTATGAGTAAATAATTATGCAAATGAATTTTATAAGTAGCACAATCAATCAGCCAAAAATATTTGACACTCCGTGATGCACAGAATTTATCACCGTTTTTATTTTTTATTCAACTCTCACAGACTGTTTGTCAATATTTTTTAAATCGTCTCTACGTCTAAAATGTTTCATGAGATTTTTTCTAATCAATTACCAAAAATAAATTTAAAACATAAAAATAAACCCCAATCGAATTTCCAAATTAATTGGAAAATAAATCATTAAAATTTGTGAAAGAAAGTACCGAAGAGAGAAAATATTTCAAGGGACTTAATTAATTCAATATTTTATACAAGTTTCAATCAATCAGCTAATCATTTTACACTGCTTAAGGCCGAATATGAAATTTGTCACAAGTTCGCATTTTAATTAACGTGAAATGTCATGACTTTCGGTGTTAGATCAAAATTTAATCATTTTTTTTTTCATTAAATAATCTTTTTTTTATTTAATTTTCGTTTGGAATATTTTTTCTGGGTTTTTTCGGGTTTGATGATCAAAAAAATATAAATATTTCGATAAAATAATTTTACTCCATTTATTTTGCGATCGATAGGTAAAAAAAAACTTTTCACTCAAAAATTTCCGAATAACTTTTCATAGACACGATTTTATTGTTCATCCGGATTATTTGGAGGGCAATAAAATTGCAAACAGGGTCAATATGACCCCTCGATCATATAATCCTCGAACCAATGCCCGAGAAAACTTTGGAATCCTGCAAATGTTGGTCAAGGTCGCAGAAAACGAGGCACAATTAATTAGAAAAAAAAATCTAGTACTAATTAGCAATTAACTCATAATTTAGAGGATAAAATTACGTTTTAATTTGATATTTAATCGATAATTCGTCTTTAATATTCAATGAGTTATTTTGAATATAAAAATAAAAACAATTCATTGTTAAAATCATAAGAGGCTTAAAAAACTGTACAAAAAAAAAACATCGAACAATTACTGTAAATAAAAATGATATTTATTTATTAATTTTAATAACAAAATATATCCAAATAGAAAAATTTTACGATTCTAAAAAAACTGCCTATTAAAAATAATCTATTTTCATCGTTTCGCCGTTTTAATATTTAAGTAACAATAAATGGATAATTATTTTATTATCGGAAACTTTTAGAACATTCCATTTTTCCTTCACGATCATCTGCGCGCGAACTCAGCGAAAAAAATTACTCAAATTTCAAGGAATGAAAAAAAATTCGGGAATTCGGTATTACAAAAAAAAGTAATAAAGCCCATCCATTAGGTTTGCAAATTTTATCCATTTTTCTGAGAATTTTTATTAGAAAGTGATTTTTATAGATTTTTTGAATTTTTTTTTTTTTCGTCAAGGGATTTTTTTCAACTCATATAAGACTCGGTGCTGCCCGGGTTAATAAGCCCGGCTAGCTCAGTCGGTAGAGCATGAGACTCTTAATCTCAGGGTCGTGGGTTCGAGCCCCACGTTGGGCGTTTATTTTTTTTTATTTTATTTTTTTTTTCAAAATTTATACTCCAAGAGTTTGTACTCCAAATATTATGAGTAGGAAATATTATTATTTTTTGCAGAAATGGACATTGAAAAAGGAAAATTAATGTGAAAACAATAATTGCAACAATTCACTGAAAGGCAACTCGTTCTTTTTAAATATTTCGTTGTAACTTTGAATTTTTGGAGTAAACTGTGTTTGGAGTTGCCGAGTCACATAACAAACATTTTTATTAGCACAATTCGAACTCCAAAAACAAAAAATATGCAGAAATACGTGATTTCCTTGATTAGCAGAGCGTGGTTTCGATCCACGGACCTCTGGGTTATGGGCCCAGCACGCTTCCACTGCGCCACTCTGCTGTGTTGCAGTCCTTTATTTTACAAAGCATTGATAACTTGGTGAGCAATAAATTTTCAAACATTGTATGAATTTGAATATCCGAGAAAACGTAATTTTGGCTCTCATCGAATATTTTTGAAACAAGGGAATATTATTTGGAATTACCGCACAAAATACAAGTTATTTCTTACTCCGAGACGAGAATTTGCTCCGAAATTGAGAACAGTGGCGCCATCTAGCACGAGACGGGATTTAGTTCAACAAATTTGTCGCTAGATGGCGCCACTTTGCAGTTGGTCGAAATAATTGATTCAGGAGAATGTGTCAGCGTATAAATGTTTTTTAGGTCAATCTTCTACCGGAAGATGGCGTCATAATACAGATTTTCCGAAAAAAAAACTAATCCTGGTCGTTTGTGGTCCAATTTACTATCATAATCCTGTTTTTTATTTTGATTATCAAAATTTTACGATGATTTTCAACGCTTTCAAGGATTTTTAACGGACTTCTGTAGGAAACACGAACGTCCGGTAATTTTTTTCCCCCGATGACGAGTCGCGATGTAACTCATCGTAAGATTTAATTGTGCAATTAATTATTCAGGTTTTGGAGTGCTGCCTAGAGGCGGCGGCATCTCTATCCACAGTTGGTCGTTCTTTGTACTTATTTACCATTAAGGGGCACGGGGGCGGGGAAAGGTAAGCGCGCAGCAACACGATAGCGAAGTCGATGTGTCAGACTCTGCAGACGAAACGAAACTCAACAGGATTGAGCCTGCACATACGTGTCCGGCTGAGAGAACACATATGTGCGTTTTGGTTCCGAGCGCGCGTGGTTGTAGCGCTGCACGAGAATTGCTTCGAAAGGTTGTAACTTTTTGCAAAGAGCGAATAAAAATATGTGGGAAAAAAAAATCTGGGAATAATTATTCGTCAATTTCAATGACGCAATCGCCATTTATTTTCTTTGTGTTCGATCAAAAATCTTTTATTTACTCTAATAATTAGGATACTCAATTTTTGGCGAATAAAAATTTTCTAACGCCTGCGCCATCTTCTTGAGCGATGATGCAACATCAGCACACATCGCTAAAGCCCCTCGATTTTTTACTCAACACATATACGTACCCAAAGATTTCATATGATTCTCGCGGCGATGTGAAAGCATTTTTTCGAAGCCTCTCAAAACATGATTTTGTTCCAACACAATTAAACGAGCTCCCATGCCTTTTTTTTTGCCAAATTATACGATGCTCCAAAAAGTATCTCGTGTACGCAACACCGAGAGTACAATTTTGTACCGTTTTCTGTGTTCGATCAGCGGCGAAAGTTGTAATGTCGGTCTCTGTGTGCTATTTCGAACATCGGATGCGACGTTGCCGGCTTTCGTCAACGTCCGTCCTCAGTTTCGTGTGACGTTCGGTTTACCAAATGCTAAACTCATTTCCGACACGTGCACACGCCTCGGGACTCTCCCGACACGAACAATTCTTGAAAATAAAAACCGATGAGTAAGCCCGCGGAAACGGCGAATGAGAAAAAATGGCTTCCATCTCACAATATGTTTCGCGATTGCTCGTTTGGTGCAGTTTCAAAAAAAAAAAAAAAAAAAAAAATTCATAATTAATTCCGTTATTTCGAAACTCTTTTTTTTGGGTGAATAACGCTCGGGGATTCATTAAGGTGTGGAACAAAAGACCTTTATTTTTTACAAGTTTAAACGAAATGTTGAAAATATAATGATAATAAATAGTTTTTCAAATGTTTAAGTAAAAATGTTTATTCTTCCAAATGGAAATCGTCGGTTTTGTTTATAATTGTAATAATGTCTAAAATTTTTCTGGGTCGTTAATCATTTTCGTGAAATCATGGCACTTGACGCGTAGGCAGCGCCGCCTGTGGTAGTTATTAGTACTAACATAAACTTCGAGTTTCGCTGCTTCGTATTTCCAGTACTTTTGCTATCAGTACTTTACGAACAGTAAAAAAAATGTACACAAGCCTCGGGACAAAGATTACATAGAAAATAGAGTTAGAACGTGTCTTATCAACGGTGTGCTTAATCACGAGCCATGATTAAAAACGTGTCGTGAGTTATTTCAAAGGTTCGAGTAAGCAGGAAGGTTGGTGTCTAGTCTAGAGAGCGATCGAAAAACAAGCTCGATTTGCGAAAACATTTTCCTCGGCTTCTTTATTAGGTATTACAATAAAACTTTTTCCAGGACATAGTGTTATCCTCGTAGAATATTAAAAAAATTGTTGACAGCGCCCAGGATTTTTTTTCAAATTTGCAGAGAGCGCCAAAGTCGAGTTCTCAAAAAAAAGGTAGTTCCATGGCGGACAAACAATCTCTGCAACCGCCAGATCGATTTTGATGAAACTTTGTACGATTCTTTATAAAAGTGTTTTGTATGTTAATTAACCACATTTTTTTAAAAAAAATTTACGATACAACAACAAACACGAACTAAAACGTACAAAAATAGGTCAATTTTCGTACAATTTTTTCAAATAGCCGCCATTTTTTATCTGTCATCGATTTTGGCCAAACGGTGGTGAACAACCACGTGGCAAACCTTCCTCTTTAAAATGTTTATTATTATTTTTCATTCGGACGTGCCAATCCGGAGATTGTTCGTCCGCCATGGAACTACCTTTTTTTTGAGGACTCGACTCTGGCGCCCTCTGCGAATTTGAAAAAAAATGCTGGCCGCAGTTGACAATTTTTTAAATATTCTGCAAGGATAACATTATGTCGAGGAAAAAGTTTTATTGTAACACCTAATAAAGAAGCTGACAAAAACGTTTTCGCAAATGAGCTTGTTTTTCGTTCTCCAGACTAGACACGAACCTGAAATAAATAATAAATCGATCAGGTCGTAGATTTGAATCCAACAACAACCGCGTGGTCGTGTGGTTAGTTCGAGATTCGAGAATGGTGTTTGTTGTAGTCGTGAACTTGGGGCAACAAGCGGCGGGGAATGGCTTCGGGTGGTAAATAAATGAATAAAACGTGGCAACGTTGTGCTGCGTGAGTCAAGTTGCGCAGCACGAACAGGCCGTGAGCGAGCGAGAGAGAGAGAGAGAGAGAGAGAGAGAGAGGGAGAGAGAGAGCCGAGGTTCGGGAGAACGGTCCACTGCGAAGCTATCGTTGTCGAGGGATCTGACGAAGGGGCGGGGCGCGCGAGGGGAATCAGTCTTTTGGGTCGAAGTGAGTAGAGAGAGGGGATACATAAAAGTTTTCCACGGCACATTTGTGTGTAGAAGAAGAGGGCGCGGGAGAGTAGCGTTAGGGATTTACTGGGGGAAGGGAGGGGGGTTGAGGTGGGGCGAGGGGAAAGTTGAACAAGGCGGCGGTGCGCAACGTGTGGGGCAGACTGCGCAGAAAAACTGCGCGTGAGCATTTTTCAGCTGAATCTTTTCAATCGTACAAACCATCACCACTACACGGGCTACCAAAACACAACAATATTTATTTAAACATGTTTTTTTTTTTCAAACTGTATTTACCAACGAATTGAAGAAATAAAATTGTTCAAAAAATCATGGAATCCTCGTTCGATTTTTTACTTTGACAATGAATAATTCTTCCCAAGAAAAAACCAAGAGAGCAGCGAAATTCCGAGATAATCTAAAAATTTGAGAAATTTCCGTTCCTTTCCTTCATCCTGTGGCCCCCTTAAATTTCCTTGTACAATTGTGTGAGTGCGAAAGAGAGCGAGAGAGAGAATGTGTGTTTAAACGTAGTGCGAGGCATCTGGTGGCGAATACAAGCGAGCCACGAAGGCTGTGTGTTGGTGTGAGTTGAGGAAAGACGGAGAGTGCGAGAGCGCTCTTGTGAGTCGAGTTGTAACGTGTTTGCAGCGCGCAATCGCTCTTACTCGCCTCTCCTTCACACTCTCTTATTACCGACGTTTCGTTCGATGTACATATGCTAAAAAAAAAAGCACATTAAGATACGCCTTGCTAGCGGTTAAGTAGAGACCTTGTCTAGCTACGATAATAGTAGAAAGAGCGGGAAATTGGAGAGATAGAGAGAGAGAGAGCGAGAGCGAGTGAGAAGGGAGAGGGACCGGGGGAACGTTTACTTCTCCCCTTCCAATGGAACTTTACCACTACAAACTTATTGGCGAGTCTCTCCGCCGTGTATCCAGCAGTGAGTGGAGCATCGACGTCGACTCGACGACCGTCGAAACGCAGTGTGGCGCGTTAGTGAATGCGTCGAGTTCTTTACGATAAAGTTTATTAAAAACATTTAAATAAACGCTTCCGCGCTCAATCGTTTCGAACGATAATGCTTTTAAAAGTGATTTTAAACAAAAAAAAATCAAATAATCACGAATTTTCGGTCAACTTTGATTCCAAGTGTTAAATACGAAGAGTGAAAAAAAAAAAATACGACTGTCTGGTGCTCCGAACTCAATGTTTATTCCACTCGGAATATAATCTCTTTTGTTTTTCCCCACCTCGATCACTCAAAGCGATTCAAAATGCCGCTTAGTATCAAGGTTAATCTTCGGGTTACCGGCCACTGTAATCAGGGGGGTCGAAAATATATGGAGGATATGTTCAGCGTGGCCTATCAACAAACTTCCGACGACAAGGATCTCGAATATGCCTTTTTCGGAATTTTTGATGGCCACGGCGGTGGCGAAGCTGCCACTTTCGCCAAAGAACATCTTATGGACATTATTGTCAAACAACGCAACTTTTGGAGCGACAAAGACGAAGATGTACTCAGAGCTATTAAAGACGGATATATCAACACTCATTACGCTATGTGGAGAGAACTCGGTGAGTTTTTTTACCTCTAAATTCTTTGATTCCGAGATAAATGATATAAAAATTCAGGAAAAAATTCTGAATATGCAAAAAGAACGAAAAGTGTTGACAAAACTGATGAAATATCGCCAACTACTCGCTTACAAAATCATTCAACAGCTTGCTTTTTTTCTCTCGTACTCTCGAACGTGCGCGCGTCTTTTGGATTTAAAAACAAACAAAAAACAACAATTAATAATGATTCGTCACAAAAAAAAGCGCGGGCAATAACGAATTTACCGTGAAATAAAAATTACTCGACATTTCTTCCACCTCTCCCGCCTATTTCCCCTTCCATGCCCCCCTCGCCACCTCGACAATTTAGGTTATGTAACTTTCTCGCACACCTAACCTCAACATTATTTCGATTTACCTTTTATTTATACACTTTTCGGTTTAAATGATGATTTATCTTATGAGAAACAATGAAATTGAGCTTCCAAATCATTTTTTACATCGATCCCGACCCGAAGTTTTTAGTTTTCTGCATATAAAATGAAAAAACCAGCTCATCGTCAACGTTACGATCGTATTTCATCGTTTTTCAGACAAATCGCCAATAAAAGGCATACCTAACCTCACAATTATTTCGATTTATCTTTTATTTATAACACGATCGTTTCAAATGATGCTTTGCTCTTTTATTTTATAAAAAATCATGAATTTGCGTTTCCTAAAGCTTTTAACATCGATTTGAACCCGAAATTTTCATTTTTTTCGAGAAAATTCGAAAAAACCAGCTCATCGTCAACGTTACGATCGTATTTCATCGTTTTTCAGACAAATGGCCAATAAGAGGCATATTTAACCTCAAAATTGTTTCGATTTATTTTTTATTTTAAACACGATCGTTTTAAACGATGCTTTGCTCATTTATTTTATAAGAAATCATGAAACTGCGTTTCCAAAGGCTTTTAACATCGATCTCAACCCGGAATTTCCATTTTTTTCGAGAATAAATGAAAAAACCAGCTCATCATCGACGTTACGATCGTATTTCATCGTCTTTCAGACAAATGGCCACTAAGAGGCACATTTAACCTCAAAATTGTTTCGATTTATTTTTTATTTATAAACACGATCGTTTTAAATGACGCTTCGCTCTTTAATTTAATAAAAAATCGTGAAATTGCGTTTCCAAATGCTTCAAAACTCGATCCCAACCCGGAATTTCCATTTTTTTCGAGAAAATATGAAAAATTCAGCTCATCGTCAACGTCACGAACAAATTTCATCGTTTTCCAGACAAATGGCCAACAACAGCTTCCGGGCTGCCGTCAACGGCAGGAACGACAGCGAGTATAGCTTTTATCAGAAAAGGAAAAATTTACATCGGCCACGTCGGAGATTCCGGCATTATTTTGGGTTACCAGGAAGAGGGCGATCCGCAATGGAAAGCGAAAGCTTTGACGAAAGATCACAAACCGGAAAGCGGCCCAGAAATGATTAGGATTCAAGAGTCGGGGGGCAAAGTCGTCAGCAAATCTGGCGTTCCGAGAGTCGTTTGGAACCGACCAAGAATCGGACACAAAGGTCCGGTTCGCAGGTCGACTCACATCGATGAAATTCCATTTCTCGCCGTTGCTCGGTCTCTGGGTACGACAAAAATTCTTTTTTAGCTTCGATTTGACGTTTTCTCTTCATTTTTGTGATAAAAGTTTGTTTTATTTGGGTTTTTCATGCTTTTTTTCAGGCGATTTGTGGAGTTATAACTCCGAACTTGACACTTTTGTTGTTTCGCCTGAACCGGATGTCAAAGTTGTGACGGTTGACGTCAAGTCTCAGCGATGTCTCATTTTTGGCACTGACGGCCTGTGGAATATGTTGACGCCTCAGGCTGCCGTTGCCATTGTTCAATCCGCCGAGAGACACAACGAAAAACATCTCATTGCTTCGCAACAGACTGGACACGGAGTAGGTTTTTTATATTATTTACTAATCCGAAAATATGTGGAAACTGGAAAATTGTGTTTGGCCGCTTTTCACGCGAAAACTACTGAACCAATTTTGATGAATCTTTCACAGGAATGAAGCCCATGAATGAGAATAGGTTTTTGGAAGTATTACACGACGATAAATTATTTATTCAGGGAAGACTGAGCGAAAAATTCAACTTTTCATCATTTTTTTTACTTCAAAGTTTCTCGTGTTATTAAAAAAAGACTGAAAATGAAAAACAGTAGTTACAAATTCGAAGATTTGCCGACAGTGAAGAGAATGAGCGTTGGCTGGGGTCCCTGATTCGGAGGGAAAAAAAGTTGCCATAGTTTTCGTGAATTTGTTGAAATTTTGTAGGTTTCCATTTTTGTGGCATTGGAAAATGCCATTTGGAAAAGGAAAGGTCATACTTTTTTTTTATATTCATTCAATGCATGAATTTATTGAAATGCACATTTTGATGTAAATCTGAAAACCTGATGAAACACTTGAGACGAGTGAACATTGGATATTTTTTTTGACCTTTTGTTCGTTTGGATTAAGTAGCTGATTAACCAAAGACTGATTTAGCGGTTAAGGCAAACTTTCTCTACCGAGAGTCATGGAATGTTGCATCTATCATATGATTTCATTATTTTATATTCATTCGTACCTCGGAAACGAATGTTATAAATATTATTAATATTATCCAAAGAATAATTGAAAGGGTGACACAGATAAGAACGGATCAGAAGATACAATGAAACGGGAATAGAATGGAGGAATGAAGGTACTGCAGGGAGTACAAAGACAGGAAAGAGAAAATAGGAATGGAAGAGTCCAGGGAGAGGAAAGACTTGAGAGGGGAGTTGAAAGAGACGTGGGCTAGGATGAGATGCGGGAACGTGGGAAGGGAGAAATGCAAAGGGTTGAGGGAAAGTAAATGCAGGATGTGTGAAAGCGGGGAAGAAAGCTTGGTGCATATTTGTGAGTGTCTAGCGATAAAAAACGATTTAGCTGGAGAAGTGGTAGGTGGTGTGATCAACTGGATAGGAAGGAACGAAACAGAAGCGATGGAGAATAAAATAAATAGAAGCTTAAGAGGAGAGCCAGTGAAGGAGCTGTGTGAGTTTTTAAGGGCGTACGAATGGATGACGAGGGAAAAAAATGTAAATAGAGAGTGTGTATAAATGTTAGAAGTTGAGTGAAATGAATATGTGATGGGGAAAAGTAAAATATGATTGTAGAGGGGGAAACGAAGTAAAAACCCTCAAGGGCATACTATGGAAAAGGAATTATATTAACAATAATATTAACAACTGTTTATTATTATTTATATACATTTTTCAATATGAGACTAATTTATTTGTCATTTTTGCAGCAAGCGGATGTTCAAATGTGGATTAATCCATCGAAAAGTTTGGTGGACACAGCTTTAGAAAGGTGGTTCACGACGAGATTACGTGCTGACAATACAAGCGTCGTTACACTTATGCTCGATCCGCCGGGACCTTCTCGTAGCGAGGTTAGTTCAATAAATTCTCCATTAAAGTCTTCAAATAATACACAAAAGTGTATTGTTGGACACAAAAGTGCACGAGGTTGTACAAAAGTGTGTGTATTGGACCAAATAATCAATCCTCGAAAAATGAACGTAAAATCATTCATTAATCTTGAACTGCATTTAAATTTTGATCGAATTTCAACAATTTTTCAAACTTCATCGTTCAGGTTAAAATCGAACACATAATTTATTATTTCCCAACAACTTACAACTAAGAAAAGCAGTTTTTTCAAATGAAAAAATCCGTCTGTCTCTGGAAAGCGTTTCTAAACGTCAGATTAATTTTGTTTCGATTGAATTTCGAGCATTTTTGTGGTAAAAATCCAAATTGAACGTTTCACCAGAATTTTTACTCTGTTATTCGTTCCTACGTTCGTCTGCGGTGCCAAAACTTTTGAATTGACCAGAACCCTTGAATTTTAGCTAAAATTTGACTCTGTATTTATGCCTGCAAAAAAAAATTGGTTCAGGGAACTAAATATTTTGTAATAATTCCAAAGGTGCTAATGAGTCGAAAGAACGAGAGTATGTCGTCATCGAAACACGACGTGACGCCGATTCCGCGTTCAGTGACGCCTCCGGTCGAAACAGAAAGAATAGTGGAGCCATTGGAGATTCCGGTGACGTCAGAAGCGTCGATGGAGCAAGAATCGTCGAGTCCAAAAGTTCCGGACACTTCGATCGCATCGTACAGCGATTTGCTGGGGGAGCCGGCAAGAGAAAAAGTGTCGAGCGATGCGGCGGAGTTGCCAAAATCGTCGAGTGAAAATGTCAAGGATTCGGATTCCGCGGACGTGGCGATTTCGGGGTCGACCAGTCGGGAAAGTATTCAAGTAGCGGAAATATCGTCGAGTGACATTTTCGAAGAAACGAATAAGCCAGCGACGGAAGATTCGATCGAAGTAGAGCCGTCGGTGGAGGCGATGGAAAGAGTGAGTACCGAGGAAAACTTGTCAAATTTTAGCACCGATTCCGATTCCGAATCGTCGCCCGAGGCGGCGAGAGACTCGAGCACGATGCCGAGCAATTCAGCGTCTTCGGAAAAAGTTTCTGCGAAGAAGGAGAAATCCGGGGCTTTATCTTTGCTGCTGCGACAAAATGCATTTTGCGGTTCGTGCGAAGAGCTCCAGAGCAGACCGAGGCTGAGACGCGACGTTCGGCGTCCCTACGCTTCGGTGAATTTGGATCGAAGCCACGAGCAGAAAGATGCAGGAAACGGAGGGATCTCGAGTCCGCCAACTCGTCGGCAACAAGCGAATCTTTTAGTGACGCATTTGGAGCCGCGAACCGGAAGACGTCAAATTCTAAATCCGGGCTCAGGGTTTCGTGGCGAAAGGCAAAAGTCCTACGGGCTGGGAGTTCCGACGAGATTGAAGCGGGAGACCCTGGTTGTATCGAAAATCAAGTCTTTCTT
The DNA here is from genome assembly GCA_013761285.1 of Campoletis sonorensis. Taxonomy (NCBI): domain Eukaryota; kingdom Metazoa; phylum Arthropoda; class Insecta; order Hymenoptera; family Ichneumonidae; genus Campoletis; species Campoletis sonorensis. The sequence continues at coordinate 72,156 of JACEOJ010005807.1, read as the reverse complement.
TAAAAATTCGTGTGAAAGCGCAGACCCGACGAGTTTAACGGAAGGGACGACGGTGGTTGGTTCGAAGCGGCGCCACAGTTCGACGTCGGAGCGCCCGGAAGTGCCAAAGTGTTCGGCGCTCCCGGAGCCCTCGACAAAGCGCAGGACGCGTTCGGAGGACCGACCTGGGCCGACGGATGAGAACGACCCCTCGAACCAGGAGAAGCTCCCCCAGCAGCCGCCGCAGCAGCAGCAGCACAGCAGACTCCGGTGGCCCGAAGAGTCCATTTCTTCCTTAAGATCTCGGCGCGGAAGCTCGACCGGCTCCACTTCCGGCTCGACCGGAAGTACCTCGCTAAACAACCAGGAAAAGTTACCCTCCCCGACTTCCTTTCAACGTCGCAGTCTCGAGAAAAAAGCCACTCCCGTCAAAACCATCCGAAGGCCATCCATCAACGGATCCAGTCGCCCACAACTTCGCGGAAGCTTCGCCCTTCGGGAATGGGACCAGAGCAAATCCGCCCATCGACCTCCACCCGCTCCCTGCGCCTCTCGGACCAGATTAAATCGCAGCGTCAACGGCGTCATCGGCTCCACCAACGATTCTTCTTCACCCGTTCCCAGCCTTCAACGCTGGCTACGATCCGACACTCTCGCCGCCACGCCCGTCAAGACCCTTCGATCTCGCAACGTCGACATCGACGGCCACACCATCCCCGCCCAAATTGCCCATCAATATGGCATCGTTAAACCCAACAGATTATCCCTACCAGCGAAAATGAAAATCGCCAACAAAGTCAGCAAACCTTCTGCGGTTTCCACCTCCTCATCCTCCTCGTCCACCACTTCCGGATCCACGCCATCATCGTCAACCTCTAACAACAATCTGACTAGCGGCAAAATTACCAAACAAAACGTCAACGTCAATAATGGCAACGTCAATTCTGGCAACAACGCCAATTCTGCCAATTCCAACGGCTCCGCTATCACCAAACGCGTCAAATCTCCTTACAATCCGGCCGCTCGATCCGCTCTCGGTACTCGATCGCGTCTCAAACGCCTTGGCAAATAAATTTATAACCGTTTTTCTCGGTTTTTTTGCGATTCCAGTCGGTTTTCATTAGATTTTGTTTTTTTTTTCGAAGATTTTTTGATATTCTTGAAATTGAAGGTTTGAAATTAATTGAATATTCAAAATTTCATTTCAATTAGAACCAGACGATTTTTCAGACTTGAAATTATCGTGAATTTTTTTTTTTTTTCAATACTTTGAGTTGCTTCCGTTGATTTTGTTCAATCCTCGGAATATTTTCCCGAAATTTCGATTTTTAAGGTTTCCGGATTTTTTTGAACGAGTTCTTGCCATTGGGCAATTTTTTTTTCAATCCTGACCATAGATTTGGCCGAAATTTTGATTTTTTGTAAATCTAAAGTTTACCGGATCTTTTTCGGTCTTCAAATCGATCGAAAAAGAAAATTTGTTCTTATTTTTTGGAAAATGACGTTGCTGCAGTAAAAATAATGAAATGGGCCATTTTTTTCATTTAAATTACACTCGCTGGGTCGATACTTCGAAATTTTATTATTCAAAACCGTCGAGCGAGCGTGCAGTTTTCGCGCCCAATTTTTTTGGGTCCGAATTATTCTTAATTTCAAAATCCTACGAACTACGAATCGCATTTCGTAAGTTTTTCAAATTAATCCATCAATTTTTTTCTTTCGAGTGATTACGCGAAAATTGCGCGCTTTTTTTTTATCGATATTTACTAAATTTTCGAAGTATTTTTCATTTTCATTAAACTCGAGCATTTTTCCCATCATTCAAAAAACTCCAGCAACATTTTTCTTCGATTTGTCACGAAAAATTTCGCACACGTTCGAAAAAACACTTAAATTCTTCCCCGAATAATTAACAATCGTCCGGAAACCTGAAAATCAATAAAAATGAAAACAAAATGGAATAAAAGTTCGAATTCGCCACAAAATCCAAAATTTCGCCACTCACGAACTTGAAACCGTAAAAAAAAAGAAAATATCGTAAAAATCGTTCAAAAAAATCCGAATTCCGTTGCATTGTCACGGAGGACATTGAAATATTATTTTCCGAGGAAGAAACAAGAATTTCCGACTGGAAAACGATGTTAAATTCGAGATAATTGAGAGTATAACGAAGCGGAATAATTTACTTAAAGCGAATAAAGTGAAAAAGTGAAATAATTGTTGGATGAAAAAGAGATAAAATTTGATGATAAAGACGAGTGTATAACGACGAACGTGCCTACGAGTTGAGTTACCAGCCGGTTGCGTGTGAAGCTTCAATCGATAAAATAATTAAAAAAATGTCTATGATGGTTGAGGGAGAAAAAATTATAATAGAAATGTGGTTAATCGCACAGTCTCACGACGAGAGAGAGAGAGAGAGAGAGAGAGAGAGAAAGAGAGAGAGAGTACCTCGATAGCGTTTATTTCTGTATAAATAAGAATTCACGAAAAAGTAAGAAAGAGAGTTAAAAAAATCGAAAAAAACAAAGGAAAATTGAGATAGAAGAAAAATTATGGATTCATTATTTAAAAAAAGCCGAAAAAATACGACGACTGTGCGTTTATAGATCGATGATTATATATGCATATTATATAAATCTTCAAATAAAGTAGGCGCTCTCGTGAGCGTGTGAGACCCCAAGTATTTTTTAAGATTCACGAGTTAGTCCGCCGATTGATTTAATGAAGATATATAATTATAATTAAGAATAAAAACAAACAAACAAACAAATAATGATAAGAAATAAGAAAGAGAAAAAATAAATAAATAAAAAAATAAATAAATGCGAAAAGAGGATTTAATGATGAAAATATATACCTCAGCATCGAGGTACAATATAGTGACATTGATAAATAAGTGGGGGCCACGGCGAGACAGATATCAACTCGAATGAATGTGTGATCACGTTTTTAAACCTGTATATTTTAATTAAAATAAAATGTAACGATACAAAGAAAATAACATTTATTTATCATGCATAATACTCTTTCATTCTAATTTTTTCTCAGCTGTGACTGCGGCCAACCATGGGTTTTTACATCGTTGCCACCTGGACGATCATATTTTACTTTTCCTCATCACATATTTATTTCACTCAACTTCTAACATTTATACACACTCTCTATTTACATTTTTTTTCATCGTCATCCATTCGTACCCCCTTAAAAACTCACACAGCTCCTTCACTGGCTCTCCTCTTAAGCTTCTATTCATTTTATTCTCCATCGCTTCTGTTTCGTTCCTTCCCATCCAGTTGATCACACCACCTACCACTTCTCCAGCTAAATCGTTTCTTATCGCTAGACACTCACAAATATGCACCAAGCTTTCTTCCCCGCTTTCACACATCCTGCATTTACTTTCCCTCAACCCTTTGCATTTCTCCCTTCCCACGTTTCCGCATCTCATCCTAGCCCACGTCTCTTTCAACTCCCTTCTCAAGTCTTCTCGCTCCCAGGACTCTTCCATTCTTATTTTCTCTTTCCTGTCTTTGTACTCCCTGCAGTACCTTCGTTCCTCCATTCTGTTCCAGTTTTATTGGATCTTCTGATCCGTTCTTATTTGTGTCACCCTTTCAATTATTCTTTGGATAATATTAATAATATTCAGAATATGTCAGTGTTATTTTGTCGTGTGATATTTTGACTGTGATATTATTTCGTGAGACCACGAAAAACGAATATTCATTCGTTTGACACAAAAATCGTCTAATTTAATCAAAATTTTGAAAACGAACAATCACCGAGTTCGAAATTCGTAAATACTGTTTAAAAAACACTGAAAATATTTTTTGCTCATTCTCCTGCTGTTGCTTAGTCTTCTGCAGTTACCTACAGCTGCCCAAGTGACTGTCAGTTGGTCAAAATCATTTTCGTTTCACCAATTTTGGCCAGTAATCAAAAAAATGAAAGCTTGTTTAGTTTACAACAATATTTTTTTATTTCTATGAGATTTTTTGTTGCATTCTACCATCTACGATCGTATTATTTTATTTATTTATTTAAAAATATTTTTTCTCCACACTTTGTGTATGTTTTTACTTAATTTCCAATAACTTTTATAAAAACCCATTTTCAAGATTTTTTTCGGAAGTTTCTTCCAAGTTTTTGACAATTAAACGAAAAGTTATCTTTTCCTCATGATTGTGGCGAGACCTCAATATATATAGAAATTTTATACAGAGTCTGAAAATTTACCAGCGCATCCGAACATTCCTCAAAACTTCCCGATGCGTCGTGCGTAATTCCCGACGTACCGTAATAGACTTTTAGGAGGTTTGTGTTGGCAGTTTTTCTTAGCGCCAAATGCGTAGAAAACATTTTGTCATTGTTCATCGTAGGAATGCAGCAAAAATATTTCTTTGTTCGATTCTTTCCTCTTTTTTGATAATTTCGATCCATTTTTTTACCAAGAATCTTCTATTCATTGAAACCATCAGTTTTTGAGGAACTTTTCACGCATTTTAGTCTGTTTCGAATCCCGGATCTTCCGAAAACTTTTTATCTTAAAAATTATCCGAAAAAAAATACGACAAAAAAAAATCCTCGATCCGTTTTTTTTTATATTGTTGTTGCTTAAAAAAAAAATCAGGCTACTGTGAATTTTTCGGAAGAACAAATTTGATAAAAATGAAGTCTTAAGCTTTTTCCAAAATCACTTAAATTTCGAACTCATTAAATTTTGACAAAAATAATAAAAAAACTTTTTTTTCTCGAATTTCCTGTCCGGCTCGGGTCTTCCTGTCATAAATTGAAGAAAATAAAGTCATTTCCGAAATTAATTAAATGTCGAACGTCCTAAATTTTGAAAAAAATGGTGAAATACTTTGTTTTTTTTTTTTTCTTCAATTTCCTGGTCTGCTTCGGTCTTCCTGACATAAATATCATTTTAGGTATTTTGCGGGTCTTCTTCGTGTTTCCCTTTTCGTTCGTTACCTCTGACTCTGTTTCTCACGAGTTATAAACACGCTTACACCCAGCGAATGCGTTTTTCGTAAAATCGGATTCTTCCGGTTCTCAAATTGCGTGGGATAGGAAGTGAATTTCTCGATTATACTTTCTTGCTGATTCTTATCGTTGACCTCGATGAGGCTTCAACGTAGCCCAAATGTGCGAGTTGCATGACACCATTTCGTGAAACTAAAGGAAAAAAAAAAAAAAAAAAAAAGTTTTGTTTTCGTAAAAAGGCAATAAATTTAGTCGAAAATTACAAAAAAAAAGTTTAAAAAAAAGAACGTGGAGTAAAATTTAATGCAAAAGTAAACAAAATCATAAAATCCAATCCAAGTGATGGGAACAATTGAAAAAAAAAAATCACGATGTTTTTATTCAACACTGAAATAATATTTTCTTATATAATTTTTATTCGTTTAGTCGTTTTTGATAACAAAGGTCATCCCCGGTTTTTACGAATCGACTGATAAACAAAAAAGAGAGAGAGAGAGAGACAGAGAGAGAGAAATAAAGAAAAGGAGTGAAAAATAATTTTGAAAATATTACGTAATGTTGACGCGAGAAGCTTGTTGGCTAGCTCGAGTCTATGCCACACACGATTATTAAATTCTAAGAGGCAAATAAATGAAAATTTATAGTGCCTCTTGGCACTACGTATTATCACCATCCTTCCTTATTTATTTCTTAAATATTTATTTTTCAAATACCGTCACGAAACTTTGTACACAATTGTACAGAGTTATGTATTTATTATCTGAGACATTTTCTAGCAGCAGAGAATTTTTTTCATGGTACGAAACTCGTGACTAATCCGGGATAAATAATTTGGTCGAAAATAATTAATAAAAGTTATTTTTTTACAAACAATTTTTTACGATTTATGTTTTTTTTTTTTTTTTTTTTCATTTGTTTTTCAGTGTCATTTTTGTCTCAATCGATGTCTCTCTCTCATTACTGTGTCGAAAAAAAAAAAAGAAAACATTTAGGTTTTGAAACGATAATGTACGAGACCTTCGTGGGGTATCAATGACTGAATCACGTAATGTTTCAGGTGCCACGAATTTTCTTCGTGTTCGTAGTGAAATTTGAAAAGAACGTAAGACCATTTATTTCTCATTTTTCCAAATTATTATTATTTTTTCAATTAAGGTAGTTCTATCGGGACATTCATATCGAAAAATTGTTTTTCAGTTTTTCTCACATACAAAATGGTTTGCGGGCATAAGTTAATAAAGAAAAGTTGTTGTAAATTGACTAAAGAACAACATACTCCAAATTCAAGGTCATCCAAGGTCATATGTACTTGCTGTACAATTACAAAAATTGCGAACATTTTTTTCTTTAGATTTTTTTGAAAAACTGAATGCAGCTTCTTTGATTTTGCATCAAAATGTATGCAAAGTTTCAGAAGGCTTCACCATGTAGGAGCCAAAATATTTATTGATGAAAATGTCACTTTTGACACGAGCTTTTATGAGAAAATGCCGAAAATTGTGATTTTTACCAATAAATATCTCAACTTCCGGTCGGTGAAACCTTCTAAAATTTGTTACACACGTGCATGTAACATTAAAAAAGATTTTTCCAAATTTCCAACAAAATCTTAAGAAAACGATTTAGCGATATAACTACCTTAAGCTACGAAATAATGAATTTTTGAAAAAATTTCATTCACGACCAAGCTTTTGGAAAAATAATTTTTTTCAAAATAAATCCAAAAGAACAAAAAACAGAAAAAAATATTTACTTTTTTGATATATAAAACAGATTTTTAGGAACATTTTGAAAATTATAAATATTTCGGTTCTTGTAAACGAAAGCTCAGTATTTTTCGTCATATTTTTAGATTTATTGATAAACTTTTTTTTTTACATACAAAAAGAAAATTAAAAAAAAAAAAAAGTCAGAAATGAGTAACTTTCGGTTTTCGTGATCGAAAGTTCAGTATTTTTTATATTTTTCGATATAAAAATTGAAGAGACAAAACACTGATTATAGTTGCACTTGATATAAATGTTTTGACGAGTATAAATCAACTTAAATTTTAATATTGAAATACCAAATGGACGTAATCTCAATAATTTTTCGTCCCTAGTGCGAAGTATGAAATCGCAATGTCAGACAGCGATCGGGGGTCACCACCTGTCATCGCTTTCGTCATCATCGTAAAAATAATCTTTTTGCGATCATCATATATATCGTACTTTGACATATCTATCATTTTGAGTGAAATGAAGAGTGCTTAAGCATCGTTGAATAGTAAGCATTGAAAAAAAAAAAATGAAAACAAGATTAAACTCTCTTTTTATTTCGTTTCATCGAATTTTACGCTCGTTAAAATGAGACTTTTTAATACAGGGTGTCAGGAGCATAATGTTCACTTCATAAAAAACTGGAAAAACTGATTTTTTTTTCTTTTTTTTTTTCTAAAAATCGTAATCACAGTTTTTTCAAGTTTTTTCAAATCAAATTTCCCACCTTTATTCATATCAATACGTATTTTTAAATAAATCAAAAAATTTGTTTCAATGGACACGTTTTTTTTCAGTAAAAAAAAAATTGAAGTTCATCATATTTTTGGCAATTGTGAGTAAATTTGGATTCTTTTTTCAAAAATTACTCAAGCTATTTACGGTTTTCAATAAAAATGTTAAAAAAAAAAAAAACCCATAAAATTTTTGACACACGTTGTATGATATTTTTGGTAAATGTAAGTAAATTTGAATTCTTTTTTTTTCAAAGATTATTGAAGCCACGCACAGTTTTTAATAAAAATGTTGATTAAAAAAATTAAAAAAAAAAAAACAAAAAAAAATTCATAAAATTTTTGACACGTTGTATAATATTTTCGTGATTGTATCGAACGCACAGTAACACTGGAAGCGAAGTTAGATAAAGAGAGACTTTTGCTCGTTAGTAAATACCAATAACACATGCACAAAGTGTGATACGATTTTGTTGAAGTTGCTTCTTTTATCCGTGGGCATTTGACTTATCTCTCGAGTTTGTAATAGCGATAAGAATTTTTTTTTTTTTTTCGTCAGTACGATTCGAAATCAACAGCAGGCAAATATATAATTTTTCAATATTTTCTCACACTCGGTGATAAATCGACCCATTTAAATGAAATCATCAGTTTACTTTATTTCTTACTTAATAAAATTTCAATTAGTCGGAGAAAACTTCCATTTTGACCTGGACAAATAATTCGATTTAGTGTCTGTTACCAGAAATGTCAAATGGTAGTTTCATGTTTTTTTTTTTTTTCGTTGTTTTCTTTCCGATCAGACGATCGAATGTTTTTTTCATTGAACGAAAACATTGTGAAAGTACTTGACTAAACAGTGTTGACTGATGGCGTGAATCATGACCAGTCTATTCGGTCACAAACAATGAGCTTCGAACGGAAATTTAATGAAACAGAAAAACTAGAAAAAAGTCGACGTGGTCAACAGCCTTTGATTTTTTACAGGGGCATGAAAATTATATTGATTCAATAAAATGTCAATGTTTATTGTTAGTTGTGGATTTTTTATTGAATTAAGGCCTTAGGCCAGCCAAGAATTTTCGAAAAATCGATTTTTATTTTGTTTTTTTTTTTCAAATGGTCTCTTAGGACCTCAAAAATGACGTCCCAAAAGATTGTGGCCGGGAAAAACCTCAAAGTACTTGGTTTTCGAGTTTTAGTACGAGGCCGTCTGATCCGCAGCGAGTTACTCAAAACTTCAAACGCGTTTATCTCAAAACTGCATTTTTTAAGTTGGCCGGACTCATAACTCGGACAATTTTCAACCGATTGACTTGAAATTTTGAATATATCTTTGAAAATACATTGTCTATGGAAGTTCGAAGGATTTTTCCTTTATATTGCATAGTTCATTTGTTATTAACAATTATCTGACGATTTTTTAGGCAAATTTATCACTTTCCACTTTAGAAGTGGGCCATTTGGCCAAAAATCAATGTATCGCAAAAATCCTACGTACTTCTGTAGCAGTTATTATAAATAATCGAAAAAAATTCATTGGCTCATTATGATTAAAAAATTACGGAAGCTGTTAGTTCGGCCGTGGAGGCTGGAAAAATGGAGACGTCATCGCGAAAACGCTGCACAGTCGCCACTTCGAAATAAATCGCTTCAAAAAAATTATCGTCAACAGTCACTGATATGTATGATAAAATCCCGTTTCGCTAATCTCGATTTATTTCATACTATCTCTGAAAAAAATTCCCAAAAAGCCTATTTATTTCTGCCTCTAAAGTGACCTTAGGCCTTTAATAAAAATTAATATTCTGATTCACTAAAATTGTAAAGTGTTAAAATAACAAAATTAATAATTATGCATTTTTATTGTTCGCAGTAAAAAACTGTTTCCATAGCAATTTTTATTATTTTTGTTTCGAAACTTTTTATTTATTTATAGTTGTGTAATAACTAATTGTTGTTCGAACGATGGAATATTTTGAATATTGAGAATTGTACAATCTTTTGTTACGTGATAAAGTGTGAGGATGACACACAGCGATAAATGAGTCAAACTAGTGTTTTTTTTTTTTTTTTTTTTTTTTTTACATATATTTTTTTGTCCCATTAGTAAATAGGCTCGTTACACGCATCATTGTAAATTATGTTTAGCTGCTTCCAACTTGCCACACACGTTGGAAAACGATGCCGCGAATATTTATCGTCTCATGTTACACGAGTTTGAATCTATTCTCTTGGACAATTGTCCAAGAGAATGAAATTCCACTCTGTTATAACGATATCAAAAAATTCCTCAAACGTGTTTTATAATTGACATTCGATTGTTCTTGATAATCGTGAGTCACTATAAAACTCGATAATTTCAATTGATTTTTCATTCATTATTATTTTTTTTTTAATAATCATTCCATTTTTTTAAATCGTTATCATTTTTCGCGCCAAAAGCCAATAATTTAATTAAAGTTTGAAAAATAAACGAATGTAAAAAATTGTTCAAAAATGCAACGACAGAATTTTTTTTAAATCGATAAATTTAATTGATAAAAAAAATGTTCAATTTCATAAAAACTTTGAAATCAATCCTAAAATAAATTTTGCCCAATAAAAAAATAACAATAAATAAATGAATAAATGAAAAATAAACCACACAAATTTTATAAATTGTCAATTAATATTTCTTTGTGAAAAATCACGATTTTTTGATTAGAAAAAAAAAAACGATTCGATTGAAAAGTCGATTAACTTTTTTTTTCCACCTTTCATTCGTTTTTTTTTTCTCAGTAAAGCATTTGGGCAATGAGTTTTAATTGAGTTTGTTAGAAAGATTCTCAATTAGATCGACGTAACTTTGAACCTTTTTTAAAACTAGAAATCGTAGCGAGTATTTTTTTTTTTTCATTACAAAACTTTATTTTCTGGGTCAGTTACACATCGATGGAGAGCAGAACGGAAACGTGAGTTTTCGGTGTGAAATAATAGCTGAGAGCTCGACAAACATGCCGAGTAATTAAGTCGATGCGTCACGTCATGTTTTTTTTTACGAGAGAACAAAGCGAACTGAGAATTCGACTCCATTTTTCTCATTGTTTCTTATTTTTTTTGTCGCCATTGTGTTAAATAATTTGTAATAATTTTAATAATTCATGGTTTTTGATTAATTTCAGTGAATTTAATGTGGAAACTTTTGGAAATAATTGACATTATTTTTTTGAGATGAAAAAATTGAAGAATAGCATCTTTTTTTTTTACATTTTTTTATTTTTTTATTCAAGATTTTTTGAATAATTTATTTTTGAAGAACTATGGATTTTTTTTGAATTAAAATAAAGTTGAATCGAAACTTGGCAACATTTTGTGCTTTTTAACGACCACGAGAATAGATTGTTTGGTTTGATTAAAAAAAAAAATAAAAGTTTCTGTGAACTTATCGATCACGTTTTCGTGGTAAAGTAACGTAAATAAATAGGAGACGATCATTGAAGCGTTTTGGCACGTGCAAATGTTCACGTTTTCCCAACGATTACTGGCAATCTGTGCTACAATAATATATTACGTCAGGGGATGAAGCGAACGCGTGTAAGGGAAAATTTGTAAACATTACGAGAGTTCGAATGACGTATTTTCGAACAAAGGAAAATGTTATTATTGTCATGGAAAATTATTGTTTCAATTCGAAAAATTAAATAACATATAAAAAGTTTAATTCTTTTACAGATTTTCGATTGAGTAAAAAATTGGCTGTTGGCTAAAATGCCAAATGAATTAAAACAATTTTGATAAAATTAAATCAATCGTTCGAAATTTATTAAAATTTTTAAAAAATTTTGATTAACACTTATTCATTAAATAAATTTATCATTTGTAATAAATATTTATTTGAATAAATAAATTTTATTTTCATAAAATTATTTATAAATTTATTTCAATAAAAATATTTTTATTAAAATATTTTTTAAACAATAAATAATAATAATAAAATAAAAAATAAAAAAAATGAAGTAATTTTTTAAATTATCGAACATTGTTCAACTAAATTGAAAACTTTGATGTATAAATTAGGGAAAAAGGGCCCCTCAGAGGGTTTCGTTAAACCTTTTGCAATTTTTTTTAACTATTTTAGAGTTTTTGTCACGTGAAAAGAAAATGAGAAAAAAAGTAGTGAATTTGGATGTAAAAAGTCATCGATGACGCGGATGAGAAGTTAGAAATTTCCATGAAATATTTTGGCAAAAGTGCAGGATTCATAAATGCAAAGAAGGAAAATTTCTGATCATGTGCCAAGCAAATGATGATATAAATTCAATAGACGAGCTTTGTATTCAGGAAAGTCATTATTGCAGCGAATAGTGAGAATCATTTGTGCGAGAATATCATAAATAAGAATTCAGCTCAACGTCATCCTGCGAATGATTTATCAGACTTGATACTTTCAATTTATAGAGCACGAGTTTAATTGACTTACTAATCGTTGTAATAATTCCACGAAATTCTCATTTGTAAATACTCTTACTATTATTTTCTAGGTTTCCCATTAAATGGGAATCATGTTTCGTGGACATACTTCAATTTTGCCTTAGTATCGATACACTGGGTCAATTTGACCCGGAATAATTTTTTCCAGAGCTGTCATTAGCAGATTTTCGGTCGATTTTTATTGCCAAAAATTCGGAGTATAGTTCAAACATTGGTTTGTACGATTAAATCATAAAAATTTGAAAAATATCAAATTTTGCTGTTCGAAAAAAATAGAAAATTTCGAAAAAAAGAGTATTTCACACAAAAAAAACATAATTTTTTCGATTTTTTATACTCCGTTTTATTAAGTTGAAAAATTCGGTCAATTTTCGGCTGAAATTTCAAAAAAACAAGATTCCAATAATTCCAGGACTTTGAAAAACAAACAATTCATAAAAAAGCATCAAATTCCCTTAACAATTGATTTGATTTTCCATTATTTTCGACTTTTTTAAATCAACTATCGTAAAATCAATTATTTTCATAATAAATTGACCTTTTGATTAATTTCGTGTAAAAAACAAAAAAAAATTAAAAAAAAAAAATAACAAATAAAAAAAACCATTGCAAATCCATTCGTTGAAAAGTTGAAGGTAAGGAAAAGTTGATGAGAAAACACGTGGCACATGTGTCACAAGATGAAATCTATTTGGCAATGAGTACCGAGAGGAGTTACGAGCTCAAATGATGTCCGGCGTACGTCATGAAACATTAATTTATTTTGATTATACGTTTCGAGAGCTGTGCGATGTTCTTTAATTTAAAAAGACATAAGTTATATTCCAGTGATTTTGTGTAGTGGATTCCGGTGAGGTGATTTCCGTAATCCTCGTGTAGGGCTTCGCGATAACACACACTAGCCAGTTACAACTGGACTAACAAGAAATTCCCAGATTGAACTGAATCTGGAAGCGATGATCATGGTCGTGAAAACGCTAATGCATACTTGAAAAACCGGTTGTACACAGTGTCGAGAATACCCTTAAGGGGAGAGACCTAGGAGGCCGAAAAAAGGTCATTTTTGCGAATTTTTTGTAGGAAAACTATTTGGAATTTCGGATTGGGGTTTGGACCAAATGAAAGTTTATACATTCAAGAATATGTTCAATTTTTTTTATTGAAAAATATCGAAAATGTATAAAGATATCGCATGTTCCTTGGAGCCCGGTAAAAAAATCTTCTCACACGGTATCCACTGCCGTTTCTTCAAAAATCATCTGAAAATAAAAAATCAAAAAGATTATTAAACTAGATACTATGATCTAGTAGATTTCATAGCCGATTTTGAAAATATTGGTTTATGACAAAATGGCGAACGTTTGAACATAAGTAACGATTTTTGGACCAAAAATTTGTTATTTTTTTGTTTATAAAACAAAACTAAATAATCAAAAAAAATCCCATGACATCTACTGGACAATGGTTCACAAAATAGGCACACCAAATTTCAAGGCTATCGGTTCATTGGTTTTCGAGAAATTTTGGGTACCAATTTGAAAAACGTGGTTTCGAAAAAAACGCGTTTGAAAATTCAGGAACGAATAAATGTTAAGATTTGTCAACTTACATAAAAAAAACTAAAAAATTAATTAATTTTATGTAATTTTAAACTAATTTTTCACGGTTTTCTTATTATTTCTTTGATTCCTTTTCCCTCTACAAAAATTCGGTACATGTAGGCATCAAACGGCAAGTTTTCCATATTATCTCAAAAACTATAAAAGGCGAAAGAATCGGCAGTGACAAAAAAAAAAAATAGAGGATGAAATAAGTAGAATTTTCATCAGTGTCAACAGAAGACAAATAAATGAAATTCTTTGAATAAATAAGTATGACAATTCCCACGAGCCGAGCGTGTTTACCTCGATGTGAAATAATCGAGGTTGAGTGTGTGTGTTATCGTATTTTTTTATTGCTCGAGGACCGTCGTAGTAGACATAGTTTTGTATTTTTTGCGTCCGAGTAGCGTTGGTGACATAACGTTGTTGGTGAATTGACCGAGAATGAGAGAGAAAGAAAAAAAAAAAAAAAAAAAAAAAAGTGTCATTTATGGGCATTTCCGGTATTTTTATTTGTCTAGAAACGAGGCCGGTGGACTATTGTATTTAGTTTAATTTCCTGGCGGTCAGATTGATGACTGATATTTTAGTAAAGATATGAAAAAAAAGTTGGTAGTTTGCCCGAGATGTAAGAGCACGTTGACTGCGGTTCGACGCGACGTTCTGTCTAACCGAGCGGGCGTTAGTCGTACGCAGAAAAATAAATATATATGTATCCACATTATCGCGGTTATATGGAAAAGTGTGAATGTGTACAAAACTCCCGACGTCCTCTGCTGCCGGCAGAGGAGCGAACGCGACGTTAGTTTGGCTGACACGAACACAACAGTGTGGATTACGATCGCGCACATAGCCGCACAATCCTGCCCTCACTGGTTCGCTGTTACCGCGCATGCGCCGGGAGAGCGCTGCTATAAAGTCCAGTGCTCACCAGTCTCCGGCGTATTCGTCGGTTGACCGAGCGCGAGCGATAAACTCACGTGTAAGCTTGAGAAATAGAATAAAAATTCGTGGATTGAATTCAGTGTCAAAACTTTTACATCGTCTTGTTGAATTCCGATCGAATAATTGAAGTGAATTATTTGAAGGTCAGTGAAGCGAAAAAAAATTCCGTTTACGAAAGTGTCAAATAAAATTGAATTTTCGATCTTTTTGTGTCGAGCGTTGACTGTTTTTTGTTCGGGTTTGTTTATCGACGAAATAAGCACGGTTCGAAAATGCCGGCTGACGTGGCAACACACACGAATTTTTTGCAATTCAATAAATCTAGTCTGAAAGAGACGAACGTCGATTCGTGCTGGAACACGGAAAACATGAGCGGCTACATGAAACTCGTAGGACCGAATGGTCACAGCCAAGGTGTTCAGGTGAAGGTGTACCGCACCAGTGTCGAACATTTCGCGGTGATATATCCTCAGAAAAAGGTATGTCGACCCCTGGGTGTGTTGAATTTAAAGAACACGACGATCGAGCGGATGAGGGACGAGGGTTTCGTCGTCAGACAAAAGGGCTTCGACGCGACAGTGTCGGTGACGTTTCTCGTTGACAATAAGAAGGAACTGGACTATTGGATCTTGGCGTGTACAGCGAGATCGAGTCCGCTGGTGCATCAGAGCAGTTTGCCCATCGTCGAGGAAGAGCTCGAGATCTAAAGAGGTCGAAAGGAGGGAAGGGAGATAAACAATCGAACGAGAGGCGGTGGTCGACCTTGACGATGGCCGAAAGCCATACGCGCCTTTTAAAAATAATTTACAAAACCTGACATTCAATTATTCGATGTCATTTATTGTGTCCCCCCGAATCTCGTAATCCCAAAATCATTTTGACGTCAAGATCATTATTCGGGATTGAGTCAGGGGGCCCAATGTCTCTTCCGTTAGACGAATCGTGTAAATAAGTACGCGGAAGAGGGATCCGGAGTCCTTCAAGGGCAGCCGGACGTGCTCGCGGATGCCCTGTGTCTCAACGATCAACGGCAGAGACTAAAAATCTTCCTTCGTCGTGTTTACTCTTCTGCAAAATTGCCTAAACAGAAGACAAATCTGAAGAATTTTCTTCTGTCTTTAGTTTCGTATGAACTTTGCAGCGAGTGCATCATCGATTATCAATTGAGGGGACGAGATAATTGTGGAATTTTATCTATAAATCTGCCATTGAGCTGTTTCCTGATGGCCTAATTGATAGTTTATCAAATGGCCTATCGACCAGCAGGAATTATGTATTCTACGATTATTCATTATTCCATAACTGCGTGACGTCGTAGCAACGTGTGAAAGAGCTTCAATCCCAAGTGCTTGGAGGATCTTTTCTGGAAGGATCTTTCGGAAGAACGATTTCTGCAGCATACGTTTTGGCGAAGGGATGAAAAGCTGGAAGCACCGTATAGATCCGAGGGTTGAATGGGTCATGGAGTATATTGGCACCTTTGCCCCGAAGGCCTTGCGGGAGTGTGGAAACGCGGCTTACAAAGAAGAGCGTGTCAGTGGCTTCTGACGGTTGGTGGTGGTGCGGTGCTCTCGTCCGGGCATTGAGCCCTAGCAGCCGTGTAGGAAGAGGACGAGAGGGAGAGAGGATGGAGGAGAGGAAGAGGAGTGCGAAAGGGAGCCGGTAAGGCCGTGTGGTATCATCATCGATCCTAGACCAGCTGCGGCCAATGGGAACCAGTTTCGTTTCTTCGTGCTCCTTGCTCTTCCCCTTCGGGTGGGGTATGAGCAAATTGGGGTTGCCTGCGGGAGAAAGTATTTTTGGCTAGGCGGGCGGAAATTCTGCACGTCGTGGGACATCCCTGAGGAAATGGGGGCATAAAAATGCCTTAAGGAGGATGAGGACAAAAACCAGGAACCAACACATCGAAGGGGCCAGGATGGAGGGAACAAGTGGAGCAAAGAGGACATGCACGCACATAAGGCCACTGAAAAACTTGAAGATAAATGGAGCTCACGGAGAAAAAGAAGAAGACGAGAGCTCGCGACAAGACTATTTAAGACTCGAAGGAAACCAACTGGATGCCCAGGGGTTTCTTATGAATCAGCCGGTAGAGACAGAATCAGCGGAGAGTATCTCTCTCGCACGTTGCACCGTTAACTCTAGCTTGGCAACCGACGAAGGAAGTACACGACGAACGAGAAATGAAAGGACGTGAATAGCCTGTTTATTGTGTAGGTATATACATACATTTATGTATGTATATAAAGATATATATATAAATATATGTACGTGTACGAGAACACAGTCAGAATTTCTGCGCTTCGATGCATTTCTATGTAAGTGCGAGAATGAATATTCACACTCGGAGTTTGTGAAAAACTTAATGATACTTTTCTACCTGCTTTTAAAACCCTGCTTTTGCAGTCTACCTTCGATTACGTTATTTCGAACAAAGATTACATGAATTTTTGTCGATCCAAGAAAAAAAAAAGCAAACAGGATTTTTTTTTTTCCAATCTATGTGGTGTCAGAGTGTTTTTTTAATGATCGTTAAAATCAGCAAACAATTTATCACCGTTTATTATCTTATCGACGACACAAACAAATTTCTTTATCAAATTCGTCAGATATTTTTGTCAACGTTATCAGCGTTTTTTGTGAGACTGCCAGGGCTACAAAACAAGAAAAAAAAATGAAAAAAAAAATATCTTAATGCGGGGTTTCCAAAGAACTTTAGTAAACGACAGTGGCGAGTCGATTAATGTAAAAACTAATCGAACCGTTAACTCATACATTTGCGATGTATATAAAAATCGTAGGTTAAGATTGTCTGTGATATTTAGTGAAACGTTTTGAATGAGGCGAGATTACGAGCTTTTTGTCATTGACCATTGACCTGCGTGCGACCAAATGATAATTGCACAAATTATGAATAACAATGATCGTGTATATTGAAACGATGATGTTTTTATCGATCAGCATAATTCGTAGACGATGGAAAACAAGAATAATAACAAGGAAAAAAAGGAAAGTAGTCTGTTCTATTAATTCAAAGGTCATCGCTCGTATTTCTCTGTCATCGATACAAAAAAACTCGTCAGTTCCGAGCGTTCACTCGTTTATTTATTAGTATCTTAGGAAAATAAAAATTTGCACGAATGTGTGCTGTTTCACACGATTTTCAATAGCAACGACAATTTTTTCAAAGTGAATCGTTTTGAATGAAAAAATTGAAAATCTCATCGTTGCCCAAAACATTTATTTCATCATTTAAAATATTTTTTCCCCGATAATTTGGCTTTTTTCAAAACGCTTTTAATTGCACTTGACAAATATAATCTTTTTGATGAAAATTTTAAAAAAATCTTCACTTTTCATTAGACGTCAAAGTGCACATAAAACTACAATCTCTTTGGACACTTCCTCGAAAGTGTGTAAAAATAAAAATGAAAATAAAAATGAAAAAAAAAATCATTCGTACTGTAATTTTGATACGTGTTTAATAGCGTGACTGTAACTCGATCCAAAACTTTCGTTGAGACCTCGATGCATGAGAAAATGTATATACAGGCATAAAAGTACATAAAATTAAATTTTATGTTTGTATGGAACTAGAAGAACATGTTGTTGGCGTGAATGGGATGAGGATTTATAAAAATTAGTATTCCAAATGTATATATATATATATAAATATGTGTGTGTTTACGATAATGATTGAATTTAAATCCCCTTATCGTATTACCGAATAAAAGTCAATAAGATTCAAATGAATTCGATACGCCGAGTTGTCTGCTTACTTTTTAACCCAACTACCCGATCACGTAATCCTTCCAAACATTTTATTCCATACGTTTCTTTACCAATCTATCGCTCTCGACTACTTCCAACAAATCGACTTTTGCAATCGATATGGTGATTGTGCAGCCAGGCTCTTTGCCTCCACGACGTTTCTGTCTTGCGTACATATCACTTTTCTTTCTTTTATTTTTTTTATTTCTCTCTCTCTCTCTCTCTGTCTCTTTCGTCGTAAATTCAAGAAATGGCTGTCGTAACGTTGCGATATTTTCTGGCCATTGTGTTGCCGTTGCCTGGCCATCAAAAAGTTTGGAAACATTTTAATATTGTTTTTTAATACAAAATTTCGTCTCCTGAGAAAAAAATACAAATAAAAAAGTTAAATATCGAGCTGGAAGTTGGTGAAGTCCTAAAATTTGTTCGAATTATTTAACAAATTTTAATCCATTTGAATGATGAGGATATTAATAATTAATTGAATTAATTACAGTCCCAAACGAACCCAAACAAATCTGAATCCACTTAAATGAAGAAAACATTAATAATTGATCGATTAATTACACTTAATTAAACATTAAATTATGTTATTTTTTCATTTTTTTAAAATTCACTGCAATTTTTCGAGTGTACGAATTACAAAACAGTAAATTTTTTCATATTTGTTTCGATTTTAAAGGAAAATATTTTGTTCAAATTCTTTATTGGCTTTGTGTAAAAATATTCAATATAAAGTGTCGATTGTAAATTTGCATTTTGTTTAACATAACAAATGGACTTTGTTGTTTATCAACAAAAAAATGCTGTTTATCGAAATAATGGAGTTTCCAAGCTTTCCGACGGTCGTTTACTCGCTTGTTGGCCATTCGAGCCGCTCCTTATTGTGACATATCGAATGACGAACAATGAGGATGCCACGTGGAATAATCAACCTTGGTACAAATCTCACCACAGACTCACAGTCGCCATTGGACCGACACAAACCTATCATCACGCGAGTGTTGTTTAGTTCTTTTTTACTTTCATACTGCTGGTATAATTGTGGCAAAAGAACTCGAGGCTCGAGATTACATTGAATTAAAAAGTCATTCTAGGAGAACGTCGAATTACTCGAGAATACCGCTAGGCTTGATGATGATTGTTTTTTGTTTTTTGTTTTTCAACGTTACGTCAGTTGAAACGTGTTAATGTAATTTGTGCTATTCGCTCTTCAGTTCAATTGGTGATCATATTAAATTATAGTTTCTGACCAATGACGTCGGTTTTTAAGGCCTTAGGCCACCCAAGAATTTTTGAAAAATCGAGTTTTTATTTTTTTATTTTAAATGGTTTCTCAGGACCTCGAAAATGACGTCCCAAAAGATTATGGCCTGGAAAAACCTCTAAGTACTTGGTTTTTCGAATTTTAGTACAAGACCGTCTGATCCGCAGCGAGCTACTCAAAACTTCAAACGCGTTTATCTCAAAACTGCTTTTTTTAAGTTGGCCGGACTCATAACTCGGACAATTTTCAACCGATTGACTTGAAATTTTGAATATATCTTTGGAAATACATTGTCTATGGAAGTTCGTAGGATTTTTTCTTTATATTGCATAGTTCATTTGTTATTAACAATTATCTGACGATTTTTTAGGCAAATTTATCACTTTCCACTTTAGAAGTGCGCCGTTTGGCCAAAAATCAATGTATCGCAAAAATCCTACGTACTTTTGCAGCAGTTATTATATATAATCGAAAAAAAATCATTGGCTCATTATGATTAAAAAATTACGGGAGCTGTTAGTCCGGCCGTGGAGGCTGAAAAAATGGAGACGTCATCGCGAAACCGCTGCACAGCCGCCATTTTGAAATAAATCGCTTCAAAAAAATTATTGTAAACAGTCACTGATATGTACGATACAATCCCGTTTTTGTAATCTCGATTTATTTTGTAGTATCTCTGAAAAAAAATCCCCAAAAAGCCCCAAAAAGTATACTTCCAATCTTGCGTCAAAACAAAGCATTGTCGAATGAAATTAATGAAAATAATTAAATAAAGGTGCAGCTGATCGCCATTTTAACATTTGTTTCATCGTCAGGCTTCCTTCAATTTATTTTTACGAATACTTTTTTTTCTACGAACCAATTCGTCTTGGCTGGTTGTCTAAATTGAAAGACTTTTTTGTATTTTTTTTTTCACGCAATTAAAATAACATCGTAGGTCGATTTTCGTTTATTTATTTAATGCACCAAAATAAACTTTCGCAGCACTTTTTTTTTGGCAATCTGCAGTCTTTCCTTTCTTTGCCTCTCTCGGGTTTTCGTTTGCCCCTCAATGTGTTTATTTCCAAGGTAAAAATCTCTCGAACGAGGGTTTCTTTCTTTTTCTTGCGCATCTGCACTTCTCCGTTGTAGAAATCTTTCTGGACGAATCCACTTTCGTACCCTGGTCTCTCGCCCTCATTGTTATTCATTTTGACTATAAAACCGAAAAATGGTCGTAACTCGATCTAATCCCAAAGAGCATAGGAGCTAAAAGCGCCCTTTTTGCTCCAAGGAACTTCGTTCCAAGGGAGGGTGCCTTGGGGCCCTGACATCCTTGGTTCCTTGGCCCTTTGTCAACGAGTTTTTTTTTCAACCGAAATCAACTCGCTATGATTTAAGACCCGCTCGATTTTTTTTTCTCTCGCGGTCTGTAAACCAGCATTTTTTGAAATCAAACCGTCGCTTCGTCGCCAGTCGGAGATAAATTTTCTTCAGTTTTATCCGCAGTTTCAATGAATTATTTTCTTCGTCGATTCACTCAAACACGAAATTTCAATTTTCAACCAAACTTTGTCCATTCAAAGGTTCAAAAAAAATAGAAATATTTTTCGGAAATCTTATTCCTTCGTTCAATTCCTTTGGAATATGTCTGAGAAGGTTGTGTCCAAATTGCAGGCCGATCGGTTGAGCCATTTTTTGAGAAATCGGGCTCAACGACTTTGAAAACGACGTTTCGAGAAAAACGCGTTCAAAGTTTCGAAAATCGTGTACACGAGGATACAATTTTTTTTCCAACTTACAAGGAGTCATCTATAAGCCATAAAAAATCAAAACGCCATAAAAAAATCGATTTTTCGAAATTTTCAATTAATTATAAAACAGCACGTATCTCCGACAATTCTTGCTGGATCCATTTGAAATTTTCAGAGAATATACTCAAATGGATGTACATTCCGAAAATGCCATAAAAAAAATCGATTTTCTGAAATTTCCAACCTAAAAAAAAAAAAATGTCTTCGTCTAAAAATTGAAAATGAAAAATGCTTTTTAATTAGCTTACAATTTAATTATTATTCGACAAAAATGATATTTATTTTAAAAAATTTAGATTTAAAAAATTGGCCAGAGGTCTGTGAACTCGTCGCGGATTCATGAGTAAGTGTACGTTTGGAAAACGAGAAAGAAGATTTTGAAACGGATATAGTAAAAGGATCCACTAGTGGCAAAAGAAGGAAAAGGAGAATAAACGAGAACGAAGATGGAGGCTTGTTTCTTTTTCCGTTCGCTGCCGGGAGAGCTTGAAAAGTGATCCGTTCCGCCGTTCTGCCTCGAAAAACTTGGACTGTAATGAAAGATCTTTCGCAGAGAAATTTCAAACCTGAAAACATTTTTCAACGTTAAATTACAGCTTTTCGTTACTTTTTACTTGGACTTTTAGCAAAAAAAAAATAGTTTAAAAAAATGTTTAAATTTTATAAAATAAAAGAAAAAAAAAAAAAAAAAAAAAAATATCGTTGATCGAGACGATAATTAAGTTTTTAATGAAACTTTTTAAATAAATAAAATCGCGAATTAAAATTGTTCAAAGAAATGGCGTCCAAAAAGTAAATAATTTGGAATTTCATCGTTTCTTGGAAACGGAACCGTGGGAAGTAAAGTGTAAAAAAAAAAAAAATTCGTCGAGGGGCGGATTTGACAAATTTATGATTTTTTTTTTCGACGCAAAATTTGTCGAGGCTCTTGACTGAATTCTTAGGAGGGAAAAAAAAATACTGCGCACTACGGGCAAAATAACAAGTTGACCACAAAGTCCGCGGTTCTTTTATATTTAGCAGAAAAATGTATTTTCGTTTGCTCTCGTTTATTCTTTTTTTTTGTTTTTTTTCAACGTTCAAGAAATTTCGAAACTGCGTTGTGACGTGCGTTAGAAATCTGAGTCTTATAAACACCCTTTTTTTTGCTGTTTGACCTCACGGTTCGATTGATTGATGGATTGACGTGAGAATCGACCTTTTTGAACTGCGCCACGCCCGTATCAAGAACAGTTTTTTTTTTTTTTTCATTTTTTTTTTTTAAATTCTTTTTTTCGAGTATTTGCGGACGAGATTTTGTCTGTTCGAATCTGAATCTCCCCCAAGTTCTATTTATTCCTCTAACACTTCTCGTTTATGTTGAAAAAAAAAAAAAATAGAAAAAAAAAGTTTTTACTTTATTATCGAACGATCTCTGACGCGCGTGCTTCTTCGCAAGGAACTTTGAGAGGGATTAAAAAAAACTCTTCGTACGTAAGTTTACGCAAACATAATCCAAACCTTAGGACTCGACGTGCATTTAAAAAAAATGGACGATTAACAACAGAATTAAATAATAAATAAAAGTGCATTATCAAGAATAAAGACGATTTTTTTTTCGGCCTCCATTTAGGGGAGGAATAATCGAGTTTTTTTTTTGCATTTTCTTTAAATTTGAGGCCTCAAAAATATCTTCTCAAAACGGTGCACTAAGGGCCTGGCATCGATGATTCCAGGTAAGTCGATAAATTTTAACATTTATTCATTCCTGAATTTTTAAACGCGTTTTTCTCGAAACCACGTTTTTCAAATTGGTACCCAAAATTTCTCGAAAACCAATGAACCGATTGCTTTGAAATTTGGTGTGTCTCTTCTGTAAACAATTATCTAGTAGATGTCATAGGATTTTTTTTCGTTACTTATTTTTTTATTTATAAACAAAATAATAACAAATTTTCGGCCCAAAAATCGTTACTTATGTTCAAACGTTCGCCATTTTGTCAAAAATCGATATTTTCCAAATCGGCTCTGAAATCTACTAGATTATAGTATCTAGTTTAATAATCTTTTTGGTTTATTTTTTTCAGATGATTTTTGAACAAACGGCAGTGGATACCGTGTAAGAAGATTTTTTTGCGGCGCTCCAAGGAACGTGCGATATCTTTATAAATTTTTGATATTTTTTAATGAAAAAAATTGAACATATTCTTGAATGTGTAACCTTTCATTTGGTCCAAACCGCAATCCAAAATTTCAAATAGTTATCCCACAAAAAATTCGCAAAAATGACCTTTTTTTTCGGCCTCCCCTCTCCGTTGCCCTGCTTCACAGCAAACATGAAAATTATCGCCAAATTGACATAATTAACAAAATTCCCTGCAACAGTTTTAATCGAGTTCCAAAGAAAATTAAGCATCTTCGGATAAGAGCCGAGGCGTAATAATAGTCAAGACCGACTGATTAATAACATAACCCGGTCATTGACACTTTTGTGTATCGTTCGCAGCCACCGCGATAAGAGGATTCGAAAAATATGTGTTCTTCATCAACGTCGCATAAAGAAAATTAGCAAACATGATTTTATGTCCAAGCCTCATTATTTACTGGTCCCCAAACCCCAGAATTCTTCCAAAACTTATAAATTTTTTTTAAACACCTAAAATATAATTGAAAAAAAAAAAAAAATTAATAACAAAACAAAGAAATAAATGGACTTGGCTGATGAATTATTCGAACGACGCACATTTTTCCCTGGTCGTTTGTTATTGCGATAAGCTCCCGACCATTTCCAGAGGACGATAAAAATAATCACGAGTTAAAAGACCCCTTTTTTTATTAATCTTATTTATAAGGCGAGCAATTGTCGATTAAAAAAAAAAAAAAAAAAAAAAAAAAAAAAAAAAAAAAAAAAAAAAAAAAAAAAAAAAAAAAAAAAAAAAAAAAATTGGAACATTAAAAATTGAAAAAGTGTTAAAAAAAAGTATGAAAAAACATGGAATGAAAAGTATTAAAGTAATAAATGAATTTAATTCATATTTATCAACGAATTTCAAACTTTTTTATTTTCTATTTCAAAGTATTTCACGAGCATTTATTTCGCCAACATAAAGTGGAGCTTGTTGCGATCCATTGTCATTAGCAACACGCACGCGATGTACAGCATTTTTGTACGATGTATATTTTTACTGACTTTTTCTCACTCGAGAGAGAGAATTCTTTTGCAATTGTTGGAAATTGCTTGCATTGTTAAGAAAATTCTTACAGCGAGTTTTTTTTTTTTTTTTCACTTACAATGTTACATTTAATTGTTTTCGTTGCAAAATGTCTTATTACGCGAAGAAAAGAGTAGGAAAAAAATGTGTTTTTCCAGAAAAATGGTGAACAAGGGGGATCGCTTTGTTTCCATTGATACACGACCATTTTTTTTTTTCTTAAGGGCTCGGCAAATTAAGGCGAATTCTTGTTCTTTTTTTTTCCATTCTACGAATAATTTATTTGATGAACCCGACTGTCCTTGAATCCCGATTCCTTGGAGGCCGAGAAAATGAACTTTTTTTTGTTTACTTTACGAAGAACAATTGAAAAAGATTAAAATGAAAACGAGTTCGTGATGCAAGCGACTGAGCAAAAAAAAAGTTTTTTTTTTTTTTTTCAAATTTAATTTTTATTATTGTTTACATTGTGGTCCCGAATTGGATTCTCAGGTTCGTTGATCCTTTCAATGACTTGCTCGCGTCTAAAAAACATTTTGTTGCACGGTTCGAACTAAATATTTAAGTCGAAAAAAAAAAAAAAAAAAAAATCGGTTCGTCAAAAAAAAAAAAAGAAAAAAAATTGCTTTGACGTATCGATCCAAAATTAATAATTACATTCAATTCACTTTTTATTTCTGTTTCCAACTCACAAGACCTTTGACTTATTTCCTAAGATAAGAAAAAAAAATAAAAAAAATAAAAATAAAAATAAAAATTGACGCCTCCAGGATCCAATTCGTCGATTGTCATTCGTTGGTGATTTTGAAATGTTTGTTGTAACGCAAACGTCAAAAGAATTGTCTGGTAGGTGGTTTAATATTGTACTTTCGTCTAGACTTTGTATTTCGAGATAAATCTTGAACGTTGTGACAAAAATGACTTTCCGATGCGATCGTCGAGCGCACACAATGGAATTAAATGGCCACCTACGTGCGTACTTTACTCCAGGAACGTTTTACGTGCGCGCGTCTTACTAAACTAAAAATGGTTACATTCGTCGTCGTACGTGCACTTCGCGTTATTCTTCCTTTTTTCAAGATCTGTGCCATAAATGTTCTTCTTTTTTCTTCCAATTTCCATTTCAACGTCTCTGTGACGTACTATCGGGGCCACGTGCAATGTTACAAATTTTTACACGTGCGACAGGAACATGAATTATTCCAAAACCGATTTAACTTGAAAAGGGAATTCAATGCTTTTATATTTTTATATATTTTTATTTATATTTTACTTATTTACATTTTTATATATTAATATTTATATTTTGTTCAACATTATTAAAGAATTTTTGTTTTTTTTAAATTTTTTTTTAGTCTTTTTTTTAAGCGAGATTTACATCGAGATGGTTCGAAAAAATCTTTTTTTTTCTCGCATTTTCTTTAAGTTTTAGGTCTCAAGAATATCTACTCAAGACGTTCCTTTGTTAAAAATAATAATAATAATAATAATAAGTAATTTTTGGCCCAAAAATCGTTACTTATGTTCAAACGTTCGCCATTTTGTCAAAAATCGACATTTTCAAAATCGGTGCTGACACCTACTGGATTATAGTACATAGTTTAATAATCTTTTTGGTTTATTTTTTTCAGATGATTTTTTAACAAACGGCAGTGGGTACCGTGTAAGAAGATTTTTTTACGGCGCTCCAAGGAACATGCGATAACTTTATATATTTTTGATATTTTTTGATAAAAAAAATTGAACATATTCTTGAATGTGTAAACTTTTATTTGGTCCAAACCCCAATCCGAAATTTTGAATAGTTTTCCTACAAAAAATTCGCAAAAATGACCTTTTTTTCGGCCTCCCAGGTGCAGATCTCCCCTTAATCGTTATTCATGTTTGCTTTGTGATCAACACCAAAATTCAGATTTATCGATCCACGTCTTTATATAATCGCTTCCAACGAGACTGCTCGTCTCAATCGATATTTATTTATAAAAATAAAATACCATTTCCGGTCATTTGATCGATAAAAACTTGACGTAAAAGTTCATCGATTACTCGAGATTAACGTCTGCTCGCAATCTTCAACTCTCTTTGATCTTCTGATAACATTTTTTTCATTTCATAAAAATTATAACGATGATAAATGCTTGATTGGAATATTTTCTGTGTCGGTTTGTAAAATTGTGATGATGAGAATATTTGGTCATTGGAATAATTTATTTTGAACAAAGAAGAAAATGTTTTTTTTTTTAAACAATTTTTTATCATTTAAATCATTTAATTAAAATGTTTGTCCAATTTTTCAATACAATTGAATTTTTTTTGTTCCTTATAAAGCATGACGATTTGGCAATAAAAATGATTCGAATAGT
The DNA here is from genome assembly GCA_013761285.1 of Campoletis sonorensis. NCBI lineage: Eukaryota > Metazoa > Arthropoda > Insecta > Hymenoptera > Ichneumonidae > Campoletis > Campoletis sonorensis. The sequence continues at coordinate 45,293 of JACEOJ010005807.1, read as the reverse complement.
TTGAAATAAAATCATGGCGAAGTGATGATGATTCAAAATTTTATTCGATCTTTTTAGAGTTTTTACTTTGTTTAAAATTGTTTTAATAATTATTTATATCAATCCATGAAAAAAAATGACTTTTTTCGAAAAATATCCATAAGAAATAACCAATCAAAAATGATTCAATCAATTATAATTAAAATTTTGAAAACGTATCAAAAAAATATTAATTTTTCTCAAATTCATTCCAAACTGAATACTTTTGAATTAATTTATTGTATTTAAACGAGTTTTCTTCGACGACAGACTTAATTTCCAAAATAAAGATATTCATAGTCTG
>JACEOJ010005807.1:20050-31765 GCA_013761285.1 Campoletis sonorensis | reverse complement strand
AAAAAAAAAAAAAAAAAAAAAAAAAAAAAAAAAAAAAAAAAAAAAAAGTAATGAATAAAACGTTCGAGGAAATAAGGATGCAAAATGAATCATTTTCCTGTGTTACCATCTGTTGGAGAAATAAAATTTCAAAACAAACAGGTTCTTTTCTTTATCGGTCTGTATTGATTGATAAGCAACAACATTGGACTCTTTTAACTTTAATAAACAATAATTTAATTAGTCGAATTTTTTATTTATTTGCGAAACGTTTATAAAAAATTGGGAAGCTAAATTATTATTTTAAACGGAAGCGAAAAACGTCTGGACGAAGAAAAGTGTTTGTTTTTTTTTTTGTCGAGAAATCGATGAGGGAATATTGGAAAAAATGATGGAAATTTAATTTATAATCGTAATCGATGGTTACAAAATATGGAAGTTTAGGGAATCAACGATTTTTCGTTGTTTTTATTCGACGATCGATCTTCCATGCTTTTTTTTTTTAATGCCACGGGGAACGTCGTTGATCAGCACATGCAAAATTTACGTTTCGATCAATATTTTCTTAATTATACAAATTGAAGTTAAAGGAGATGCGTCGTTAAGGTGGCGTCAACGAAAGCTCGAGGACTTTATTCGAAGAAGCATTTTTTTTTTCATTTCTTTTTTTTTTTAAAGTCATTTTAGTAATAGTTTCAGAAAAATCACGATTTCATTGACATTCGCTTCATATAAAACTCGACTCCGGTCAATGACCTTCAGGATATGACCTGCTGGGATGAAAGAAAACATGTGAGTCGAGAAAATACGTAGCACGTTTATCGATCCCTCGTCATCGGTTTATTTTGTTCTGTGGGAACGTCTTAAAAGCAATTTCTAATCATGCAAATTAATTTAGTAATTTCTATTAGTTTCAAGGTCAAAATGTCATGAGATGGAAGAGTTTTTTTTTTTGCATTCAAAATAACTTCCGTCCAAATTTGCTGTCGTCTAAATTAATGTTCACGTGAAAGGCACAGTTTAATGCAACAATTAATAAAATGGCGGTTGGTTTGGATTACAGGATGTTTTATTGACCTTGAAAAATGTTTAAACTCTTTATCTGCGTAACCAGCGACAGAAAAATGCGAAATTTCACGTTATCATATATTTGTTGACATTTTTCGATGTCAAATCTGTTATGAAAAAGAACAAAAAATGTCATAATTTTACTTTTGACTTGTTGAAACGAACAAAAAAAATTTTCGCGTTCTTATCCATTTATTTATTGAATTTTTTTACCAAACAATGAGTTTTGAATCGATGTAATGATTCTTTCAAATTTTTTCAACAAAAACGTGCATTTCTTCATCATTATAAATAAAAAAGTTTTTCTAACAATAGCAAATGTTTGAATACAGTCCGCCAAATTTGTGTCAGTAGTTGAAATAATTGTCGAGTTACGTAGTAACTATTTCTGGCGCTTTTAATTTTGTCTATCTGAGCAAAAGTTAGCTCAAAATGTAAAAAAAAGTGGAAACTTTTTTTTTCTTCATTTTTTCTTCATTTTTTCTTCCGATCTCGAGAATACAGGAAGAAAATTTTTTTACAACTAATTGAACAATTTTGCGATTATTACAATCTCAACGATTTAATTTAAAAAAAAAAAAAATTCTCTGTTTGTATTCTCCAGATAATAATAACGAAGATGATAACTTTATTTGACCCCAAGAAAATTGTGCTTGTTTATCACACTTTCGTTGGGACGAAAACAGATTGTAATAAAGTTCAAAGCACCAGGAATGATTATTGTCGTTAAAAAAAAAAAAAAAAAAAAAAAAAAAAAAAAAAAAATCATTTGGGAAATTATAATTTGCATTTAATAGTTGTTCAGAAACTCAATTTATTGGATTTCGTTAACCAAAAACATTTCGAAATTATCAAATTTTTAATTGTTTGTTTTATTATTAAATTGGTTTCGATGAAACGAAGAAAAATTCGTCATCCAAAGAGTTCGATGTTTTGAAAACACTGCATTATTTTATTTTCCTCGATGTACAAATGTTTATACGAGCGAAGGTCACTCCCTGTCGTGAGAGCAGAGCTGTTGTGAGTTACGAACGTGATTAAAGAACAACAAAAAATAAAAATGTAACAGGATACATTTGTTTTTCCGCGTTCGTGCATGATTTTTTTCAATGGCCATCTGGAATATTTCAAAGTATTTGTGATCACGTTTCGCACGTGGTCGGGAGATGACACGAAGTAAACAATAAGAATTCGTGGTATTTTTCTATTCTGCAATAATTCCGAGCTGCACGAATTTCTTAGATAGAAAACAAAGCACATGGCTGCCCCGTTCGTTAAAAGTTCAATGTGACTCGTAAACCGAAATTATTCGGAAATACCACGGCGAAAAATGGCTCAGAATTCGTTTTTTTAATCTTTGTGTGTGTGTGTGTTGCGCGAACTTCACGGAAATCCTCCGGGCTCGCTGCCAAACGTTTTCTTAGAAAGGATCGACTATACGACGAAAACTTCGTGTTTTGAAAGCTCTCTAAGTTTCTTCATCTCCGATAATACACCTCGCTGTCTCTCAAATACGATAGAAATGCTTTATTTATACATTTTCGGACATTGAAAGATGACTTTACGATTTTGGAGGTTAAATTCGAAAAATCAAGATCATGTGCCTTTACTTTCACTGATTTACGAGAAAAAATCAACATTTCTAACAAATCTTATCGTAACAACAAAATATTGTCTGTAAAAAAAAAAAAGCTTTTCTTGATAATTAAACAAATTCATTTTATTCACGACTTTAATTATTCGCGCGCTCAGCGGTTGTTGCTGATGTTTGCGAGCAATTTTGACCTATTTCTCCGGCCTTAAATGAAAAACGAAGATAGACATTTAGTAGCTGAACACTTCTACTTTCAAAATCCGTTCGGAAAATTGAAATTGAGCGATTTCCAGAGCATCCAGCCTCGTTGGAAAAAATGGCATGAAAAACTTTCAATTGTCATTACGCGGAAACTAATTATCCGACAGTGTCTGGATTTTGCACACATCAAGTACTCATTAGTATCGACTATCTCGCGAAGAGCCTATGCTACAACCCAAAAAATGGCGACGGTACGAATTTTTGAAAAAAACGCTATTTTTTTTTGTTTTTTGAAGTTTTCCCCCTTAATTATGAACCGATCGGGTTGTTTCGCCGCTTATTTTCTGCGTTTTTCAATTCTCTACATTTCGCCTTTTGGGATCATGAACATTCCTCCATTACTCTTCCGTTTAGAAGCAAAAAACCAAAAAAAATGCTTTTTTGTTTTGTCCTAAATTGTTAATTAATAATACCCTGATTAATAAATCGAGTAGAAAATTATACAGTTATGATCTGGGGACTATTTCGCGTCCGATGATTTCCGCGTGCCTACCCATTATTATTATTGTCAAAAAAAAGAAAACGGTCGAAATACAAAGGAGCGTGTTTACGAGTGTCGTCGACTGAATGAGGTTCATCGCGATCAGCTGATCAGGGATCTTCCTTCCTCCCCACTTTTCTCCGAAACGGTAACATCTGTCTATTCGGTTTTTTCCAAATTCGCAGTTTGACCGTTAAAATTTGTCTTAGCCAAATCCCGAGTGACGAACAATAAAAAATTATTTTATTATGTTTGAAATATTAATTGTATAAGTTTTAATGAAATATTAATTCATAAAATGAAATATTTCGTTGTTTCAAATCCAATAAATATAATATAAATAATAAAGTTTAATACATTTTTTGAAACAGTAATTTTTTTTTTCCGGAAGTTGGAAAATCGATCGATTTACTGAAAAGGTACGATGTTTTTATTCGTTGGAGAGTTTTCTTTGAGAGTATAACTTAAAACAATCGCCAGCAGATGGCAGCTGCACTCGGGGAAAAATCTGCGATGTCTATTGTTCAGAATAAAGGACGAAAGTTGATGAAAGTGACGATAGATGGCGCTTGAAAAAAGCCAAGCGACGTTGGTGGCGCGACAGTCGGCGCACTGTTTCTTTGGCGTTCGCCGCGTCAGAATACCATTTTTTTTTGTAACTCATAAAAAAACGTCCGTTTATCTCGAAACTGCCTCGTCAAAACACAATTAATTTATTATTACATTCGATCAATATATTTCGTGAAATAGTGTACGATATTCCTTTATTTCAGAGTGATAACTCAACGTTTTTTAAGAGCAATCCAGAGAAAGAGAGATCGAAGAATGACGGACGAAAAGACTGATTTCGTAAGTACATCAACATAGCTCGATTCAATGGAAAATGGCTTCACTCATTATTTTCTAACCTCAAAAATTTCGAATGTTCCTTTACCATCATCGATTCTTACAGTAATTTCAATTCGTTCTTATTTAAAAACAATCTCATTACTTTTACCACAAATTTCGATCACAAAAGAGAGAAATATTCGAAATATTCGAAATTCGTCATTCACGGACGAAATAAACTTCCAAAATATTTGAAAAAAATGTTACAATCGAACCCAACACATGTTTAATTGTTGTCTTCGAAAAAAATTATGTTATTACGTAAAATATAGATGATTCGTGATTTTTATTTTCTACCAAAACTATTCAACTGTCAAAAAAAATGTCGAAAATGTCAAATTTTGACGATTTATTCTTCACCAAAGTGTCTTTACATTGAATTCATCGGGACGATTGAAATTTTGTTCAAAAAGTGGCTAACTTTTCGAAATAAACTTCGAATCAAAAAATCTTTTTTTTTTTCTCCTCGTTTTTGACAATTTGCCTCCAAAAGGACTGGGGCAATGAGAAACTTCAACGGGCTCAAAAAACTATCAACGAGTCACCTTACGACCTTGAAGCATGGAGCATTCTCATCAGGGAAGCGCAAAACAGATCTATACTCGAAGTACGTCCGGTGTTTGAAAGGCTCGTCACGGTTTTTCCATCCGCCGGTCGATACTGGAAAATTTACATCGAACAAGAGGTAAATCAAAGAATTTTTTTTTTTCTCCGACTCGTCGCATTGTCTACAAATAAATTAAGAAAAATAAATAAATTTGGCCAATTTTTGAATCTGGCCACGAGTCTGTAAATAAAGGAAAAAAAAATTAACGCAAACATATTTTTTGTACGAATAAAATGAATTTGTTCAAAAAATACAGAAAAATAATTAAAAAATTGATATTCGAGTCAAATTGTCAAGAATTCTGTTCCGTAAAATAAAAGTTTTGAGTGGATCTCAAAGAATTTGAATAAAATTCATAAAAATTGAAAAATAAGTCAAAATGATTGAAACGCTAATTTTTTTTTTTACCTCCTTCTGTCGACTTAAAAAAATTTCCAAAATGTAACGTTGAATCGTCTTACGAAACTGTATTCAGGAAATTCATGATTTTTCCCAAATTGAAAAAAAAAAAAAAACAATTCGAATAAACCTGAAAACTGGAATATTTATTTTTCTGTGAGAAAAATAAAATTGTACGATTGTCCAACAACATTTTGTTCTTTTCTTTCTTCTTAATAATAATTTTAATTATTTTTACAAAAATACAAAAATATTTGAAACGATTAGAATATTTAACAACATTTTACTAAATATTTCCCTAAAATTCTAACACGATCGAAAATGAGTCCATAAAATAATTGAAAACATTTTTGAAATATTAAAAAAAAACAAAAAGCATAAAATTCCTATTAAATTTTCCATTCATAAATCCTGATGAATTGAAATAAAAATAATCGTTCGAAGCAAAAGATTGTTCCAAAAACATTCAGAAGCATTGAAAGAACGAAAACAAAAAAAAAAGTGTCGCAATAAACAAAAATTTCCTCAAACTTGTTTGTTGCAGATGAAAATGCGCAACTTTGAGAAGGTGGAAAAGGTATGTCAATATAAATTGTTAAGATTGCCAACTTGAATCGGAAAAAGATTCGTACGTTGGTAATCGAATGTTGTTGTTGTTGTTTTTTTTTTTTTTCTCTCCTTAAGGTTGGAGTGTAGTCTAAAGAGCGAAAAACGAGCTCATTTGCGAAAACGTTTTCCTTGGCTTCTTTATTAGGTGTTACAATAAAACTTTTTCCAGGACACAATGTTCTCTTTATAGAATATTTAAAAAAACTGTCAACTGCGGCCAGCATTTTTTTTCAAATTTGCAGAGAGTGCCAAAGTCGAGTCCTCAAAAAAAATTCAGTCCCACGGCGGACGAACAATCTGCGGATTGGCACGTCCGAATGAAAAATAATAAAAAACATTTTAAAGAGGAAGGTTTGCCACGTGGTAATTCACCACCGTTTGCCAAAAATCGATGATAGAAAAAAAATGGCGGCTATTTGAAAAAATTGTACGAAAATTGACCTATTTTTGTACGTTTCGAGTCGTGTTAATTGTTGTATCGTAAATTTTTTGTCCAAAAATGCGGTGAATTACCATACAAAACACCTTAATAAAGAATCGTACAAAGTTTCATCAAAATCGATCTGGCGGTTGCGGAGATTGTTTGTTCGCCATGGAACAACCTTTTTTTTGGGGACTCGACTTTGGCGGTCTCTGAAAATTTGAAAAAAAATGCTGTGCGCAGTAAACAATTTTTTTAATATTCTACGAGGATAACACTATGTCCTGGAAAAAGTTTTATTGTAATACCTAATAAAGAAGCCAAGGAAAACGTTTTCCCAAATTGTTCTTGTTTTGCCCTCTCTGGGCTCCACGCCAACCTTAAATATCGTAATCCAAGGTTGTTCAATTAGGAAGCAAAAGAAAATTGAAAGGCTCAAAAAAATAAATAAAGTACAAAAATATTATCTTGCGGTACAAGATTAAAATTTGATTTGTGCAACAGTCGAAGCGAATGTGTCCGATTAATGAATAAACGAGCTCTTTTAACTGGACAACAGGGTTTTATCGATTAATAAAAAAATATTTAATGTTTAGCTCTGCGTAAAAAGAGAAAACAAACAAACAAAAAAGATTGCGTCGATTTTAATACTATTTTATGATAATACGGTGAAAAAAAAAAAAAATGAAAAACAAAAAAAAAACCAAAAAAATACTTGTGTGATTCTCAGCACTTTACATATTATGTGAGGTGAATAAAAAAGATTTGTTGTTTCACCAGAAGCCACTTATTTTATTGATTGATTATTCTTACGTCAACGCATTTGGGAGGTTGTTTTCTTCGGTGTCCGTCGCACGCGCAATCATTTCTCAAGCTTTTTTTGTCGTCAGACGCAAAAAAAAAAACAATTTAGAACAAAAAGTTCTACGACGATAGCGAAGAAGGCAACTTTCTGAATGGCAACAGCCTTGTATTCCTTCCTGCAACACTGCGGTCTGTTGCGTTTCGTCGAAAAAATCGATTATTCTTAAAAAGAGACCAAAAAAAAGGAAAAAAAAACGAACCGGAACAAATGGAATGAAAATTACTCTCTTTTCGATCACGCGCAAAGCTTCTTTCTTTCCGTTGCGATTCTTCGCGCCGGATGACATAAATTTTTTTTCACACTATAATTTTGAGACTCGCTGACGAATGAGACAGAAAAGAACTTTGTTCTAACGATGAAATATATTTATACATAAAAATTATGTATATTTTTATTTCTCGCAACAACCTTTTCCTCCTTGCGTCTGTTTGAGGAAAATTCGCTTTGCGCCTCAAACTTGCGCCGGATCATTTCGAGAGGTAGCATAGAACGATGAAATTTTTCAAACGCTGCGATACAATGTAATTTTTTTTGTCTCGCTGCGCAAAAATTTCTCTTGTCGATTCCCAAAGTTTGATCTTTTGCTTGTCGAAACAATTCGTCATCGTTGTTGAGATTGATGACGGGGGATAAAAAAAAAAATGAAAATATTTAAATCGCATCATTTTGTGCTGCCTCGCATCGTCTTAATTTTTTCTACAAGTTTTTTTGGGATCATTTATTCGCAGATCCCGCGCAGGCTTTTGTCCACTTCGCAAACTCCAATTTTTCTCCTCCCCTCGGCTCCCCACTTGTAGCAGAAATAAATAAATCTTTGAACTCCGTGGGGCTTTTTATAACATTACGAATTATTCCAACGATAACAAGACTATTTTGATGAATCGAAACAATTTTTTTTTTCCTCGTGGTTATATTTTTTATGTTCGCTGGCAATAAATCATTTGCGATTAAAATGCATTGTTGCATTTATTATTTACCCCGTGTTTGAAACTTCATCGTCAGAAAGTGACGGAGAGCGAAAAACTTCTGCTGTAGGAAAAAATCTATTCTTTTAATTATGTAAATAAAATATATTTAAAAAAAAAAAAGAAGAAGAAAATAAATATGAAGGAAATAATAAAATATTTCATCTCTTTTTGCTTTTTACTGCCTTGCGAATTACCCACGTGTGTTTTTTTTTTTTTTTTTTTCTTTTTTAATTATTATATTTAATCTGTGTCCGAACGAAACTTGCCTTCGCTGGTAAGTAAGGCAAAGTGGCTCCATTATTTTCCCAATTTTTACATTTTCGACGAATCTCGTTGACACGAGATCGTGTACTTTTTTTTTTTTAATTCGTTAATTTGTTTCTTTTTTTCATATTCATAAAACTCTACGAATGGCTTAGGATTTACCTCATTTTTTCAATCATATATCTCAATGTTTTATCCGACAGCTTTTCCAAAGGTGCCTCATGAAAATCTTGAATATTGAATTGTGGAAATTGTACCTTTCTTACGTCAAAGAAACTAAGGCCAGTCTTGCCACTTACAAGTAAGTATTTTCATTTTTTTCACATTTACAAATCTTTCATTTATGAAAATACACGCTTTTAGAGACAGTGGGACAAAAAAAAATCGAAAAGTTATGGAATCTTCATTGGTTTCAAAATTATTCACATTTTTTACAAATTAAGCACTTTTTTTCACAAAATGTAACATCGTGATAGGGCTGAAATTTTGCTTCAAAATTTCTACTGAAAATAACATTTTTCTTATCAATTTTCTAAAAAAAAACGACCTTTTTTGAAAACATACATGAAATTTCCAAAATTTTATGGAAAAAGTCACTCAGATCAGCGAAAAAATGAAGAAATAATGTTTTTTTCACATAATTTACATTGCCGACAATGTTTATTCTTTATTCAAAAAGCAGTTTCACTTCAGGAGTGCTTTCTGTTAAAAAATGTGATGAATTTCTAAATGATGATGAAAGATCGAATTACTTTCGATTTCAGATTCGATTAGAAATCAAAGGATTCCTAATATTTGAAATTATCCGAAAAACAAAAACCCACTGATTTCACTTTGGATCACTGTCTCTGAAACATTTCTTTTTTTTTTTTTTCAATGTTACGATTTTTTCTGTTAAGGTAGTTCTATCGTTATATCGTTTTCTTAAAATTTTGTTGAAAATTTGGATAAATCTTCTTTAATGTCAGATTCACGTGTGTAATAAATTTTAGAAGGTTTCACCAACCGGAAGTTCAGATATTTATTGATAAAATCACAATTTTCGGTAATTTCTCGTAAGAGCTCGTGTCAAAAGTGACATTTTCATTAATAAATATTTTGGCTCCTACATGCTGAAGCCTTCTAAAACTTTGCATACATTTTAATGCAACATCAAAGAAGCTACGTTTAGTTTTTCAAAAAAATCTGAAGAAAAAAATGTTCGCAATCTTTGTAATTATACAGCAAGTACGTATGACCTTGGATGACCTTGAATTTGGAGTATGTTGTTCTCTAGTCAATTTGCAACAACTTTTCTTCATTAACTTATGCCCGCAAACCATTTTGTATGTGAGAAAAACTAAAAAACAATTATTCGATATGGATCTCACGATATAACTGCGTTAAACAATTCGAGGAAATTAGTTAAATTTTTCTTTTTATGCTTTTATCGTCTCAGATACTGGATATTAAATTTATAAAATGGTCACTTAACGAACTGTATCTGTGACAATTGAAAAAAAAACAATATCGAGATTTAAAAAAAGTCAGGACAATAATATTTTTTTTAAAGTTGCAAAAAAAATCTGAAATCTCGTTTTTGACGAGAACTCGAACAGTTTTTTTTATTTTTTAATTCTGTTATGCGGCCAAATTCTTATTTGCCAAATTAATCTTTGATTTTTTGACGAGGATACAAAAATGGAAGTTTATCAAATTCTTAAACTTACAAAATGCCAAATTTGTCTGCTTATTCGGTTCAGATTTTTTGTACAAGCCTTGAAAGAAAAATTGACTAATCTCCGTTTCGTAGATTCGTAAAACTTTCATGAGTGACAGAGAAAAAATTCAAATTTTTTAAGATTTTTAGTATTTTGGTATCGAAATCTAAAGCGAACCTGTCATCAAGAATTTATTTAATGACAAATTCCTCTTTATTTTTAGAGAAAAAATGGCGCAGGCTTACGACTTCGCTTTGGACAAAATTGGAATGGACATACACTCGTACAGTATTTGGAACGATTACGTTACGTTTCTCAAGAGCGTCGAAGCCGTTGGTTCTTACGCCGAAAATCAAAAAATAAGTGCCGTACGAAAGGTAAAGAGTTACGAGGACTTAAAAGTGTTTAAAAATATTGTAAACAGAAATTCCCCCAAAAAACATCGAAAACTTTCTAAAAATCAGTCCTGAAAACCGGATTTCGTCAAGAAACGTCGATTATTTTATAGAAAATGGTAAACTCCATGATTTTTGTATAATGACAACATTTTTTTGATTCCAACAGTATGATTTTTCAAGCCTCTTTCGGAATGACAAAATTTTTGTAAATAACAAAAAAATATTTAGTTATTACCGAATTGAAAACAATAATCGATCCGTTTCAACGAAATTGGATATTCAATGAAGAAATAATACCTTTTTATTGACGACTGATTATAGAATTTTTTTCTTGTTCCACCTCAGAATCAATTATTTTAAATCGTCACACAAAAGTACTTGATTATTTGAAATAAAAATAAATTGCAGGTTTATCAACGTGGAGTTATAAATCCAATGATAAACATGGAACAACTGTGGAAGGATTACATGACATTCGAACAAAACATAAATCCCATAATAGCTGAAAAAATGGCAATTGAAAGATCGAGAGATTACATGAATGCGAGAAGAGTTGCCAAGGAATTGGAGGCTGTTACGAGAGGATTGAACAGAAGTGCACCGAGTGTGCCACCGACGGGACATGCCGAAGAGATCAAACAGGTAAAACCATCAAATGTGATGATGAAATTCAGGCAAAAAACCTGAAAAGAATAATGTTTCCATTTCTTATTCAATCGATATTAAAATCATTCGAAGTTTTGATTAAAATATTGATTTTCTAATCCATCGCTTCTGTTTCGTTCTTTCCTATCCAGTTGATCAGACCACCTACGACTTCTCCGGCTAAATCGTTTCTTATCGCTAGACACTCACAAATATGCACCAAGTTTTCTTCCTCGCTTTCACACGTCCTGCATTTACTTTCCCTCAACCCTTTGCATTTCTCCCTCCCCACGTTTCCGCCTCTCATCCTAGCCCACGTCTCTTTCAACTCCCCTCTCAAGTCTTCTCTCTCCCAGGACTCTTCCATTCCTATTTTCTCTTTCCTGCCTTTGTACTCCCTGCAGTACCTTCATTCCTTCATCTTATTCCAGTTTAATTGTATCTCCTGATCCATTCTTATCTGTCTCACCCTTTCAATTATTCTTTCGATCTCTTCTGCATCTCCTTCTCTGATTTTCTGCCAGATCTGCCCTTCTCCAACTTCCTCCATTGCTCCTATCATTTCTTT
>JACEOJ010005807.1:1127-12922 GCA_013761285.1 Campoletis sonorensis | reverse complement strand
TATTTATTTTATTTATTTTATTTATTTTATTTATTTTATTTATTTTACTTATATTATTTATTTTATTTATTTCATTTATTTTATTTATTTTATTTATTTTATTATCAAAAATATGATTTTTTGTTTATAATAAAAAAATGTACCTGTTCAATGAATATTTAAATAGCTGCAGAGGGAGGCAGTGGCACAGTGGTAACGCGCCCGGCTCACAACCGGTGAGACCGGGTTCGATCCCAGCCGACACCAATGGATTTTTCCTAAGTGTCTAAACTGTTCTCTCTCCGTGGTTCGGAATCCACGTAAAAATGTAGGTCCAGGTGGTAATATGGAATTGTGGAAAAAATGTGGGAAAGAGGAGAGGAGTAAAAAGAGGAAAATTGTGAGCAATACCACCCATGTAAAAACCCGATAAGGGTATACATGTAAAAAATTCCATATCTATCAAATAGCTGCAATATATTGACTGTGCAAAGGTTTCATAATTAACAATTTTTTAATTGAAAACTGAAATGAATGGTTTTATGAGATAAAATTTTTTTTGATTTTGAAAAATGTCAAATTTTGTTGTTGATTAAAAAAAACTAATATATTTTCAAAAGACGAGAAAGATCCTAGAGAGTTTTATATTTTTATTGAATTGGAAGCTTATCACAGTTTAGCACAGTCTAATGATTTTAAATTCGATGAGGGAGGATGATAAGTGGAAACTCATAAACAAATTTAAAAAAAAAAAAAAAAATTATTAAAAAAAAAACAATAATAATAATTTTTTTTTAGAGTTTTAATCTACAAAAAGCACATAATTATGCAGACATTTTGAATTTATGGGTAATATGCACGTAATTAATTAAAAAGGAGTGTTTGTTGATGACGAGAGACAAGGCACTCAAAGAGGGTGGAGTTTAGCAAGTTCTCGCTAAACATTCGTGTTAATTTGACGAACGTTATGTTAATGTAATTAATCCATCGTTCCAGATAAGTCCTAAAGTTAACATAAATTTGCAAACATTTCAAGCAATAATTACAATGCAATTATTCGAAATTAATTAAAGGAACAAAATTGTGGAACGTGTTAAAAGGATTGATGCAAATATTTTGAAACGGTAACTTGTGTTTTTATTTTTTTAACATTTTGCAGTAACAAAATAAACATTTTTTTGTTAAATTAATTTTTGTCTTAATTTTATTGTTGGCTAATAATTTTTAATTAAAAATAATTAAAAAAAATGGTTTTATCAAAATTGCTTAAATCAATAAAGTTTCTCAAATGTAAAAAGTTACCTGGTGCTTTTATTTGATAAAAAAATAATGCAGAAGCTGGATAAACCGGAAAAAGATGAACAAATCATACCGACGAATTCTCTGAACTGATATCGAGTCCTCGAGAAAGTTAAGGATTTTTCGTATTTGCTACAAATCAATTCATTGTTTTACATCAAGTACGGTATATTCAACAATTCAACCCAATACCATTTAATGAACTCAACGGAAACGTATCATCGATATTTCCGGTTCTGAGAACTGCAATCATGCCATTTCATCCTGCTATTTGAATTTCTAGAAACTTCCTCTTTTATTCTTCTTTCTGTCGATCAAATACCTTCAGTTGATCAAATTTCGTGCGAATTGAAAGCTAGAGAGATATCTCGATTACTAAGCTTTTTGTTCCAATTAAATTAATAAATTTATCAATTTATAAATTAATTGATTAATTGACTAATTTAATAAATTTATCAATTTATAAATTAATTGATTAATTTACTAATTTAGTTGGATAAACATAAATAAATAGAAAAATAAATTAATTAATTGATTCATTGATTTATTAGTTTATTAATTTAGTAATGAATTTATTAATTTATCAATTTATTAATTTATTAATTTATTAATTTATTAATTTATTTATTAATTTATTAGTTGATTGATTGATTGATTTATTTATTTATTTATTTAATTATTTCGATAATGAAATAAAGGATAAAAAAAAATCCAACATTGTTTATCCAACCAAAATGGATTGATCGAGTTCGATGTCAAATTGTCTTGATACACAGATCGAGAAAATTGATCCTAAAAGGACTAAAATCCAAATGTAAACTAAGCAGAAAATTTGTTTTTCTTTAAATTTGCAAAAAAAAACAAATAAAAATTCCAAGCGAAATATTTCGAAGTGAGTATCGCGTGAAAATTTGAAGTACGAAGTGAAATTGGCAAAAGATTTTTCGAACGATCGAAACAGGTGTATATTTTATATAAACACGAGGCGTGTGACATTTCGACGTGACAATAATAATATCGCTGCGGAAATGTGTCGAGAGAATCAAATATTCAGGAGGAATCCTCGGGCATTCGAATTACGAGAAAGAGAGAGAGAGAGAGAGAGAGAGAGAGAGAGAGAGAGAGAGAGGGAGGGAGAGAGAGAGAGAGAGAGTGACGACAACAAAAAACAAAAAAACAAAAAAGTAAACGGAAGAGAGAAATCAAGAGTAAGAGGAAAAGAGAAAGAGAAAGAGAAAGAGACATAAACGTTTGTGCATAAATGTCATTGGCACATGGCGTGTCGCCTGTTCCGTTCTTTTTCATCTCGTTCTCTTCCCTTCTCCGTTCTCCACGCTCTGTGATTGGTGCTTTCGTTCGAGCTACATTTTATGCCGCTCCGAGCATAAAAACACAGCCAGAAGGGATCGAAACAAGGACCGGTGGATTATAAAAATGAAAATGGGATTTTCTCTACCCTCGGGCCATGCTAATGCTACGGGAACATGACTTTTTTACGAATTTATTATTAACAAGTTTGAAAAAAAAAAATAAAAATAAAAATAAAAAAGTACGTTCGCTCCTGAACTTCATATTGAACAGGTGAGAATTCACAATTGATCTCTTTTTCAATGGAGTCTGGTCTCGTGAAAAAAAGGATCAATATCATTTTTTTTTTTTTTTTTTTTTTTTTTAGCTTCACGTTCTATTGTTCAACCCCGTTGTGTTTACTCACTTGGCTCGTTTTTCTCGAGTTAAATAAACCCGAAAAATCAGCTCTAAAAAAGTTATGGACTCTTCAATATCGAAGAGTCCTTGAATTATACAAAATTTTGAAATATCTTCCAACTTGAAAATATGCTCAATTTTTTTTGACAGCAAAAATCATACGTTTTTGAGTATTTCGGGAGGTTTTTGTGTAAATATTAATTCAACATTTTTTTTATTTTGTCATATCCTAGAAATGGACCGTTATCCTGGGGCAATATTTTTAAGGATATTTTTTTAGTTTTTTTTTTTAAGGATAGTTTTTCAGTTTTTCTCACATACAAAATGGTTTGCGGACATAAGTTAATAAAGAAAAGTTGTTGTTAATTGACTAAAGAACAATATGCTCCAAATTCAAGGTCATCCAAGGTCATATGTACTTGCTGTATAATTACAAAAATTGCGAACATTTTTTTCTTTAGATTTTTTTGGAAAACTAAATGTAACTTCTTTGATGTTGCATTAAAATGTGTGCAAAGTTTTGGAAGGCTTCACCATGTAGGAGCCAAAATATTTATTGATGAAAATGTCACTTTTGACACGAGCTTTTACGAGACTACCGAAAATTGTGATTTTTGCCAATAAATATCTGAACTTCCGGTTGGTGAAGCCTTCTAAAATGAATTACACACGTGTAAATGACATTAAAGTAGATTTGTCCAAATTTCCAACAAAATCTTAAGAAAACGATAAAACGATAGAACAACTTTAATCGCTCAGAGCTCCTAAGGGGTTGACTCTAGGAGTTTAGTGCACGGGACTTTTTTTTTAGAATATTCAATTTGCAATGAATAAGTCATTTGAAGTTTTTCGATATATCCAACCCCTTAAGAGCTACAGCGATTTGAATGAAAAAGTGACCGTAAAATTCTTTCCATTTAGTCTCGTTCTTGAGAAAAAACAAAATCGATGCATAGCTTTGTATATAAATTTCGTTTGGCAATGAAAAATTCATTCGTAAGTAATGATAGACTCATTGAGTAATGAGTTTGAAAAAAAAAAAAACTTTATAATCTTTATTATGAGAGTGGAGCTCCATGGAAGGTGGAAACAACAATTTGTAACGTGCCACCGCGAGCTTTCTCGGTTTTCTTTCAAAGAACTAAATAAATAAAAAATCAAGGAAGCCTTGGGTTTCGCGAGCATATACGAGCTCGTTACAGTCAGCAGAATTGATAACAGGGGAAACAGTGAAATGATAAATAGTTCCTGAGTAAGTGAGACAATACACAGAAGAGAGGAAGTGACGTAAAAGAAGAACGATATGAAATGAGGGAGAAGAAAATAATGTTGGCAGAAAGAGAAACAGAGAAGAAGAAAAATGAACGAAATGCAAAGAGACAGAGAAAGAGAAAGAGGAAGAGACTAAAAGTACATAAAAAAAGAAAGAGACATGGAAAAATGCAGGAGAGAAAAAAAGAAGAAAAAGAGTTAGAAGAGAAAGAAGAAACGATAACACAAAAGAAAGGAAGAGAGTAAAAGAGGAGAAAAGAGTGGATGAGGAAAGAGAAAGCCAGATAATGCGTAGAAATATATAGAGAAATTAAATGAAAGAAATATTGAAAAAGAATAAGAAAGTAAGATTGAAAAAAATAAAAATAAAAAATAAAAAATAAATATAATATCAATAAAAATTATAATATAATTATAATATAATATTAATTATAATATAATAATAATAATATTAATATTATATAATATGTATATTATATAATATTATTTATTAATATTTTATTATTATTTAATAATATTATTATTAATTATTATTAATTAATAATAATTATTAATTATTATTAATATTAATAATAATATTATTTATAATATTATATAATATAATTATATAAATTTATTATATATACCTATATAAAATATGAATATATTAAATATAAATAATTAAAAATAAATAAAATATAAAATTAATATTATAAAAATATAATATTATTATAATATAAATTCAAATATAAAATAATTATTAGAGAGCGAGAGAGAGAGAGAGAGAGAAAAGGATTGAAAAAAAAAACACACAAAAAGTACAAAATTAGACACGAAAGAACGTCAAAATGAAGAAAAAAAAGTGAATTGAGAGAAAAAAATAAAGTAATAAAGCAAAAAATTACCCCAGAAGAATGAAAAAAGAAGGCGAAAGAGGAAGGAAGTGGAAAAAGAGAAGAGAAGAGGAGAACGAAGAAGATATCCAGCGAGGAGAATGAAACTAAACGATTAATCATACTTGAAAGATTTGGCGTTATGTTTTCGTGGAGAAGAAAACGCGACGTTGAGGAAGACGAGGAGGAATCCTGGTCGAGTCCCGGTTGAACATAACCCAAACCGTCCGGCTTTCCACTCCTCTCTCTGGATTTATGGAAAGGCTTATTCGAACGATATCCGAGAAACGGACTCGAGGAATATAACGTGTTAGAATTAAAAGGTTTACAGCGCTGTCTCTCGTCGCACTTGAAAACTATTTAATTAGCCCTTGACGTCACTGACGTTACATCCATTCTCTTCCATGACAAAATAGCGGGAAAGACCCTACTCATTGGCTTTCTCGCCCCATTTCCTTTTGTTATTCCTCTGACGTGATATTAATTTGTTTATGTACGTTTTCAGAGCGACACTTTGAATGCAAAGACTTATGTTTCTCTTCAACGTGCGGAAAATACTCTTCGAAAATGGAATTGTGTGTTTCTACAGTCAAGCTTATATATTTTGATCACTTTCATACCAAAGGGATTTTAATTAAATACTTCAATCGTTTGGACCATTTGTTTTGGTTAAGGTAACGTTGTATCGTTTTCTTAAGATTTTGTTGGAAATTTGGAAAAATCTTCTTTAATGTCATATGCACGTGTGTAATTAATTTTAGAAGGTTTCACCAACCAGAAGTTCGGGTATTTATTGGTAAAAATCACAATTTTCGGTAGTAATAAGGGCTCGTGTCAAAAGTTACATTTTCATCAATATTTTGCCTCCCTAACAATTTTATGATAATTTTTTTTCATTCTAATGGCTGTAGCTCTTAAGGGGTTGGATATATCGAAAAACTTCAAAGGACTTATTCATAGCAAATTGAATATTCTAAAAAAAAAGTCCTATGAACTAAACT
The DNA here is from genome assembly GCA_013761285.1 of Campoletis sonorensis. Lineage (NCBI taxonomy): Eukaryota > Metazoa > Arthropoda > Insecta > Hymenoptera > Ichneumonidae > Campoletis > Campoletis sonorensis. The sequence goes on along the minus strand of JACEOJ010005807.1, from coordinate 6,792 downwards.
CCTAGAGTCAACCCCTCAGGAGCTCTGAGCGATGAAAGTTGTTCTATCGTTTTATCGTTTTCTTAAGATTTTGTTGAAAATTTCGAAAAATCTTATATCTTATTCTTCTCTATTTATTGGTGAAAATCACAATTTTCGGTAGAACCTCGTAGAGCTCGTGTTAAAAGTTACATTTTTATTAATAAATATTTTGGCTCCTACATGGTGAAGCCTCCTTAAACTTTGCATACATTTTAATGCAACATCAAAGAAGCTACATTTGGTTTTTCAAAAAAATCTAAAGAAAAAAATGTTCGCAATTTTTGTAATTATACAGCAAGTACATATGACCTTGGGTGACCTTGAATTTGGAGTACGATGTTCTTTAGTCAATTTAAGAGCTTTAGTTTATTTCATTAAAAATCAAATAAAAAAGTAAAGAAATACAACAACAACAAAAATTACACAACGACTTCAAGAGTTCCCGTCGAATATGTTAAATTCAAATTTATAAAATATTTATTTCCATCAAAATCATACTTTTTATTCTTATTTAAGGTTTTCGCCAACACGCTTCCGGGTTTTTACGAGTCCGTAGCTTTTTTTCATTAATTTACATGATCCTGTAAAATCCCTAAAAAGTGTAGCTTACAGCCACTTTTTTTTTTTTAACGTTATCAAAAATTTTGAAATTGCTTCTCATCCAAAATGTAACTTTTTTTCTTTTTTTTCTTAATAATAAAAAAAAATCTATTCAAATAGACTGTTGGTGGGAAAAAAAAATAAAAAATAAACAAAATAAAAAAAACTAAAGGATACGAAAAAAAGGGTGCAAGTGAGATTTGTTGCTGGAAAATCTCATCGCTGTAAATTTTCTCTCGTGTGTTGTGAGACTCGGTTAATTTTTGCCTCTTATTTCTCGTGTGGCGTAAACGAGCGGAATGTAAAATCCTTTTGACTTGAATAATCCGGGAAGTCGGAGCCCGAAGCCGGAAGGATAGCCTCAACTGTTATTTTCCGACTTGAGAATATATACTTTTTTTTTCTCCTTTTTATTCATTCGTTCATTTGCAAATAAGTCTGTACGTAAAAACGAGGTAAACGTTAGTAAAGGGATATATAACTCGTTAAAAATCTTTTCATACTCCCTTTAGGTCGTCGTTTTTTCGTAAATATGAACACGGTTGAATAATTAACCGAGGCGGAAAAAAAATGCATTGTTGCTTGCACAAGGAAAATCAGTTTTCCTCGAAAAAATCATGAATGAAATTTCGTTCTCACGAAAATCTTACAATGGCTCAGTCTCACCACGGTCACGATCAAAAGTTAACTCTTTGACTCATTTTTGAAAACTGATTCGTTGAAAAGTTAAAAATTTCATTTTTTTTTTTTTTTTTCACTCATCGAAATTTTTAGCTTCAGTATAAATTTGATATCTCAGTGGAAAAAGGTCGTAAGAAGATTTAATGAACAGCGTTTTGAAGGGGACAATTTCAGCTTCACTTTGCCACCTTGGAAATTTTTTTACAATTTTTTTTTTAGCTGGGACCAGCTTTTGCACGGGTTTCAGTTTTTCGACCATTTTTTGGGCGTTGGAAATGGGCTGTTCGTCTAGTAGAAAATTTTCTTTAGAATTTTATCGATCATAGTTTCAAAGGGCTTATCAAACGCTTCATTTTCGTTTTTGAAAAATATGTGGGCAATTTTTTTTCGCCAAAATATTATGATTTTTGTCGAAAATTAAGGTTTTTTACTAAATGCGGCGTATCTCGAAAATGGCGGGGGTTCGGAGAAAATATGAGGAGAGTGAAAAGTTGCATAAGATCATGATGGACCTACTATAATTATTTCATAATTTTTTGAGTAATTTTTTTTCCCTACTTTTCCGATGAATAACATTTCAATCTTCTCATGAAATTTTTTTTAGAGGATCGAGGCATTTTTTTATTCGTTTTATCACCATCTTCGCGTCATTTGAATAAAAAAATTAATTGACGGAAAAAACGAATGAAAAAGTTGAGAGATTTATTTTTTAATTCGACCCAAAATGCAACCATAAATTTTGAGTTTTGAAAAGTTATTCGAAACTGTCAGAACATAAAATTTTTTTGACAAGCATTATGCCCAAAAATCGAAAATACAATTCAGCCGGAAATTGAGTATCGAATTTTCCATAAACGACAATTTTTACATGATCCAAAAAGGAAGTCATAACAATTTTGGGAAATTGATCGATTTATCGATTATTTTTATGAGATGAAGAAAAATTAATGGCCATTGAAAACGTTCGTATTGGTGAGAAAAAAAAAAGAGTGAGGTCAAAATCGTTTATTCACGCAATTGAAATATTTCACGAGTATTTTTACATTCAAGAGAGTTTTTCCCGTAGGGCAAAACGTGTCCAAAACCACAAAACCTTCGATCATCGTTTTCTTCTATTTGTAATTTTCTTTCGCCCCTGCTTCTTCTCATACATTGTCTCTTTTTATCTTGCTTTTTCTTCTCTCTTTATCTCGAATTGGTTTTTTTTTGCCCACGGCAACGTCCGGGAAAAATTGATCGAGCCGTTTTTCGATCGTCGGTTATTTCAATTTCACAGGCGAGTGCTCCTGTCATTTTCTCCCATGTAGGAAAGTGTCAGGTTGTAATGAAAAATTTACCGAGTCCCTCGGTCCTCAGAGCTCTTGTACCATCTCCTACTTTTTTTTTCTCCTCTTCTTCTATCTCTTCCTTTTATTCCATCTCTCTCTCTCTCTCTCTCTTTCTTTCTTCGTCAAAATTAATTGCTACTAAATGTTGGAAAATAATCGCTTCATTAGTAATCTTTGAACTGTTGTCCATCAAAAATACAATTTAGATCCTTCAAGGCAAAAAAATAGGCTTTTTGGGGATTTTTTTTCAGAGATACTACAAAAGAAATCACGATTAGAAAAACGGGATTTTGTCATACACATCAGTGACTGTTTACAATAATTTTTTTGAAGCGATTTATTTCAAAGTGGCGGCTGTGCAGCGTTTTCGCGATGACGTCTCCGTTTTTTCAGGCTCCACGGCCGAACTAACAGCTCCCGTAATTTTTTAATCATAACGAGCCAATGAATTTTTTTCGATTATATATAATAACTGCTACAGAAGTACGTAGAATTTTTGCGATACATTGATTTTTGGCCAAATGGCGCACTTCTAAAGTGGAAAGTGATAAATTTGCCTAAAAAATCGTCAAATTATTGTTAATAACAAATGAACTATGCAATATAAAGAAAAAATCCCACGAACTTCCATAGACAATGTATTTTCAAAGATTTGTTCAAAATTTCAAGTCAATCGGTTGAAAATTGTCCGAGTTATGAGTCCGGCCAACTTAAAAAATGCGGTTTTGAGATAAACGCGTTTGACGTTTTGAGTAACTCGCTGCGGATCAGACGATCTTGTACTCAAATTCGAAAACCGAGTACTCAGAGGTTTTTTTCGGCCAAAATTTTTTGGGACATTATTTTTGAGGTCCTAAGAGACCATTGAAATAAAAATTAAAATCGATTTTTCGAAAATTCTAGTTCGTTCAATGAAAAAGTATCAAAATTTGAATGGACATATTTTCCATGTTTATTTGAACGAGAGTTCTGCATTGCCTTTGTTTTTTTTTTTCACATACACATTTTTTTTCGTTTCACTTAGCATTCGAATATTCGTGAAAAATAGAATTCGGAAAAAATTGTTCACGTTTGAATTTCGTATCTGGAAGCGTATGATTGGGACGAAAAATCGTGAGAACCAAAACGATGATTAGAGTCGCCTGGAATGTGAGAACGTGACGGAATGTCATGCAAAATTCATTCGCCATCGTCCGCTCAGTTTTCTTTTTGATATTCCTCCGTATCGAAAATAAAATGTTTTTCTATTTTCATAAATTTCAAAAATGAGATTGTGAATTTTAATATTCTGCGAGCTGCGAAACGTTGTTGACATTTTTTTTTTCATCTTTCAATTTATTGTGAAAAACTCTGTTTTATTACAAAATTCTTCTGTTCCAGAAATATTCATCTTCGTTGTCGTCAAACATTGAAGGAAATATGCGTTTGAATTATTTAGCAATTTCGGAGTCGCTGGAAAAATTCATTATCGATGGAATTCTGCGAAAATAAAAATTTTGAAAAAATTTCGTCGTCCTATTCCGAAGCGATTTGTTTCATTGGTCTCTGACGTTTAAAACTTCGGTTCTACCAAGATTTTTTTTTGTTTTCCACATTAAAATTGATATTTAGGGGAACATGGGGCAAAATGGACCCTTGGGGGCAAAACGGGTTCGCCAAAATTTTTGACTTTTGGGGCAATGTGGGATCTTCCAAAAATTAAGGAAAATCAAATGTTCACAATATTTTTTAAACCTCAGATTATGTTTCCACAAAAATTCTTACAAGTTTTTATACGCCATTAAATAATTGTTCTTAATTAAATAAATTATATTTACTTATAATTAAATTTTAATTTGATAATTTGATTTCATTTAATTTAATTTTTCATTAATTAAAAACAAATAAAAAATACGCCAAAAAATAAACAAATAAATAAAATTAAAAAAAATAAATAAAAAAAAAAAGTAAATTTCCGAATCTTTTGTGAAACTTTAAATTATAAGAAACTGAGTGTAGCAATTAATGAGTAAACTGTTAAAAAAAGTTTATTTAATTTTGACCAACAAAGAAAAGAGATAAATGGACCCAAAAATTTGTCTCGCAAGCAAGGGCCCACTTTCCATTATTTTTCACGAAACCCAAATTTTCCCCAACTTCGATGAACGAGTGTGTAAAGTAATTAGAATCGTCAAAAAAGCATTTTTTTTTGAGGGGTCCATTTTGCCCCATAATTTTTGTTTTTACACGAAATCGAAAATAAGCCCGACGAATTAATTTTGGGATCCAAAAGTAGTATCAAGATGATGTGTAAATCGATATATCGAGCTTAATTCCTTATGGGGTCCATTTTGCCCCATGTTCCCTTATATTTTGGGTTTTCCGTCGAAAATACAATTTCTCCTGTTGTTAAAAAATCAAAAAAAAATTGTAACAGCATAAATACATGTTGCTGCGTCAATAATATATTTTCTTCTCCTTAATTAAGAAAACTATTGATCTCCCTTGCTTGCATTAATTGTGGTTGAATTAAATTAAAAGCTTGTAGACACGCCAATAACGTTTAGCTTTCATCCTCTAGTTTTCTAAGATTTCTCGAATTCTCGAGTGAATTTACAAGCAGCGCGGGAAAATCACCAGAGCGTTTATTGTGAAGCTTGACTTTGCTTAACTAATCTTCGCGAATCCTCTCGCTCGAGAGTTTTCGGTAAACAGACAACTCTGCAGGTTTATCCAAACGACAAGAATTGAAGGATTATATAAAGTGGGTTATGGGTTTGTACGTATATTTAAGAAAGTTGGCGATCGTTAATCGTAAGCTCGATGACGCGCGTGAACGATTTCGTATAAATTTCTTACCCTCAATCAAAACTTTACGAATAATTCGACGTTCGATTATTATTTGGATCTTAATCAGAGAAATTGGAGCTGATAAAACGACGAATTCTCTCAATCTGACAGTTCTAATTTTCTCTTTATCTCTCACAAAAGCTTACGACAAATAATTTCGAAAAATGAGAAATTTATTGGCTTTTTCATCAAGAAAATAAAGAATT
>JACEOJ010005806.1:428376-495171 GCA_013761285.1 Campoletis sonorensis | reverse complement strand
GACTTTCGAGATAGGTCGTTACTCACGAACTTTTTATTAGAGGATTTACCTGCATCATCCGGGGACTGTGTATTGCCGTTTCTCTCTTCTTCTGTCATTCTCCCTTTTTTCGACTTTTTTTTTCGTTTTCTTTCTCTCTCTCTCTCTCTCTCTCTCTCTCTCTCTCTTTCTCTCTCTTTTTCTCTTTTTCTTTCTCTTTCTCTTATACATTCGTTCTATTTGGGAGCTCCCTTAACGTTCTTTACGTGACGTCGACAACCCCCGTGGCCATCCCAACGAAATTGAAATTTTTCCGACTGTCCTCGACAATAGAATGCGTTATCGTTCTCTCTCTCTCTCTCTTTCTCTCTTTCTCTTTTCCCCTTCTTTTTATAACTCATGACGATAATGTGGGTGGACCAAAAATGCCTATACATATTCTTTTTCAATTTTTTTTTCAGTCCCTCCCTTCCGCATCTACTACATGCCGGCAAAAAATTTTAATTCCAACGGTACAAACAAGGGAATGTAATCGCACGATGTTGCATCGTTGGAAAACAACGGAATTTCTATTTTGTTGTTAAGTCCATAATCCATGTTCTGTATTTCGCGACAATGATTACAAAACTTTTCTTTGCCACCTAAAATACTAACTCCACGAATATCCCAGAAGCCAGAGCAGGAAAATTCATTTAATATTCATTTCACAGGAAAAAGCTATGAATGAAATTTGTAGAGAATTCTGTGCTCTAAAAGTTTCCCCACCGCTATTTTCTTCGTATCTCCAACCAATAACGAGATATTCAACGAAGAACATAATTGGAATTATTCAACTGGTTATATCTCGAAACATATTGACCACAGAGAAAAAAGTTTTAAACGAAAGTTATTGAAAATTTAATTTCCCACAAAAAAGGTCCTCATCATTTTTTTTGTACAACGCACGGTTTACGTTTTATTTGTAAAAAAGCGTTTTTCAAGATGGCGGCGTACACTCGCGCGCCACCCAGCGACAAAAATTTAAGTTTAAACTGAGGGCTACCCGATAAAATATTTCAATTGAAAAAAACTATACTATAAAATATTTTTCTTTGTGTTCTAACGATAAAAACTTCAAGAGCATTATAAAAATTTTTTTTCGCCTATTTTTATGTGTTCTAACCATAAAAACTTCAAGAGCATTATAATCGCTGTGTATATTCGGGACCGAATAGAGAGAAATTATATTTATTCGTTTGTTGTTCCTCCGCGAGAATTTATTTTTGAATCCCCCTCTTCTACGTTCAACGATCTCAACGATTCATTCATCGTTCTCTGCTCGAACGACACTATCAACTTCCGTTCGAGATATACGAGAGTGAGAGGTTCTATATGATCGGAGATTTATATCGCTAGGAGGCGCCGACGTTATTGAAGATCCTTATCTCGGATTAATGATACGATAACGATTTCACGCCGAGAGTCGTTATCTCCTAAAATCACTCGATGTACTCGTCGCTTATTTTTTATTGCGCTTTTTTTCCGCGAGTAAAAAAAAAAAAATTGGTCGTATTTTTTTAAATCGGGTTCTGAGCTAACGGGAGAAACTTTTCATTAAAATTTTTTTAATTAAATACGTCGAACCAAGGAGAGTTCCATTTCATTCAATAATCACTGCATTTTTTGTTGTCTCTTTTTTTTTTTGTTCATTAATTACGTACTCTCATGCAAAGTTATCGGACTACGAATCACTCTCGTGAAAATAACCGAGGAGACTAAATCCAATCGTAATTAATATTTATTCAATTTATTCAATTCTCAAAAGTTACGTCGTCATAAATAAAATCTCGTTTATTTTCACGATACAATAAACCAGAAAAAAGTTTACCTCCACTTCGAATATTTTTCTGGAACTCTCGAATTGACACATTGTTTCGGTTCGTCTCATTATTTCATCATATTCGTTGTCATACGATTCGTAAACGAATTATTCGGTTAGAAAATATCATTTTTTATTCATTCACAAGTAAAATAATTGATATTCAATCATTTTACTTGTTTTTCGTTATATTTTGTCTCCCATAAAAATCAGAATAAAGGAAAAATGCATTTTCGTTCTTTATTATTTCATCAACTTTCCAAATCTTCTCAATTTTCATAACAAATTTAACTATCCAGTCAAAAAACATTTCGTCCAAATATCGTCAATAAATATTCCATACGAATTTTTTTATCTGCTACGAAAAACATCATAAGATTCCTCAAACCGAAATTATGTCAATTTTGATAAAATATGATATTTCATCCTTTTCTTTCTCTTTTCCGATATAACGTGACATTAGAAAGAGATAAAATCATATGATTTGCATATAAATACGAATCCATTTCCCGGACTAATATGTTTTCGTTTATTGTCTATTTTGACATCGATACATGTCGGCAGTCTATCGTGATAACCTCGCAGCTATTAAATCACAGTCAGTCAAGGAACACATGAAGTGGAAAACAAATCTCAATGCACGAAACAATCTCGATATTCTTGAATTTGTATTTCAACGAGAATCAATATATTATTATTATGAATACGAGCATTTATCGAGTTTCGAAGAAAATTCACGTCCTCGACGAAACTGTGTTCTGTTATATAAATGCATTAGATTATATCGAAAAATTGCTCGATCAGTGGAAAATCACGAATTCCTAAGAAAAAAAAAGAAATCTTCAATAAATTCGAAAACAAATTTAAATCGTCGAGATGAAATAACATCCGAAAAAATGACATTGCAGCATATATTTTTATCGAAAGTACAATAAATCATAATAAAATTTGATCAACTGGCAAAAAATTGTTTTCACTGTTAAATATGGGAGTCAGAAAAACAAGAAATAAATTTGTATCGTTGGGCTTGAATATTCGTGAATGAAATTGCAAATATTGGCATTTTTTCAAATAATGAATCACTCTAGATTGCAAAAAAAGACACTGGAATAAAGTAAATCGTACGAAAAATGAAAAATACGTTGAAGTTCAATCAAAGTACGAAGCAAACTCGTTTTGTCCGAGTAAATCAATTTCATTTCCATTCAATCATTTTTTTTAAGATTCTCATATGTTTTCTATTGAAATTGTTGCGCAGTTACAATTCTTGTTTTCTTGAGCACAAATTGTGAATACTTTTCCTGTAAATATTTAAAAAACGAGACTTTGTGTACATATTCAATTTACAAAGAGGATAAAAATGAAAAAAAAACGTCGATTTTCATCTCGAATGGAATAAATATTATTATTTCCTCGTTTTATTTTCTAATATCTCGTTCTTGGACTCTTTTTCAAATGTTTTACATTTTTCATATTTCCAGCGGTGCATTCTCGGAAGTTAGACTGGCCGAGAGCAAGGACAGACCGGGACAAATGTTTGCTGTTAAGATAATCGACAAAAAAGCACTCAAAGGCAAAGAAGATTCGTTGGAGAATGAAATAAAAGTGCTGCGAAGGTAGGACCCATTTTATATGACAATTTTTATGCACTATTATTATTATTATTATTATTATTATTATCGATCGTATGGCTAACAAATTTATTTACTTAAACATGGCTCGTTGCAAATATCTTGTTTAATTCACAAAATACATATGTAAATATGTGTATCCGTAACAATTTGATAATGAAAAAGATTTTTTTTTTCTTTAGCACCCAGTTCCAAAGTTTGTCGGAACATTTGTTTTTCTCTTAAATCTATTTTATTTGATTTTTTTTATTGTATTTTCTTTATTTTTCCTTGTTTATTTGTTTTCGTTTATTCGTTTTGTGCATGAATTTTTTATTTCTTTTTCCACTCTTAATCGATGCGAGCTTATATTTTTCATCATAAGCATTGTCGCGTAAATTGCGTAAAATTTTGTACATACGCTCGTAATATTTGGAGATATTTTTTCTATTGTAAATATAAAATATATTTATTTTAGCGTAGACACGATATCGAATAGAGGTTTTAGTCGCGGCGTAGATTCGACTATTTCGTTTTATTCCGAAAGTCAACGTTTTCTTGTTCGTTTTAATTGAAATTTAATGAGCTTAGTGATTTATAGAAATTTGTCGAAATATTCATCACGAACAATATCGCGATCGATGCTTTTCGACCTCGTGGCTAATGTATTTCACCATTTATCAAGCTCGTAATTAAATACCTTTCGATCATATTAGTTAAACTACCAACCGCGTTATGCCACGTGGCGGTACAATATATTCAGAGATATTCTACAACGGAGAGAGCGTGTATACACCATCAGATGATATTATTTCGTCGAGGATATTTAGCGCGTACAGTCGCCATAAAATATTATACATTTTATACCAATTTTCACAAATTATCCAATTGTTTTATACAACGAAAAATAATTGTTTTATTTATTCATTTCATTAAAGAATAAAACAATATTTTGCATAATTTACGACAATAATAACGTCATTTATGGCCAGTCTTTACACTGGGAATAAATATCGAACAATTTTAATATCATGGATAAAAAAAGAATTAAAAAAATTAAAAACACACACACACACAATCCTGACTCGAGTTATTCGTAATTATATAAATTGTCAACGATATCACTTTTTTTTATTCTCTTCACTCTTTCTCAATGTCAGTGTGCTAATATGTATTATGAACATTATTGTGCAATGAAATTACAGCAAATAATTTTACACGCGTTTCACTATCTCTCTCTCTCTCTTTCTCTTTCTCTCTTTCGCTATATTATGACTGTCTATCTCTTTCTTATTCTCGCTGTCTCTCTCTCTCTCTTTCTCTCTACACTATAACAGTTCAACACGAAGAATATTATATATATATACGTTTGTGTCGATTGCGTGTATATCTCTGTAAACAATTATCTTTATTAACTGTCTTACGATATTTACTTTGATGAGGGGAGTTTGTAGATCGTTGACACACATAATCCAGTGAGTTTTTGTTTTGTCCAATCGCAGTGTATGTTAATGAGAGTATCTGAAACAACAAGAGAGAAAAAATAAAGCAACAAGGCAATAAGTCCACGAGACGCTCAAACGAATTAAACAAAAACCGCAAAATCATCGCGCTCCAGATTTTATTTTTATTTTATTTATTTTTAAACCTTTTTTTTCTATTTTATTATCACTGCACTCTTTTGATATATATTTTTCGTTTCATTTAATTTTTTTTCTCGCATTAGAACACCACGTTCCATTTACTACACGAAAATCTCACACGTGGTTTTTTTTAATCCCCGACATCGAACGAGTCGTCATTGAAATTAGAATTGATCAAATCCCACTTTAAACGAAATTAATTCCAATTAAAAAACAATTTAAATTTTTTTCTATTACCACATGAAATTATTAAAATATCATTTTAAAATAGAAAGAAATATTTAAAAGAAAAAAAAAAAAAAAAAACATCATAAGAACGAGCTAACAGCCACTATTTCGACCTTTTCACTCTGTTACATTATTGTGTACGGTGTTGTTATTAATTCGTAGGTTCAGTGAAACAGTGACACCACACAGTGGTGACGGGCCGATCAAGTCGGATAATAGTGACGAAAGAGGATGGTAAGTTTGGGCCCTCGAAACAACCAAAAATAAATCAAAATTAAACAAACAAATTACAATTATCGGGCACTAAATTATTTATATTTATTATTATTATCATTATTATTGTTATTATTATTATCATAAATATTTATATATGTTCATTTTTTTTTCTTTTACTTCGTACACAATCATTCGAAATTGGCATCGATCATTATTTCAATTTTTTATATTATTCATCGCACGCGGACGTTAATATTTTTTTCTTTTCTCTTCCCAAGAAACATCACATTTTACATTTTTCATACATATCTATTGTCGTCACTCTAAATATCGTCAAACATTCTTTGTATATATTTATTATTGTTATTATTATTATTATTATTATTCGACGAAACGCAGAAATAATAATCCGACGCGAAGAAATAATAATAAAAAATTATAAAATTAACGAAAATCGAGCTCGAAACGAAAAAACCGAATCAGACATTATTTGTTTTCTCTTCGTTATTCGCGATAACGAATTGGCCGCTCAGATAATTCTTCATATTGTTGGAAATCCCTGAATAATCGGATAAAATCAACCCCCACTAGGATCCTGCTTGACCAACTCCGACGTGGGTTCATTTGTCGATATGCGATTTAAATGATGATTTATGCTCGTACAGTCACGCCCAATGGAAGACAATGCAAATAAAAATAAACTTCTTCGTAGATTAATCTGTATACTTTATCAATTAAGAGCTTTTTCGTAATTAAATTGAATGACTGGTTTTTTCTTTTAATCTTTGCTCGTTTTTCAAAAGTAATTTCAACATTAATTTTGTTACGATGTGCAATTATTTTCGTTTTTTTTTTCTTTATTTACTACAGAATTCAACTTTTTATTGAATTTTTTCCGGCATTCAGATTAAATATGAAAGTTTTCGAGTTTTTTTTGTACACATTTTTTTCTTCAAAAACACGCACAAGTTTTTCAAATGAGAACCAACAGTTTTAAGCAGCTGCGGGAAGGTTTTTTTAAAATTATTTTTCCATTCGCGACCTCGAAATCTGAATAACCAGTTAATAGATTGGGTCAAAATTTGGTTTACATTTTCATTAGACTGTTTTTATAGCAATGGTATCAAAATAATGTCGGAATAGTAATTATGTTGAGTTTTGTGACCTGTAGAAGGGAAAAAAGTAGAAAAAAAAGTCGACAATGAAAATTCAATATGACGTCATTTTGGGATAAAAGAATGTGTCAATTAATTGTTTAAATCATTGATACAGATTGAGTAATTGTTGGGTTTTTATTTCTTTTGATGCATTGAACGTCCGAAACTCTAATTGCCAATCAGAAGTTTTTGTCGGGCACAATTTTACTCTGAATCGTACAAAACTATGTCGTGATACATTTTTTTTCAATTTTTTGTTTTCAACGATTCGTGGGTGTATTTTAAGAAACAATAAACACGTGTACTCTTCTCCTCATTAAAATAATAAAAAACTCGAAAGGTCTCGGAAATATTTGCATCAAAAAATCACAACTAAAAAACGAACTCGAAGACTCTATTTTTTTAATATAAAACTTTTGTTTTGAACTTGAAAAAAGATGATAAAAATTTTCGAGTATTTATCAATGTTCGTTAAATTGAATTTTAGGATGGGACTGTGAAAGCTAAACATCCTTTAACGCTCGTAGAATACAAAATGCTTTTAGCAGGGCACTTGACATCATGCGTCGCAAATTCGTTCCTATATACGGTCGAAAACCGTGGAGTTGTCGGTGTCGAAAGAATATCGTCATTCATTGCTTTTTTCAAGTTTTTTTTTTCACTTTTTTTTTTCATTGCATAACTAACGATTTTTTTTCATGTTTGAAAGATTTTTTTTTTCCATAACCATTGCTGCCATTATTCCCAGAGCTTTGCCATTGCGTTTGAAGGTTTTGCTGCTTGCATCGAGGTTTGTTTAATATTATTGGATTTAAAAATTGTGTTGCTCTTGTGTTTGGATCGATTAATCAAATGACACTTTAATTTTAAGTATTCGTAATAAAATATATTGATGTTTAATTCGAATTGAGGCTAATTTACGAAAACCAATATTTTGAATATCCAAAAAAAAAACATCAATATCGTCAAAAGTCAACGAATCTCGATAATTTATCGATGAAAATATAAATGTGATTCAGGTGACTGGATCTTGACATTTCTCTTGACGTTATCGTTCAACAGAAAAATATCTGATCATTAAAAAACATTTGCACGTTCCAATTGCGAAGAAGAAAAAAAAAACGAATTCAACTTGTGACACAGAGAATATCGAATTAAAAGTCGACGATGGGAAATTATTCGTGAAACGCATTAGGCGAGAGAACACGATGTTATATAATGCTCCGATTAGCATGGAATATCGCGTTTCGCACACACTTGTCTCGGGACTGAAAAGTTCGAGGCATTTGGCGCATGGAAACTTCACTTCATTTTAATAAAATCGTCAATTCCCCAATAAATCTTGAGAACGTGAATTCCTTTTTTTATTTCTTGCTAGAGCCATTTCTTTTTAAGTGTCCCGATCGAGATAAACGATAGGAGAAAACGAATAATTGGGAGAACGTATAACTCCCGAACGTTTTGTCAACGAGTATGTTTTTTCTTTTTTTTTTTTTACCCACTCGCTTCTACAATCTCGGACGAGATTCTGCGAGCTTTCACTTTGCTGTTTGACTGAGTTTAGGCGCATTAGTACAAGTGTTTATTTGTACACGAAATATTTTAGACAGAGTCATAAAAAAATTGTTAATTAAACTAGAAGTTATACAATTTTTTAGCCCTTTGGGCCTTAGTGGGACTTTTTATTATTTTTTAACTACTGTTTCAACAACAAATACCTTTTTTTTGATTCTACATAATCCTTCGGACATTTATAAATGTATATAAAAATATATTAACCGACTATATTTGTTAATTGAACCTCCGCGGATAAATAAATAGTGGAATTTTGTATTTTTTCATGAAAACATTGATTTCCTACTAAAATATTATGAATATCGAGACGACGATTTTTTCGGTAACTCAATATACTTCGAAGAATTTTACAGAATTTTTTCAGAATTTTTCGTACGGTAGTTATTGTTTAAAAAAAATACAAACAAAACAATTATTTGTGAGTTTCCATGTTTTGCGTTCACGTTCGTAATAAATGATTCGGGAAACCCTCGAGTACCGAATTTTAGACGAATATTGTACGTACAAGAAAAACTAAAAGGCTCAAAAGGTTAACAGGAGAAAAAAACAAGAAAAGTGGGATTGAAAAAATTCATTTTTGTTTATTTATTTGATAATTTGATACAATTCTATAAGTTTAAAATAATTTTCAGTTGTCACGTCACAAAAAAAACGTTCATTTTCAATTATTATTTAAGAATTTCTCAGATGATTTTATAAAAAGCGATGATACGAAAGGGCTGAACATTTTCAAGTCCGAGGTTCCCTGGAGAACCGAGACAAAAAAACAAATAAATAAAGGATCGTGACGCTCGTATGACAAAAAATAACGAGCATAAAACTGCGCGAAGTATCAAAGCAGCGTTGTAAACAAACTGCGAGAAAAAAAAAACAAAAATACAAAACAGATATTTGTATGATGAACGAAGAAAAATGTCCCTTTGTATAGTCACGCTCAGGGACCATTCGTGTTTCTCAATTAATTACAAATGCAGTAGTACATCGTGGAAAAAAAAAAACAAATAAATGACAGATAGAGACACATTTTGTCTTCCTCTTCCTCTGTTTTTCTCTCTGTCTCTCGCTGTCCCTTTTTTCTCTTACTCTGAGTTTCTCTGCTTCGTCGTCGAGGGAGGATCTCTGTTGATGAATTTTTTAACGACGTTGCCATTAATATTTCATTTTGTACACTTCGTGCACATATACACAATTTTAAACGTTTATCTCCTCTTCAACCTTTTTTAGGGTCAAAAACTCATGCTCCATTATCTCTTACGAGACGTTTAAGTACCGGCGTTACTTAATTTTACTAAAACTCCGCGCACACGAATGACAAAGTCATGAAAAAATTCACACTCCACACGACAACGATGCTCGAGTTTTCAGCGTTTAAACTCAACGATTTATTTTTTTTCTCCCGTATAATCCACACAATGAGCGCAAAAACTATTAAAAAAATACTTCGAAAATATCAGCAGTTCAGAAATTTAAGAAATATCAAATTATTGTCCGATTACACATACTACGAAATGCTGAAGGAATCAAAAAACACCAAAAACAAAGCTTCGTTCTTCTATTTTCCATTCAGACGATTTTTCAATTATTGCTTGGTCCAACATTTTTTTGTTACAAACAATTAAAATGTTGGACACGCGATAGCACGAAAACGAATGCACTTTTAGTGTCATTTGCTTATTTATTTTCGTTGCACTCTGTGAAAGCTGAAAAATAAATTATTCGTCTATTATTATTGTCATTATTATTATTTAATGTGCTTGATTTTTGGTAATGGTACTGGGTCTTTTTTGTCTATTTATTTGGATGTATATATGTATTTATATTTTAATATATGATACAAAATGTTGATCGACTCAATTATTGACATTTTATTAAAATAATATTAATTGGAATTAAAAAATATGCTTATCGTCGTTTTGACATGCAATTAGCTCTTGGTGTAGAAAATTTGGAACGAATGATGTTACCATGTCCAATATGTATTTTGTATCTTGAAAAAAAAGCCTTTATTAGCCTGTAACCATAAATCGAAAACGATATTTTTGTTGTTTCATCGTTTCGTAAATCCGACAATAATATCCGGACGTTAATCTCCGATTTGTCTATCATCATAAATACCAATGGCTTTTTATACACATATGTATTGGACTGTCAACACACGCCGGGATAATAATGATGGGTTTACTGCTGAATATATGAGGAAAAAAAAGACTGTTATTTACGTTGAGAAACATTGATTGGTAATTGGGAAATATTGCTTCCTACAGCCCCTCATTATTCAGTGATTTGACGTCGTGTTTATCCAGTTATTAGTATGTTTTTATTCTTATTTTTTTTCAAATTGACGATTCAAACTGATGAGTTAATTGTAATTTTTCGCGATTTTCAATCGTCATGCACTTTGTCGAACAATCGATCGATCTCTAGTTTTATTTTTTAATGTCATTGTCCATTCGCTGTATCATCAATTCTTCATGGAATCATTTTATTATTGATACTATTTTTTTATCATTTTTATTTTGAACTTTGCACTTATTAATTACAATTTCGATCCATTAAATATTTGACAACTTTGATGACATTAATATTTAATTGAAACTCAATCGATTTTCGTGATATTAAGTTTATATTGAATGGTTGACATTTGTCCTACTTTTACTTACTTTCACTCGTTCGAAAAGGGAAGTTTTGACCCTATCGCTAAAAGCACCAATGTGTAGCTATCAAATTGTTATTATTATACATGGCATGATAATAGTAAATTCTATCTCTCTCTCTCTCTCTCTCTCTCTCTCTCTCTCTTTCTCGTTGAGCTGATCGTACACACATACATTTTCACTCATACACTTCGTGCAAATAATTTCGCTGGTACTAAAAAGTAAGTTTTAAACGAGTAACCAAAGACCACACTTCGTTAACTCGTTGTCCACCAATTGTTTCAGGTTAACGCATCCTAACATTGTTCAACTGTTGGAAACTTTCGAGGACAAGCACAAGGTCTATCTCGTTATGGAACTGTAAGTCACGTTTGTTCATTTTTCGTCCTCCTTTATTTATTTTTTCTTTCTATTCGTTCTAACTCTCCCCCTGTTTTTTCTCTCTCTCTTTATTTCACTTTTTCAAAGTCTCGAAAAACTCTCATCTTCGATATTATTTATCCTCAAACATTGTGATAATTTTATCATTATTATGACGAGTTTCAAACTAAAGTCGTTCGGGAATACAAATTTATTTGAGCAAATTACTAAGTTTTACTTTTGTGAGTATTGTCAATTAAGAGTTTCTCGAATTCCAAATGATTTTTATTCATTGATATTTTACTCTGTCCAATAAATTTCAAATTTCTTATAAAATTCGTTCCTTTCCATTTTTTTTTTCAAATTGATTTATTGGAACACGTTGAATCTTTTTATCGTTGAATTTCAAAGAAATTCTAGTATCAAAAGGTCGATTGTTACTCTATTCATCGCTTGTAATGCTCGTGAACAAAAAAAAATCGATTTCCTTTATTGTCCTCGCAATACGTGACTGCACTGAAATAATTTGTCATAAATGGAAGAACCAGTTCCGAGAAAAGTGCAAAGGAAAAAACAGAGGTCCAACGTTGAACTGTTCTGTTTTGGATTTTTTTTTTTTCGTTTTTGAATGTGTGTGTCTGTGTGTCTTTTATTTTTCTCTCACGTTTCTATTTTTATCGTTTGTTCACGATTTATTCAGTGTCACCGGTGGCGAACTGTTCGATCGTATCGTCGAAAAAGGCTCGTATACGGAAAAGGACGCATCGGGATTGATAAGACAAGTACTTGAGGCCGTCGATTATATGCACGAACAGGGGGTCGTACATCGAGATCTCAAACCCGAGAATCTACTTTATTACAGTCCCGCTGAAGATAGTAAAATAATGATAAGCGATTTTGGCCTATCGAAAATGGAAGATTCGGGGATAATGGCGACAGCGTGTGGCACACCAGGATACGTTGGTACGTTATTTTTATTTTGATTTATTTTTTCCATTTTTTTTTTCATTTTTTTTCCTGCCCTCTGAAACTTCCGTTTGCTCCAATTTCTTATTTTTCGTTAGCCTCGTTTAGATCGTTGATAAAATGATAAAGAGTTCCGAACATGTGGCGAGGCGTTTGGAAATTCAAAAAAATAAATTTACATAACAATTACCAAGCCATGCATCTGGTTATGAATTTCTCGGTTTTACATTTTATCAGCACATTTCACACTTGTTTCTTATTACGTTACTCAATTTTATTCAATATTTCATGAATTTCTTCGTATCGACTATTGCATCGTTCGAATGCAATAAAAAAGTTCTTTTTTTCAATGAAATTTGTTCAATGTTTCAAACTTTGTTGCTTCGGTAACTCGATATTTTTCGAAAATTGCAAAATTTCTTTCTCTAACTTCATTCTCTTTTCCTATTTTTATTGTTTTTTTTATGGACACAAAGTTATCAGCTGTTTCCCGAAATGTCGATCCGTCGAAAATCCTTAATAATTGAAACTCAAACTCTCGTTCTTTTTTCCTTCAGTCACTCGATATTTTTCGAAAATTGCAAAATTTCTTCTCCCAACTTCAATCCCTTTTTCTCTATTTATTGTTTTCCACGGATAAAAAGTTATCAGCTGTTTCCCGAAATCCCGATCCGTTGAAAATCCTTAATAATTGAAATTCCGGATGACTTATTGGAACCTCTCGTTTTACAGCCCCCGAAGTGCTGGCGCAGAAGCCTTACGGTAAAGCCGTCGATGTATGGAGCATAGGTGTTATATCGTACATACTTTTGTGCGGCTATCCACCGTTCTACGACGACAACGACGCTAATCTGTTTGCACAAATCCTAAAAGGTAACGTGAACAACAAAAAACCGTATCCACTAGTACGATTGGTACGACGAAACAAGTAAAAAATCTGTTGAAAAAAGCGAAAAGAAATGAAAACATTAATAACTCACTCTTTTTTCCATAATCTCATGCTCTATCGACTCACCATCAATTTCTTTTTCTCATTATTCTTCATTAATCATCACGAGTTTTCAAAGATCATAACAAAAAAAAATATAAAAAAATGCTTTTTTATTTCGATTTCAAGGTACTAGATTAGTTATGAATCGCAGGCAATGAAACGCTCTAGCGTAGTAAGTAAATTATTTCGAGTGAGTGTGAGTGTGCACATTACGACAGTACGAGAAGAATTTATATTTGATTTATTTGTATATATATTTTTTTGTTTACATAAGTTTAATTAGAATATTAATTTGGAAAGAATTTTGTGAAACTAAATAACTTTTCACCATAGCCCCATAAAAAACAAACGCTTTTATTTCACTTATATTTTTAATTTTCCTCTTATTTACGATTTTATATTTGTTTATTCTTTCTTATTTTCATTTTTGTCCATTCTTCGACTTAATTACCTCATTTGATTATACAACGAAATCGTCTACTCTATAGCAAAGAGCTAACCAGACTGTTGTAGGTGAATTTGAATTCGATTCGCCATACTGGGACGACATAAGTGACTCCGCAAAGGACTTCATTCACAAGCTCATGTGTGTCAATGTCGAGGAGCGATACACCTGCAAACAGGCACTGGCGCATCCATGGTGAGTTTTCTCGTCAACGAAACCAAAAAGTAATGAAAGAGAGACAAAAAATTCTCGTCTTGTTACTCCGTTCGAATTTTTATATATACACGTTTCTCTATTATTATTTTTAATGCAAAAATTGCCAATTTGTGCCAACTTATGTGTTAATACGTGGCTTTTTTGCCTGAGACAAAAGAGGAGAAGGGAAATAAGACAAAAAATCTGGGTCTTACGACGGTAAAGCGTGTGTGAATGGCCAAAAAAAAGTATTTCAAGAGAGAATTTCAATTGATTGAAAAAATGTGTATGAATGTCCAGCCGAAGAAGCTTCAAAAGCCAAAATTTACAATATTTACGTGTATAAACGCCTCTCTGCATTTTTTTCATTGTGTATCTATGCCCCAGGTAGCAAGGATATCGCGAGAACACACAATTAGCCCGTATAATGACTAAAAAAAAACAAAAACAAAAACAAAAAATCAAAATTTGATTCTAAGTAAGTAGAAACCAAAAAAAACGATTAATTCAATCATTGCTCGAAACGTCTGAAGGTACATTCAACCAAATTAACTGGGTTCTCATTTTCTAAATGTCTTTCTCATTATTCGGTTGTTGTCCGCATCTGCCTAAATATTATGTGCTATTTGTGGTTCGTCATTGTAACAAATCTTCAACATTAAAAACAACAAAAAAAATCAATTAAACAACAAAAACAAAACATACACCAAAATTGCGCTGTCCGCAGTCTAACAATTTCGTTTTTGTGTCGTGAAATTCGATATGGTGTTCACGATTTGTCAAAGATGAGCTGAATGAGAAAATCTAACAAAACAGAAGTTTGAAGAAAAAAAAATCTGATTTATCAATGAAATTTTCAATTTTTCAAAGTAATCACAAAAAAAATCCAAAGTCCTAATGAAAAGACAATATTTAGCTCATCTCTGACTGTCTTCCTCGAACTAAAAAAACTTCACCTTCTAAAATCGTCTCCGGGCGAAGGGATTAAAAAAAAAAAAAACAAAGTAAAGTGATTCAAAGCTCACCGTAAATGTTTCGTCTGACCGTTCTCTTTTGAAAATTGCTTTTTTCAGGATATCCGGCAACGCAGCGAGCAATAAAAATATCCATGGTACTGTATCGGAACAACTTAAAAAGAACTTTGCCAAGTCAAGGTGGAAGGTTAGTAATTTTAATTTGATTGGCAAACGCGGCTGATCGTATGTAATGTTTGCTCGCCAGGCTCCGTAGGAAAGTCTCCCTGTTGTCTCATGGTTGCAGCAAGCATATCACGCGGCTACGGTCATCCATCAGATGCGACGAATGGTCCTAAACAACGATCATCAGCAGCAACAGAAGCAGCAGCAGCAGCAACAGCAGCAGCAGCAGCAACAGCAGCAGCAGCAACCGCAGCAGCAGGGCCTAGGATCGACAGGCCCCTCTACAGGCAGCCAAATGTCACGAACCGAACAGTCCTAATCAAATCTCAACAACCTCCAACAACCCAGAGCAACAACCGGGACAACAACGTACTGCAACAAGTAAAGGAAATAAAAGAGTCACCAAGATCGACGCCCAACCTGTTAGCGACAGCATCACCTAATTTATCCACGTTACCCACAAATACACAATTATATTTGCGCAACAAACGCTTTAAGCTGTGGGGTAACACACGCACCGCACTCTCTACCCTCTTTCGTACGAACGTATCGCATTTGAGAAGGCAGAGAAAGCATAAGAAAAGCTGAATCTCATATTGCTAAATATTATAAATATTATGTATTATAAATATATATAAATATATATGAAACACACATATATATATATATATCGATATATATTTATAAATATCGATCGTATATGTATATTTGTATACATATTAATTCATGTATATACATATACGTATTACAGAAAGAAAGAAAACAAAAAGGAATAATACCGTCAACGAAGAAATGCTGCGTTATTACACGAGAGGAAACGATAGGCAAAGCTTTCGTCGTGTATTCTAACGACTTTCTTCATTGACAGGTCGATAAGCCCATGGCTAACTAGCGTCGGGTGGAATAATCAGCAAAAAAAAAAAACAAAACGTATAAATATTGGAGATAATGTGGATAATCATTTTCTCTCTTCCCGTTGAAAATTCATTTGAATAATAAAATCATGAAGAATTCGACTGCTTCGAGGCCGAAGACAGTTCACCATTACTCCGGGCAAATAAAACACCTCCCTGGGGTTCTTTAACTCTGTAACTAAAGTAGTTTTCAATCTTGCTGTGTTGACTATTGAAAGAAAGAGAGAGAGAGAGAGAAAGAGCAAGAATACTAAAAGGAGAAGAGTTCTGTTGAACGCGCATTGTCATTAAAATACACACAAAAAACACACACACTGAGCGACACACACTTGAAAATTCGTCTTGAGTGTGAATCATCCTTTTTTTCTACACTCGACTATATAATATATTATTTATGTATCGCTTATATACGTATATGATATATTACATAGGGATTTACGCGACGCTTCAACGTCGTAAACTCGCTCCACTTGAAAAGCGAACGCGATACAACGACATATCTTAATAATTCACTCGACGACAAAACAGAAGTTAAAAAAGAAAAGAAAATAAGAATATATATATATCTATATATGAAACAATAATACGAATCTACGACCTCGCACGAGATCCATTTACTCGAGAAGTCGACCGCGACAGAAACGTTTCAACCGCGGAGATTATCGATTACGCTGTTTTACATCGGATGATTCAAAGGAAAATAGAGTTCAATTCATCATAGAATTAAACATTACCGTTGCCAGAGATCTCACGATATTATTCAATACAATAACTTCGTTTGCGTAAACGGCTGCTCGTGCGGATCCAATATTTTTCAAGAGAATGTATATTTCGCGATATCGGTTTACACTATCCATTAAAATAACCCTAGTTTACAGAATGCACAATGTGCGAAGTCGCGTGAGAGAAAAAAACAAAAAATTCTTATGAAAATTGGGATTTCAGAGGAGAAAGGCATAAACGAGAATTACAAGAGAAAAACAAACATGCACATGTTATATATATATATGAATATATTATTATTAATGAATAATCGAAAACGCGATTTTCAAACTCCTTATTTGCAGCGGCTCTCGCCCTACTATCGCTCGGCTTTTTTTTTCTCTTCGATACCTGCAACTGAACTAAAGTCACTCTATTATATAAATATACATAAATATACATATATACACACATTCATCCTGCTAATATTTTTATTAAAAACTGTATGTACAATGCACTATAGTTCGTTATCGACGTTTTATGTCGTAAAAGAAAAAACAAAAACACAAAGAATTTAGTGAGAGACAAATACGAGCAGCCAGAAGCTCTTTTATTGTACAATATGAGCTCTTGGACTTCTGGCTAATCGCGACTTTTTAAAAAGTTCGGATTATCGTTTCGTTTATTGTGAAAATATTCCAACTTCGAAGGTTGCTTGAGCCCTACGTGCTGGTCAAGTGTGTACTGTACAGTTTCGAAATATTTGTTGCACACACTTTTGTAAATCAAATTATAATTTGTACGCGTGATGGATCTGTGGATATATATGTTTTTTTTCCATCCAATGGAAAATCCTGTTAGCTAATGAGTTTACAGAATTTATTAATAGTTTTATTTTTTATTTTCGTTTTGTTTTTCGAAGATTGCGGACGAGAGCAATTGCTCGAAAGTCACACAGTTTTTACGTTCGTTTACAATAGTTTTTCTGAAAATACTAAGTGCAAATGTATTCTTGAATCTCGTTACAATCGTTTTATCTCGTCATAAGTTATAATAATTTTTTTTTTCTCAGAAATTATTGCAGTTTGTCAGAAATTAATGTTTTTCAAATTAAAAGTTTTGTTTGGTCTGTTCAATAAATAAAAATAGTTTCCAACTGTTAGACACTTTTTTTATACGATGTTTTTCAATCTTTAGAGAAATTATTTTTTAATTATGATTTTTTTTTTTTTCGTTGATACCCTTGCTTTTTTGGGGTTACCATTTGGTTGCCCAGTACGTAGAGCTCGAGCTACCTTATCAGTAACCGTTTACGTTGATACCGATGACGAATAGACGTCGCGCCACCTGTTTTTATAATTCATGCTAAAGCGAGAGAAAGAGATGAGACGAAGGAAAAAAACCTGCAATCGAAATAACATCGCGTATCGCTGATTATCACGGTTTCAAGTTGAATATGTTTACTAAACTTTCGAAGCTAGTGGATTTAAATTACTCGATCGAAATACTCGTGGTTTTACATTGCTACACCACGTGCACACGCGAACTTTGATTTCTTTTTATTTCCTTTCGTAAATTCAATCTTGATCTCTCTCTCTTTCTCCCTTTCTCTCTCTTTCCTCTTCTCTTCTTCTCTCTCTTCCTCTTTCTACATATATAATTCTACATTTGTGTGTGATTTCGAAAAACGTGTGGATTCGACTGCAGAATGTGTTCTGTGAAACCCTCAATGAGACTGCGATTGAATATTGACAAAAAATGAATAAATAATTAGAGGCAAAATAAAGAGAAGCTTTAATTTAAAACGCGAGACAAAATTGAAGCTTTTGCAATAATCTTTGCAATCTTGTACTTTTCCTATAACGCGGTAACAATGTAAAAGCTAAATATTATAATCGAGGGAACACATCACCTCGAGCAAATTTCAAATAGCTTTACGATCGAAATGTTTCTTGTCAAATATTGGTAGCGATCAAGAATCATAACGAGGTACATATTTTTGAACGATTTTATTGTTAAAAACTCTTGACTTTTTTCACTCGTTCAATGGTGGTGTGTCTTTCGAAACAGCTCCGTTGAGAATTTCCGTAAAACATTCAATAAAAAAGCTTCTTTCTCTTTGCTTTATAGGATTCTGAAGGCAAGAACTCAAATCTAAAATTTGTTATTAAAAAACTTGAAAATATTGAGGCAAAAATAAAAATACAAAAATTGTTCTACAAAAAATAATCCACACTGGAATCCGTATACGAAATTTCTCAAATTTCTCTCTTTCTCTCTCATTTTGAACTTCACTTGATCTTCATTTATATTGTCTCGATCCTAATGAATCGTTTTCAAACCTTATTCAAAAATCCACGTTGAATTTACAATGGAAATTATAATGTTATTTTATCTTCTCTAAATCGCACTAGACGTCCGTCCGAAATATTGGCAATTGTTGACAGATGGTTGATGAAAATAAAAGGCGCGAAAGATTTTTATTCGATGGTGTTTGAAAGAGAACTGGCATGACATGACTCGTATATCGAATAATCTTTTATTTAATAATTATTAATTAAGAATATCTATATCTTCGATAATAAAATCTACTGAAAGAAGCAAACTAAAACATACAAATCTATGAATACATTTATCAAGAAAAATAAAATAAAATTACAACTTGTAACGACAACCTAGGACGAGAAGACGCATGCAAGAAGTTATACATAAATATATTATATACAAGCTTACGAGTCATTTAGTCTAAATTGGTAAAGACACTTGGTACCTAAAAAAAAAATGAAAAGAAATAAAAACAACAAACAAAAAAATGCGATAACTATTTACATTGTATTTCACGTTGAAATTTCGACTGAGAAACGTCGAGTTTTATCCTCGCGGATAAATCAGACGTTTCATTGCGGGGGATGAACATTTTTTACCGTGGAACGAAGAAAATAAAAGAAGAAGTGTCAAGCACTACTTATTATTGTACTTAAAGTAAAACGTTCGTATAACAGTGAGCAGGATTAATCTTTCGAAAAGAAGGAAAGGAAAAGATATAATTTCTCAATTTATGTTAAATACGAAAGTGCATCTCGCCTCAAACGTACTTAAAAGTGATGAAAAAACAAAAAAAATTGACCGATCTATGAAGAGTTTCGATAAACATTGGCTAAATATTCACTCGAAGTAAACGTTTGTCGACGAAATTTCACATTCGTGAATAAAACGAACATGTGGCAATAAAAATCAAATAATTTGTAAAGTATTAATAAAGGAAGGAAAAAAAACAAAAGAGAAACATTAAGAAGAAAGATGAAAAATTCGATTTTGAAAAATAGCTTTTGGAAATAGTCATGAGATAAATCATATTTTTTGCTCATACAATTATTTAACCAACTGTATAATTCTATGAGAAAACTCGAACGAGCGAAAGACTTTTGACGGTCCACGATAAGAATCTGTAAATGCAATTTCTGATATATATTGTTGAGCTCAGACTGATTGTTGTGTAGAGATTGACTATATATATATATTTGCTTTTACAAGGAAGCAAGAGGAGGGAAAATATGAACATTGTAAAATATAATAATCTTCTGTATTATGATATACCTGTTCACCGGCTCAATTTGACGTACACGAGCACGAAACTTCTGTCTTTCTCTCTCTTTACCACACGTTCTTTCCATATTATCTATACATGTATATATCTATATATATATATATATATATTAACAAAAAGCTTTCACTTTCCATGCTTACGTGGCAACCACAAAACCAGTTTCTCGTTAATAGGGACATTGACGATGTCCCTGAACGTACTACTGTAAATTATCTATGGAGCATTGAAAACGTAAGAAAAAAAAAACATAAAGAAATAATGAAACTGCAAGAAGATACTGAAAGATTTAACGCAACGTCGTTACACTGAGAGTCTGTGACGAACGATTAAAAAAAAAAAACACACACATACACATTTATTGAATTGCCTTCGAACTAAACATCGTCATGCATAGTCGTTCGTGCCAATATCTATAATCTTTATAAAACGACAAATTATCTAAAGGAAAATAAAAACGCAGCTATTTTGGTGCTAGTTGAAACTTCGTGTCTCGTATCCTAAAAATTCCAACACGAAATCTTCTTTTTTCAGTCTCATCGAGACGAATATTTGCGATAACTATTTCTGTGTAATCAAACTTTGCGCGAAACGCTTCAGCGTCTTTTTTTATTTCAATTAATCCACGATAATTGGCCGTGCCTAATGACAAAAAAAAAAAACAAAAATAACAATGAAAATTTAGATAGAAAGAAAACGAATCGAATACAAAGCGAATAAAGACAATGGGGGTTTGAGAATGTGAAATATATATTTTTTTTTCAACGTGAATTTTATGTATAGTATACAAATGTTTGACATTTTTATGATTTCACGGATTGAGTTGAAAATAAAAACATGCATAAATAATCAATTACCTGTTTCCTGCTCCTTCGATTCATTCATTCATTCATTTATGCTTTCACTTTCGACAAAAAAAAGTTGATTGACCATCCAAATAACTGGATTTATGAAACATGAATTTCACGAAAAAATTCATCGTTCTTTATTTTTGGTTTCTATTAACAAATATTATTCACAAAATTGTATACATATTTGTGCTAAAAAAATAAGCCACTTGTGATAATAGAACTCATTCAGTGTGGAATCTCATCTCGAATACTTGCCCGAGTTTGCAACATCGTTGGCTGGTCAAAATTACCTTTTTTTTTATTCATTATTCATTTTTATCCCTACAAAAATTGCTCGTTAATAGGGAACATCGATTTCAGCTATGATTTTAAGGCGATCTATTAATCGACGACAGAGAAGCAGATCCACGTTTTTTTCGGAAACTGATGACATTTTAAGAAAAACAAAAGTGAATCCTCATTCTCTAATAAAATGAGAACAACGTGTTACTTTTATTTTTCTTAAAACGTCAAGTCTCTCTGGAAAAAAAGCGCAGCAGAATATTCACCGACCGCAAAACTGACAGATCACCTTAAGATCGCGCAATTTTGCAGGGCACAGTGGAACATCGAACATTTTAAACACACGATACACAAAATAATGTGTATTTCATATTTCACTGTCGATTTTTACAGTGCGATATTTTCATTGTTTTATATATACACAAAATTACTAAATCTATTGTTTATACAGAATCGATTGGGGGAGAAAAAAAATACATGATTCATGATTTTGAAGCGACTGAAGCTTTAGTGTGCAGCGTTAAAGTAAATTCGATTAATTTAATGCTAAGTTACGATTAAAAGAAAAAAAGTTACTAGTTCGAATTTTGGAATAAGCTTTCCTTGATTATATATCGTAAGGAATTGAAGCTGGTTGCTTTACGCCTAATATCGTGAAAAAATCTCGTATTTTTCAGCCACGAAAAAGTTTTGGGCTTCAAGTACTGGTAATTTTTTTTTTAGTGGATTCATTTTGTCATTCTTATTCGCAATGAATGTTAAGCTCACATTTGTTCCATCATTTCAGTATAAAAAATTGTAAACATTTGGACCATTTACTGAGAGAAAAAAAACATGAAGAAAAAATGATATTCAATCAACAATATGGATTTTTTTTAGATACTATCGTCTTTCACTTTTAACATTTACAAAACAAATTATCCCTGACTTGTAAAAAAGAATCAAGTTTCATTAGGATCTGCCGATTGATGACTCGATAAACGTTATTCATCATCGCTTCGGCCAGATTTGCTGCCTTTCATCTTTTCTCTGATACAAAAAGAACACTAGTGATTCATTATTTTTTAAAGTTATAAATGCACAAAAAGTTACCACGATCGTTCGACAAAGCGCCGTTTCGTCTATACACGCTTTTGTGATTTCAAAGTGAATATATTTCAGCGAGGAACATTGATAAGTCCCCGTTAGTTCCAATATTTATCGGGGTTTTCTTTGTATAATCAATCAGAGACTTGTATTTTTCCAAAACATCATCATTTGCTTATTTTTCATTGAAATATTCGACTATTTTATACAATTTCTCAATAGTTCGTGTAACTTTGTACTCCATAATTTACAGTGTGTAAAAAAATTTGTATTATGGATTAAAAAGTTGACGAAAGATCGGTTTAGAAAATAATTGACAGTTGATAATTCATGTGAAAAATAAACAAAGATTGTTTTCGAAATCACAAGATTATTTGTCTCTGGATTCGATTGGCAACAGAGATGCACACCATTCGAACATTCAAATCCTTCAAGCAATTTTTTCTTTTTTCATCGAAACATTTACGAGACTTTGTTTAAATATTAATAACATCAATAATATTTTGTAAATATCAAGCTTGTTTTTTCTGTACTCGTACGTAAGTATATTTCCTGATATTTATTTTACCCGATTCGAAAGATGCCCATCTCTGATTGGCAGTAAAAAAACCGTTCGACCCTTTCCGCCGGATAATCATCACCGCACAAGAAAAAAACTGATGACGAAAAAGATCATCAGTTTAGTGCGAATGAGAAGAGAAACATGAAAACAGAAAGACATTCGAGACAATCGGTAAAATCGTCGCTCGTGCAAGGAAGAAAAATACGTGTAGAAATAATTATTCATCGAAAGCGCTCAACGCCTCCTGCAATCTTGCAACGATCTTTTGATAAAAGGCAATTTGCTCAGTCAGATGATTTTTCATTGCCTGATTAATGTGTATTTCACGTTCCTTTTGGAAGTGATTCTCCTCGGCCAAAAGGGCGCGCGCTATCACATCGGTTCGGTGCGACAATTCCCGTAGCTGTTGAGGCTCCATTTTATGCTCGCTGACTAGACGTTCGCAATCTTTTCGTTTCTGAACCGCACTCTAGAGTGAAATAAAAATGATGAATAGAAAAAATACCATCATATTTTTGTACAAAAACATATTCCACTGATTGTTTCTCGTTAAAATGCAATTTTGAATTGATTAATATTGAAAAATAACCTTGTGTATACTGATGACATCAGGAAAACTACTGATGACTCCACGATAAATGTGAAATTTGTCTCCAAGCGGTTCCCAATCGTATTTGGGCTGCTCTTCGTACAATTTGCCTATGTCGTTGTAAGCCTCTCCAGTTACTTTAAGAGCTTGAGTCAATCTGCCTCGACCAGCATCATCGACCTCCAGAGCATTTCCTAACGACGTAAACGATTGCCCAATTTTCTGAAACTCTCTCTTGTACAATACCTGATGTTTTTTGCCTTGATCCATCGCCAAGGCCATAAAGTTTTTGACGACTGGATCGAGACCCGTTATGAAACGTGCGAACGCGTCAATTTGGATCTCAATTTTAATCCCATCCAATGGCGCGTCCGGGCACTGCACCGCGTTGAAATAATTCACACCTAACAATTCGTCTTTTTCGGCTTGACGCTTTCCAGCTTTCCATCTTTTCTCATCAGTGCACGTTATAAAATGTTCCCACACACGACTTCTCGATAAAACCGGATGCCGACACACGTAATCAACGAATTCCTGCAATTGCGTTCTTCGATGCTCTATAAATTGCTCCTCGTACCTTCCCGATATCTGCTTGTCCGGAAGCGGAGGTATTGTCAAGAAACAGAATTTTTCTTCCAGTCTCTCGTGCAACCAATCGAAGTGCTTATATCGTCGGGAGACTTGTATATTGTTGAACTGAAATTCACACCAAATATTCTTACAAGTTTTCAATCTCGAATTAAAGAAAAAATCAACTTGAATCAATCGAGAAACTTGAGTAATAGAAAAAAAAATTTCAACTAAATCCAGACGAACGAAATCGTAATAATTCCAATTGAATATTAATCAAATAAAAATTTAATCTAACAAAGAACCACAATCTCAATGTTTTCAGTGAGATTTTGAATACTTTTTAGCTCATGGAAAATTTCAATGGGAAATAATTGATTACCGTTGGTGTAAGTTGATAAACGATAAAACTTTTCAGTCCCTTGAGCTTCGATTCTTTCTTTGGAGAAGTAATGACGCAATTGTAAGGTTCTCCAGTTGGAACCCACGTGCATCGACCATCCTCTTCTTCGATAAAGACTTTTTCGTTCTCAGGCACCGGGATGACTTTGGTACCCAACAGAAAGCTATCCTCGCTCGATTTAATCAGCGTGGAGAACTTGGTGTTTTTCTTTGGTACATTAGGGATATTTCTGTCGGGTATGACCGAGTGTATACCCTGCGCAGATATCGTGTCATTGTAATCTCCTCCGGGATGATTGGATTGCAGCGAAGTTTGTTGCAGTTGGTGGTGATTGCTTGGTACATAGGCCTGTGTTTGTCCAACCTCGGAATCGTCGTCCCAATCATCGTCCCAGTAATCACCTGAGCTTTGCTGAGACGTGGTTAAACTAACAGCTGCTGAGGATGCAAAATAATTCGATTCAAAGATGAGAAACTTTTCAAAATGGAAAATATCCCCCTAGTAAAGATTCTGTACTGTACAGCGAGTTTTCTAAGGAACAATAAAAAAAAATCGTATTTCCTACAATACAGAAAAAAATTAGACAAAGTTTGTCAACAAAAACGTAGAATTTCGATCACATATTTTCAGGGATACAGAAATAGAAATAAATAGTGAATTGTATTGAAATTTGTGTTATTGAAACACATCACACAATACTTTTTGGTTCTAAATCTTTTTCACTTTGATATTGTCCCAGTTTTATATGCTGATTTCGTTTTGAGGCTGATAATAAATATTTTTTTATTATCATAGCACGGCAGATAAACATTTGGCTTTAAAAAGTGTGGAATTTTGTAGTATTCCAAAGTTGCAAGCTTCAATGTCATGAATATTAGAAGCTGCGAGAAACGATTCTGGTAGTTCACAAGATTTTATATTCTGATAAGATAGAGCAACTAAAATTGTAACGATATTTCGATCAGTGATCTAAACTTTCATGCATTCAGCAGAAAACAAAATTTTTGACAGGACTGTGGCAAAACAACTCCAATTATTTCAACCTGGATAGTTAAATATTTTCACTTTTGGATATGACACGTGTTCAGAAGTTTTAAACAATTGACAAAAAGCCTTTGTACCTGGGACCGGAGTAGTTGGTTCGACGATTTGAACATAAGCTGCCGGAAATAATCCAGCCTTGTTGGATTGGTTATATCCTTCGCACCATCCGTCGCCAACATTGTCTCTGGTTACGGTAAGAATTTCACCAGCAATAATGGACAATTCGGCCGTTCCAGGTTCGCCAGAAAAATCGTATAGGGCTCTCACCTAAGAGTATTTGAATTTTTTCGAAAATGACATGTTTTTGTTTTTCTTTACGATGTCTTTTTAGCGCGAAAAAAGTAGAATGTTGATGAAACATTAATTTATGGACAACGGTCAAAAATGAGTCACGAGTGTAAGGAAGATTCTTACAGTCACTTGTAGAATATTCTTTGCAAACTTGCACTACATTTTTTCGCCTCGTATTTTCACTCACCTGCTGGCCCTCCATCGCACAGTCGACTCAATTTCAAACTTCGCTCGATTTCGTATCTTAAGAATTTATTGTTGTGATTTTCGATTGTTTTTTTTTCTTCCCAATATGATTATCGACGTGACGATCACCGGTCACATTATACACCCTCCACCTGCCTCGTAATCAGACGGCTGACATTTGCGCGTTCGCATTTGTGTTCGTCGGCTGTGTCTTCCCCCACCTCCAGTGACAAATCTCTGACTGACGAAACCAGGAGCGTATGTATGCTTTTTAAATTTCCATCGCAGAAAAGCAATTTCCCTTTTTTGAGACTTTATTGTATTCGTTTGTAATTTTTTACCGTTCATCGATTATTTATTTTTTAACAACAAAGACCTATCGTTTTATAACTTTCTGCTACATTTATTGTCATTAGTGCTACGTTATTTTTCGTTGTAAACGAAAATAAATGTCAACATAACCTCGCAAAAGTTTTGAACTACCATGTGTGAGATGTAATTAAAAAAATATAATTTATTTTCATATTAACATCAAGACGATAAAGATAGAGTAAAGTATTTTAATGTTGTTAAATTTCTATGTAAAGATGACTTCCGATGTAAATAT
Organism: Campoletis sonorensis; assembly: GCA_013761285.1. NCBI lineage: Eukaryota > Metazoa > Arthropoda > Insecta > Hymenoptera > Ichneumonidae > Campoletis > Campoletis sonorensis. The sequence continues at coordinate 468,464 of JACEOJ010005806.1, read as the reverse complement.
TTTCAACGAAATGAAATTGGGAACAATGGGAAAAAAGGAACAGGTTTGAAAAATCAAATTACGGACATGCTCGAAGAGAAACACCCCCTTTCGATAGATAACGAAAGCGTATCGAAAAGTCAACGAACATCTTTTCTGCTCACGTACATGAAAATAATGAAAAGTTTTTTTACCGTTTGTTTTCAATTTTCTTTGAGATAGCCAAACGTATTTCAATTTTTATTTGAAAACTGGCGGTATCCGTAGATGAAATGTGATTAATCAGGCATATTCAAGGATAGAGAATAATCTTTATAAAAATTATAAATATAAAAATATCGTTGAGTTGTATGTGAGATTATTTTCTTTATTCATCGTCGATATATTCGGGATTCAATTTATTGTAATATCGATAAAGTTTTTTCAGAGTTCCCACGAGCTCCGAATCCGATCGTACGTCGGAAGGGGACGTTAGTAGTGATTTTCAGCGGCGAAGCAAAGTACCGAAAATCGCAAAAACTATCCATCTCAAAACAAAAGATTAAAAAAAAGAGGACCCTCGAACATTTTCTTTATTTTGTGTTTATTTAAACTTTTCCATAAAACACGTAAAAAAGTGTAGGTAGGACCAAAGTAGCTCGCGCAATCGTTATAGTTATTCGATTTCGGAACATTCGAGTTCCTGAAGTTCGCGTATTCGTTTCTCGAGGAGACGAGTTTGTTTTTGCAAAGTTTTGCCCTTAGCCAACCATTTGGCTCGCAATTCTTGAAACGCTCGTAATTGACGGCGTCTCGAACGATGTTCCACGCTCTCTGCTAGCAAACGATAATCTCGTCGAGTAGGTCGTAATTGTTGTTTATCTCTGTGTTCATCCTCCGAGCTTTCGTCGCTGTCTTCGCTCTGCGAAGATGCTGGGACTGACGATTCTTCCAAACCAGGTTCTAAACGTTCCGGTGATCGCGGTTTCTCATTCATCGCTGACGACGATTGTTTACCCTCTTTGTGGCAACATCGTTTCACGTCGAGAAGAAACGAGGCGGGGACCGTATTTCGTTCGAGTTTTGAGACTTCAAAAACCATCTACGGTTTTCGGCAATTTGACGTTCGGTTTGTGAGAAAGTTCATTTCTTTTCAAATCGAAAGAATTCATTTCGAAAAAAAAAAAACATACCTTGCTGTTCGTACTCGGACGTTTCATACTGATGAATCTCTTCGTAACAATATCGCCTCTTTTGAAGTGCGAACTGCAAATCCGATGCCTCGGCGACAAACCATGATCTTTCAGACCAAGTGCAATTTCCCATTTTTTCAACAAAGCCAAATCCTTCGGAGGCTTAAAATAAGAAAGACTAACTTGGCAAACGGTACACTTCTCCGCTGAATTGCACGAAGGAACACAGCACTTGCGTTTCATGATACCGTCTCGCCGGCAGTTCGTTTGTTTACTACTTGTGTCTTCGGATCGGACCGCCTTGTCGTCCCTTGTCCTCGAGATTTCGTCATCAGATATATATGTTGTTATTTTCAACGCCTCGCAGCGGGTACGAAAAGAACAGCAACTATTATTATTTTTTTCCCAGTGCTGCCAATATTAAGTTTGTGAAATATTCGTATTATCCTCGCGATCGGCGTACAAAGTCGTGAAAAATTTCGACTATTTTTACAACCAATTAACAAAACATTATTCATTTTTTTTAAATTGTATAAAAACGAAGGGATGATATTTTATATTGAATTTTTATTAAAAACACCACGAAAATCATATATTTTTCTTTGGCCAATCGAATTATCGATAATATAATGAATATTTATTTTTCTATAGTTGACAAAACAAATAATCGCTAACAAATTAAGTTATTAAAAGACAAAGGGTTTTTCCACACATGGCACCAAACATTAAGGTAACCAAACGACAGTGGTACATAAAAATATGTAAGAGACAAGGATAAAAACAAGGATAAAATGATTTTTTTTCTTCTTAATAAGTAAAAACACGAGTGAGCTGAGTTTTGTCAAAAAATTCCAATCACTCGTCGTCGTCGTCGTCGTCGAAACCGCCGAAATCATCGTCCTCGGGATCTGCCGCAACCTCCGTAATCATGTCATCGATTTTCATCATTTCTTTCTCGGCAATTCTTCTCTTTCTGCACCAAGCTTGACGACGGTTACGAAGAAAAATGATTTGCTTTTGTTTCCTGTGACTGAGATTCTTTATTACAATCCTCTTGGACGTATTGCCACTCGCTTTTTTTCGTGAGCTCGTGGTTTCGAGCTCGAATTGTAAGTTTTCGCAGGCGTTGCATCGCGGAGTGTCGCCCGTGGTGATGATCCCGCACGAATTTCGTCGCCAATTGTCGTAAATGTCGATCCGAGCATTTGAATGATTCATTATCGGATATCTCGATACCGACGGGCCACCGGAACACACGATCAACATATCAAGCTCTTCGACACAACGCTCAACCTCGCATTTCGTCAGAGCATTTACTTCGCTTATTTTACGATCCATTACCCAAGACGTACACGAGCCGTTCGACAAATTCACGTTAACGTGCTTCCTGATACGGGGCGATTTCAAACCCACCGGCATCGTCACTTCGTATATCATCAAACACGTGTTACTGATTTTTGAACACACCCAATTTGGTCCTGGCAAATTAAGACTGTGAGGATGAACCTGAGACAATGGATGAGCGTAACCGACGGGCGATCCCAATATTTCGACGTCATCGTCCGGCAACCGAACAAACGTATTCGACGATCCTTCCAATTCCATCATTTTTATTGACGTTTTTTGTTCGATTTTTCTGAAAATTAATTTTCTTTACGTTCGAAATTGTTTTCATGGTCATTCATGCGTACAAAAAATTCTACCAAATTACGAAAACTCGACGATAAATTGATTTATATGTATTTTTTATCTGATTTGTAATATTGATATCGTTTTTCGAATATATTTACCACTTATCGAATAAACTGGGGAATTTATAAATATTATGAGATTTGCTGATTTTTTATTTAAAAAATCAAATAGTTATTGTTAATAGGAAACATAGTATAGGAGCATTTTTTTTTCCTCGAATAATTGGAATAGAAGAGCCCCAAGCGAACGGACAACAGGCGCCAGAGTCGTGGACGTATACAGAGCCGTGAGGACACAATGTTCGCAACGTAAACAAGGGGTAGGGATGAGGGGCGCTGACTTATCGAAATGTAAACTTTCTTTTTTTCTCGATAATTATGTATGTTTACTTTAACTGTGAGATGTCGATACAAACAAAAAACTTATGTAAGCTAACGTCAAGCTTCTGTCATCATAAGTAAAGATATTTATGAATAGTGCTTTGTGAAGGTTTCAATAAACATCGGAAAAATGTTGACGGTGTGAAAATAATGTGCGACAAATATGACAGCAAAGGGTTAATATGGACACATGTGAAAAAAGTAATCCAAAAAGTTTTGTAACCATACCTTGTTGACTTGAGATCCGGAACTAAGGATTCAACTGTAGATTTAAAAAAAATTCCGCACAAAATGGAAGTACATGCAAGAACAAATTGATTCCAATGCAATAAAAATCAATTTTGCCACACTTTCTTATATTTTATCAACAGGGTTTATCCCGTACTGAAATTCGTTGTATGCACGACGAACACTGAAGAATGATCTTTTGACTTCTGATCCTTACGAATTGCTCGGAAAGGACTGCGAGTGCGGATGTCGTGTCGGTGTACGCAGGACACCACGTAATCGCACGCCGTCCTCCTGCGTGTTGTTAATATTATATTGTTATATCTATGCTATGCCGAACCGTGCGCTTTGTTAACTGGGTAGCCGTTTACTGGTGTTTTTTGTTGACTGGACAGGCGCGGGAATCTCAAATTCTCGCAAAACAATATTGTGTCGCTATCTACGCGACAGCGCGACAGTAACGAATCGATAAGTACGAGTTAGTCGATAAGTTACCGATTGACAATAATTGATAAATTCAAATCGCTTATACGAAAATATATACGTAGTCTCTATATTTCGATTTTAATGTTGAGCTCGTTGAGCCGTTTACAAGTTTTCGATTTTATCAGCGGCGATGTTATTTCATATTTTGTTAGGAATTTCATATTTATCAGCGCAATCCTTCCCACTAAACCGAGAGCTGCTTCGTACTTCTCAGCTTTCAAAAGTTTACAACTATTGAATATTTCCACTCCACAGTAATTATTGCGAAAATGAAATTTACACGATTTTACGAATGTTGAATGAGTTGAAAAATAAATAATACATTTTAGAATAAAGCCTAAAAACGTTGACCATGATTATCTTAGCGTAATAATATACAATTCAGTGAGAAAATACGGATAACCTGTTTATCATGGCCGTACGAAGGACGTTCGGTTTGAATAAGATACAAAGAATTTCAAGCGAATACCAGAGCAAATGGACTTCATTTACTGATAAAATAAAAAATTATGAAACTCCAGAGAGGTTCAAGGACACATTCGTAGAACGATGGGGTGAGTTTTTCTAGCAATGTTATTTTTTTTGAGGTTAACCGCGAACGATCTATCAACGAAATTCGATCAACTATATTTTTCCCAAGAATTTCTGTCATTTAAACTCGATTTTCGGTGACACATTGGATCATTTTGAGCCGAACTAGTATTTCGGCGTTAATTGTCTCAACCGTAGAATTTTTTTTCAAAGATCGACATTGCTTTTCTATGAGAACAAACGATTTTTTTGTACTTCGAAAATCAGCTAAAGGCACTTAATGCCTTTGATGAATGAAAAACTTTTTCTGGAAATCTTCCCATGATTTTTTCCAAAGACAGCATTGTTAATGAGTACATCCCTGGTTATTGATCCGAAAAAAAAATTAAAAAGTGAATAAATTATGATTTTTTTTATTGAAATGTAAACTTTCCGAGAGAGCAAAGTTTTCCATAATTTTTTTTCAACAATTGCATGTAATATTTTCTAAATTCTGTATGCCGATACAGTGGCCAAATTTATTTGCATCAATGAAGGTTTGAATATTGTATTTTAATCCAAAACTCCATCAAATTTTAGGAAAGTATTGGCGGAATGTTTATCTGGACTATCAGGAAGTAGTTGTAGATGTTGCGAAGCATTGCAAAACTTATCCGATCCGTGCATCCATCAAAGCTGGACGTAAGAAAAACTTGAGATTTGCAGTAAAACTCCATTTTTTCTTCAAATAAAGATTGTCAAGATTCTAATATAATTTTGTCCCTCAGTTTTAGGTGGAACTTATTATTTAGCTAAAAATAATCCTGACGAAATTTCCTATCGTCAAGAGTTTCTTAAAAATACAATGAAAGTGATCCCCGTTGGTGAATCCATTCGCAATCCAGTCGCGGTGGAACACATAAAGTTTTTAGAAAAATGTTACAACGAGAACGTCGTTCGATGTCTAAATCTGGGGATACTGTCGTTTATATGGATTGACGACTACGACAATATGTGCGCGAATTACCGAGCAACTTGTTCATATTTACGGCCTAAATACTCGACTTTTTACCAAAGAATCATAGATGTTGGTTTTCTCAACACGTGGTGGATTTGGGAAGATAAAATGAGAGATTACGACGTAAACGAGGAGGAGTTCAAAAATCTCGATTCCTGATCCCACGAGTAAGACTCCATTATATTGTACAGAATATTGTAAAGTATATGTCGAAAATATATGAAAAATAATCGTTCCTTCAACAGTTTATTGATTTTTTATTTTTTTTTCGAAAACTTTGATCATTGTGCACATTAGCCAACATTCATAAAAGGCGCTTAACACGCTGAGTATATTTGTATAACAATATTCTATAAAAAATATCAATTTTCTTTTTGGTTTTTTGATAACACACGATTAAACTGTAATCTATAAAAAAATGAACGATAGAAAAAAAATATATATTGTGATCGGTTGTGAACGAATGCACTACTCTTTTCTTCTGGACTCGGGATGGTGCTGGGCATCGTCAATTGTCAAATATTCACGACACTGAAAAGGAAAAAGAAGCACAATAAATTTTAATGTAATTTGAAATGTCGGTTCAGAAATGATACATTTCTAGTATTTCTCAAAAAAGAAAGTATACAGAAGAAAATTCAGGAGTATTCAAGATGGCTCCAAAAAATCTCAAGAAATGAATATTAAAAAAAAAAAATTAAACGAAATTTTAGCTTATTTGAAAATTTATTCCTAAATCAATCCTTAAAAAATTTGTTGACGTACGTTCATAAACTTTCTGAAAAATTGCACAACTTTTGAAATGAACTTTGAACATTTGGAAACTAACGAAATGGCAAAATTGTAGTTTATTATTGACAATTTGTTTTCGAAAGAAAAACAATTTATCAGAATATTCAAAAATGATCAAACTATTCGATTTTGTAAGGTTGCAAAGTAGAAAAAAGTTTATCGTTACATGAAAAGGCATTGCGACAAGCAAATCACAAGTAATACGGATTTTGGAATATTTCGATTTTCATCTAAGATTAACTTGTTTCTATCAATCATCGAAATTCCAATTCACCTCGAGCGTAAACGGCAGCCGTACGGCAGGGTGTATAAATCATCATGCGATGTGGACGGTCGGCGTAAGGTTCTGGTTTGGTAAAATGATCAACTTTAGAATCGAGTCGTCCTTCGCCTCCGAATTGTGCGTCATCGCTGCTGAGAGTGATTCTGTAAGTGCCTGGTGAGTAAACCCCGATGGGATAATCAGGAAAAGATTTGGTGGTATGAAAATTGAAAACGAATACGAGTCCAGCTCGTTCGCAGACGATCACTTTATCGTCCTCGTGTTTCCAGCTGACGTAGGCCTGTGAATGTATCATAATAAAAAATCAGAGTTCGTTGTTTTTGCAAAATGGTTAAATTTGAGAAGAACTTTTGCAAATAACTTACAGGATCGCAATGAAGCCATCCGTATTTTTCTTCAAGCCAATTCATTTCACGATCCCAATTGTTCATAAATTTATACTTTAACGATTCATCGTCAACCAAATTCCATTGTCGTCTCGCGTAATGATAACTGTCGTTGTTACCAGCACGAGGAAAGTCGAGCCATTCTGGATGTCCGAATTCGTTACCTGTGAAAATAACAATATTTCCTCATGAATTTGAGAATTAAATTAAAAATTTAAAGTAAATTAAGGTCTCAACAATATCAACCACGAAAATAAATGAAAATATTACATAATTCAGGACTAATTAAATTTGTTATTTCATCTTGCGCCTTTATCTACAATTGCACTCACCCATGAAGTTCAGATAAGCTTCACCACCAAGAACGTGAGTCATAAGTCGAATAATATTATGAAGCGCGATACCCCGACTGATAACAGGATTAGGAGGGCTAAGGAGACTCATGTGAGTGTACATGTCTTTGTCCATGAGCCAAAAGGCAATGGTTTTGTCGCCAACGAGAGCCTGATCGTGAGACTCGGAATAAGAGACTGTTTTCTCCATCCATCGACGATTTGACAATACCCAAACTATTTCCCCCATTTTCCAATCTTCATCCTTCACCTCCTTTAACAACTTAATCCACTTGTCCGGTATCGCCATTGCGAGACGATAATCAAAACCGACACCACCCTCGTCCACAGGCCTGCAAACTGCTGGCATTCCACTCACGTCTTCGGCTATCGTTACGATCTCGGGATAGAGAGAATGTAACATGTAGTTTGTTATCATCAGATAAACTACACCCTCGACGTCCACATTCAGGCCGTAATATTCATCGTAGTGTCCACTGAATCCCTGCCCGAATCCTCGAGAGTGATACAACATCGACGTAACTCCATCAAATCTGTAAACGTGGTTTATTCAATTTTTTACAAACTATTCCTAGTTCTAACTCCAATTTTTCGATGAAATACGAAAAAACGGGAATGGACTTTTTTGAATATGAAGGAAAACTACCTGAATCCGTCGAATCCATATTCCTCGATGTACCATCGCAAGTTTGACAGCAAAAATCTCAGCACGTCGTAATCTCCGTAATTAAACAATCGACTGTCCCAAAGCGGATGATCTCCACGACTTCCGGAATGAAAGAAGCATCCATCGGTACCGTCGAACTGGTTCAAACCGTCGAGAGTATTTTTCGAAGCGTGGGAGTGGACCATATCGAGAAGAACGTACAGACCGTGCTTATGAGCGACGTCGACCAATTCTTTGAGTTGCTCCGGCGTGCCGTATCTCGAGGAAGCGGCGTAAAACGACGTTACCTGTTTTGATGTCGAAATGTTTATTCAAATATTGTTAAAATACGTTTCACCCAAAAAGCTTTTATAAAAACTCTTTCAGTCATAAATTCGTGCTCTTTAAAATCTTCGCTTCAATCGAAACTGGGATATTTTAGGTCAGAAACTTGATAAATAATTTTTGATCAATTTTTAGCTTATAAAAATTGGTAAATGGAAATTAATTCTTGCCTGATATCCAAAACTTGCGTAATAAGCATGTTCCATAATCGCCATTAATTGTATCGCGTTATATCCTTGCTTGACGATACGTGGTATCGTGTCTCTGGCAAATTCGAGATAAGTGCCGACTCGCAATTCTTGAGTTGCAATACCGACGTGACATTCGTAAATTCGCAAACTTTCTGGTCGTTTTGGTTTTGGATGTTTGAACTTGTAGACCTGAGTAAGTATAATCATGAAAATTTGTTACAAAAACCGAACCAGCAACAAGTTCTCCATGTTGTTTTTTATTTGGATACGAACCTCGTCCTTTGGTGGATGCCAAATTCGTTGTTTGTACGTAAATCCTTGACTGCGATCCTCCGGCTGCGTTACGTACGTGGCCCATGGACTTAGACGCTCCAAAAATTCGCCGTTGTGATTTTTCACTATAACTTTGACCTCTGAAAGATGTTTTATCGGACAAGTTCCATCTGCATTTGCGGGCAACTCCAGTTCCCATTTTCCAAACTCCAATTTTTTGAAGGAATTTTTGGTTCTGTCCCAATTGTCTGAAAATAATTATTGTCGGTAATGATAATTACTTTTTTAGTGAAGTAATCGCGCTTTGCTGTTTCGTAATTTAATTATTCAGTCATTTTGCTCCATTTTGGAAAATAAAAAAGTCCATGTTTAAAAAAAAAATGTTTTAATGATGAAATTATTCAAGTTTGAAAAATCAATTCATTTCTCACTAAAATCTCCTGTGAGGAAAAGCTCCTGAGCACCAGGTGCCCATTCCAAAGCTTTTACGCTGTTGTCGTCATTAATGTGGATACCAAAATTGTTGTAAGCTTTGGAAAACTTGCAGAGGTCGCCATCTCCCGTCTCTATCTTCTCTAGATAATCCTTAAACAGCGCATATCTATAAATAGGATATTAAAGAAAGATTATGGTAACAAATATGATAATAGTATTGATAACGAATGCAAATTGTATCGGAAACAATTATGTAATTTCAAGATCGATTTATTTTAAGCTCTCAATACCTTGAAGTTTTAATAACTAACTCGAAATGATATTAATCTTGTTGATTAATTATTTTTCATTATTACTTGTAAAAGGAATAACAATTATATGATGTAAACACTAATTTTTAACGAATTTTAATGTTTTCATTAAGAAACATCGATGATTAGATAATTCATAATTTCTCGATTGTTTTTGCAGCATAAACTTTAGTTAAAATCAAAGCACATACCTTTTCCGAATTTCCAACTCGTACTTTTCTAAATAAGGATCTCTTTCGAGCAATTTTTTAATTTCTGGAACTTCGATTTTCGCAGGGTCCATACTGGACCATTTTCCACCCATTTTTATTTCAACTTAATATCAAAATTATAAACAAATGAACGAGAAAGCACTGCTACGAACGTTACAAGTTGTGTGCTACCGGCACGATAGCACTTGGATGAATGACATTTCAAGGTGACCCCCACTCGTTATCCACGTGATGATGCTGCGGAGTAATAACAGCTACGGTGCGTTCACGCTGCAAACGCCACTGCCGTACTTCGGTATTACTATATACGTGACGAAAAATAATTATCCATATAATTTAATACGGTCAAAATGAATCTCAATCTACAACATGTTTTTACACAGTTTGAAAATTTGAGAAATTTGATTGATGATAATATTTTTCAAAATCGCACATTTCCAGGGACAAAGCAAAACTGATAATTTCGCCACCAACGATCGACGCCAGAACTACAAGAATTGGGTAATGTCAATACGGTCGGCTTTCTGCATTCGCCATTTTGATTTCATTCTCACAGGTTAATATTCGAAGTTTTGGAAAACATTTCGATGGTCATTGCCATAATCCCAGTATATTTTTACACGACGTTTTTTCTCGGATTTTTCTTACAATTATCAAAAAAAATCTCCAAAAATTGCAGCATCATCAGATTATAACGTGAGTATTAATAATCTTCATTGAGAATGTTTTATCTCAAAGAACCTTTTACGTTCCATCTGTTTTGGATTTTTAAGATCAAGGTGAATGTTCTTGTCGTTAACTAAATATAAATTTCCATAGATAATTTTTGGCCGATCAAATTCCATTCAATTCTTAACATTTTATCGATTTTTATCGTCTTTTTCCTCGAAAATATTTTGTTACGTATGGATGCATGACGAATAAGGCAATTGCGAAATGTCTTTGGTAATACGATCCTTGCCCATGCTGGAAAAAGAGAACCACATATCTAACGAACAAATATAAAAAATATGTTAAAATCACGTAAACGTATTTTTAAAAGTAATAAATTATTTCAGGATCGAGTGTTGCTGTGTATAATATTGAAAGAAATATCTGCAGAGGAAGAACAATGAGCTGTATCTCCAACAAGAAACAATGGAATTTGCTCGCAGCGTATCACCGCAAAAAGATACTTTTTAGACTTAGAGTTAAGTAACAATATCGAGAGTGTTTTGGATAAAAAAAAAAAACGAATATAGTTGTAGGAAGAAAGCAGTTGAATAATTTGGAAAGTTTTATCAAAAAGTACATCATTGGAAGAAAGTGAAGTAAAAAAATTACAATTAGCAAAATATCTCAATTAAAATTATAAAGAAATTGTATAAAAAGTAGTTAGCGAAATATTAGCGAATAATGATCCCCGGAAGGATCACCATACTCAATGGAATTTACAACAATAGAATTGAGGCCTCGTCTCCAATCCTGTAACATATTTGTTTCTTTGTTGTCCAGTGCAGATTCCAGTAGTATTCAAGTTAAATTATACAAAGATTACGTTACTCTGAGAGTAAACAGAAATTTTTACAACTTGTCGCTCGGCTCGGTGAGAATTATACCGACTTCATTGTCTAGTCTGAGAGTAGCCGGTTCTTGGGTTTCTTTTAGGATTCAAACGAGTCCGCCGGATTCTCAGTACGGTTCGTTCGTAACAGAACTCGTGGGTACGTCGAGCTTGAAAAATGACAATTGTTTTTCCTTCAGTAGCGTCGAATTGCCACCAAAAAATTCTGATCTCATTTTTTCGTGCTCCTGTTGCGAGAATCCTGTGACTAAAGTAATAAATTTCAAAAAAGTATTACCGTTACCGAACAATGATTGCGACCCGGCAGATTTTTTCTGTTGCTCCCACAACGGGGAAGACTTTTCCAAACTCTTGGAACCCCGGGTCTGTGACTATTTTTATGGGCCGTATTTTGCAGTTCTGAACAGAGAAAGTTTTGACGATAAATTAAAGATAAACGACGAGTCTGCTGTTTGTAACAGATGCTTAACCGTTATTGGCACACCGAACAGTCATTTGTCCCTGAAAATTTGGAATTGTTGCATAGAATACACCAAAGCGAACGGCGATTCCACAATATCGACAAAACGATCCAATCCTTTGGCTGATTTCAAAGCAGCTGTGAAAAGCTGTTGCTCCGATGGTTTTACTAACAACAGAATATTGCTGGAAGCCAAGGAACGTAGCTCGACTCATTATCTGCTTTTGAAACCAATGGAATGGAATCTTGATTTGCTGGTTGAGCCTGGCGAAATCAAAGATTCGCGAGCTATAAATTTGTCGCGTAAAAAAGTTGTCAAAGTGCTGTATGATTATGGCGAGACGAAAACTAGTCTTAAGAACGATTGTGAGGATGCTAAACATCTGAAAATTGGATTAAAATGTATGTTGGCTGGTATCGAACATTTGTTGTCATCATCGAAACGAATACCACCAATTTATCGTAACGCTGATGAGGATAATATCGGCTACATGAGCTTAGACATATCTGATAAATTTTGAAAATACGAAAGTTAGAAAAAATCAATTTTTTTCGACTTCATTCAAAGCTTCAAAATCTGAGTTACAACGAACGATGGAATATCCTTGAAAATGTGACTATCGGTGAAAAAAAAATGACAGTATCCAAGAAACGGTTGAAAAAAATTAATCTTACTTTGCCAATTAAATAATAATTAAAAAACGCAGTGTATACGAATGATGCAACGATCGATTTCTCTTGAATTCTTGCATATTTATTTTTTGTAATTTATTCGCATGAACTGAACATTATACAAAGAGTTCATCGTTTCGTACATAGTTTTGAGATAAATACTCATATTGCCTTCGTGAAGTTCCTTGTGACATGTATTCATGAACAAAAAAAAATCATATTTTTGTTAAAGTCCAATTTTTCAAATGTATATATTTATATATCTTATTAATATTGTCTAGTCTAACGCCGACAATAAATTGGTTTACTATACAGATTTACTATTGTATATATTTATTATACATTTATACGCAAGTCCAAACCCAATCATTTGAAAAATTGATCTAACGACCACGACCAAAACCCAATTGTCATATTGCCAAAAACATTTACACATTTATTGACACGTGTAAGACGTTGAATTAACAATTATTCTCATTATCGTTCCTATCTGGAAAGAACACTAAAAAAAAATCACGTATTTCTGAAGGAAGAATTTATGTTTTTTTCTTTCATTTACTGTATAAGAGAAATAATCATATGGAAAATTCTTAAGAGCCCAAAATTGTGTTAGACCCAGTGTCATATATATAAATCCTTGAAGGGGTCTCACGTGTAAAATTGAACAATGAAAAATATAACTCATCACGATACAAGAAGTGTATACGAGCTGGGTTCTTTCTTTGTCAGACTTCACAAAAATAAATTCTAGCTAGAATTTGGGCATTGCTTCTTACAACAAGATAACATTTCGTGTGCAATATCTTCGATGAATTTGGTGACGAAAGGCCACTTCAGTAGTCCATTGTTGCACTCTTAAAGCCTCGTACAATTCTATACGATATTTAATCATACTTTCGACGTTATAACGTATTTTGCGGAATCAAGGAGTATACTTTGTTTTTTTTTTTTTCGTTATTATTGCCTAAGTGTTTTCTGCTTCAACTCAAGACGCTAATATTATGTCGATTTTAGTAAATTCCAAGCTCAGAAAATCGGTAATGTGGTCTAAAAACAGTTCAAAACAGAAGCGCAACGAATTTATGTACAATTTTTACGTTATTACTGACTCTCGAAATGAGATCGCGATTTTTTTCGGCTGAGAGCTCAATAAATCCGTGAAAAATAAAATAAAAATATATATTACGTTTATTCAACTTAAAAGATAAAATTTGATACATAATTATGCACCAAGTTGCTCCAGTCAGTGTGAAATTATGAAAAAAGAAAAACAATTACGGCAAATGATCGATGGCAAATTTGTTTCTTGTATAATATGCGGTTAGAATGAATTATGAATGTTTCTATACTTGGAGGAGTTTTTACAGCACAGCTTGACATCGGAACACGTGATATATTATGTACGAGTTATTGGCAAATGTTTCGACGGAACTCCTCTCGTTCTTATTGTTTCTTTTCTTACTGTTTATCTTTTATCTTCTCATTTTCCTAAAATACTCGTGTGCAAGGTGCAAACTTTCTCTGCCTAATTTGTGTAACGCATCGAAAGTCATTTTTTCTTCTTTTCTTTACAAACGATTCTTTCGCGCACGTTATTTCGCAGATTTTCCAGAGTACCGTCTCAATACGGAAAACATTGGAGTAATGAATCGTAAGCTACGATGTGCGGTTTAGTCTTTTTATATCTACGGCGACGTTATTGTTGCGTTGTCCTGTAATTTCGTCGAACTCGGCTCTTCGGGCATCGGATTCAATCTGTCGCTAAGCATTCCTTCGTACACCCAACCACCGTCCTTCGTTTCTTTGAAAAACTTTGAAAAATACAAATGCAAATTAAAGCCTTAAGTTCCAGGAGGACTAAATTGTGTGCAATTTTGCGAAACATTCTTTTACCTTCGTCTCCCAAGCGATATTCGCCTCCTTTCGGATCCTTGCTTCGTCTCGTTGTTTCTGTTCGATCGAACATTTGGCTGCGGTTGCTTTGTCCATATCATTGATTTTTAGACCAACTGTCACGTCTCGCCAAACTTTTCGTGACTCGAATTCTTCCTGCTCGGCGACTGGTATCACTAATTTTCTATCCGTGTGCAGTTCCCTCACGTCAGCAAACAGTTCTGTCCTCTGTTTCGATCAAATATTTTCATTATTTACGTGTTGTAAGAATCTCTTTCGAGCCATTATTTGTTAAATGTACAAATTCTACATGCGAATAAACATTCGCATCTAGAATTTGAATTCTGAATTTTAAATTCAATGAATTTTTTCCAAGTTTTTTGTACGGTAGTTTTTATTCAAAAAATAAAAGTAAATAATGAATGTTGAATTTTTCATGTTTCGAGCCGAGAACCGAGTGGTGAGCGAACCCATGAAGTCTTGAGTACCGAATTTTAAGGCACGCGAGGAAAGTGGTTGGCTCGAATGGTTGGAATATTTGTCAAAATGACTGTTTTACACATTTTAATGTGACTTACCCCATCCGCCCATTTGGCTTCCATTTGTCCACTCCATTCACCGTTTATCGTAAGAAAAGGTTTTTTCTCGCCCGGTTGCGTGACTTGACAACTAATCCGATTTTTCTTTCCACCATAAAACGGTTTTGTAATAAATTCAATTGCAGCTTGGTAACCGGTTTGTGCGCAAGTTATTTCCGCTGCTCCGCCAAGCTCGATCCATGGTACTGTCAGTATCGATCTTCCATAACCATTTGGAAATGTCAAATAATATTCCTCGCCGTGTTCCAGGACGGAGACCCAACCTTTTCCAATGTTATGAACTCCTATGCTCAGGCCGAGGAATTTACTCTTCGTCCAAACGTGTGCGCTGAATGTTATCCTTTTGGAGTAATGTTCGGCGTAAAATGCACTCACTAAATTGAAAAGTTTTGATTGAATTAGTAAAAAAATGATAATTGAACACAAAATTTGTTCGGTAAACGTTTCAAATCGTTTCTGTGAACGAAAGATTCGTGTACAGCCAAAAAAAGGAGATTTTACCCGGTGGATGATGAGACACCTGTTCGGCTATGAAAGACAATTGATTTTCTCGACACCAAGGCACAGGACCGTCTTTAACAGTTTTTGCACTAGGGGAAGCAGCAACGTCTCCGCTACTCGGTCCAACAGTTTTATCAATGTCCCAATGACAACGAAATATTTCTCCCAATATTGGGTTGTAAGGTTTTTTTGCAACTCCGGATTTTCGTCCTGCGTGGAAACTGCACATGTACCATCTTACCACTTGAATCATTCTGTCCTTGGGCGTTGGCATATCTGCTATGCTAAAATCCGAAAAAATAAGATGAATTACACAATTTTGATGAAAAAAGGCGAGGAAAAGATGATGAAAAATACGATTTTCGATAGAAAACTACATTTTGGCGTTTTAACGTTGCAAACTCGCTGCAGTCACAATAAAAAGTTAAATTTTATGTCACAGTATCTCCCAAACTAAACGATCAAAATTTTGGATACTTTTACACAATTTTCTTCGTATGTTCCTCCGTAATTATGGAACAAAAGAGATAAAAATCTGTTCAATATTTTGCGAGTTATTCCATGAAACGTGAATATTTCTGTTGCTTTTCATGAAAACGTCGGTAAAACTCTACAATCTTTGATTGTCAATATCTTGAATACCAGACGGTGTATGGTTTTGAAATTTTGAAGGTGGTTTTATGATAAAATCCTGAATGTGTTTTTAAAATTGGGAAAATTTCTGTAAAAAAACGCTCCGGCGAGACTACTACCACTTCAATCACCGTGATAAAATGAATTTTGGTAGAATTTATTGAGAAAATGCTTGAAATTTGCTTTCCATCTTGAGAAAACAAATGCATGAGGATATTTGGTTGTAACAAACCTGACAAAGAGATCCGGATGAGCGAAGTAGTCTGCGTACATTTCCAGGAGCGATCGACGCTCTAGAATGAAAGTAGGCAGAGCTACTTTGGTCAAGTCCATGCCGATCTTGACCTGTGACAAGAGATGGGTAACGACGGAACCATGGGTATCCATGGAATCCACTGCGAAAGAAAGAAATAATGAGTACACGGAAGCAACACAAAACTGATAACCAAAAAAATGTTATATGTGAATATTTACTCTCTGGTTCGCTCTCTTCCTCGTACAGTGCTGAAAAATGATGAGAAAAACATGTATTTAGAAGAAATTTGAAGCTATCCGCCCATTTATTGTGGACGAAAATAAACAGGCGTGTTTAAAACACGAAATGAAATATAAACAAAAATTTGTGCTCGAAAAATGCGACTTAACCTGCAAGGAGAACTTTGACATGTACGAAAACTGTTAAACTTACGATTGACATGGGAATTCATAATGTTGAATGGGCAATACGAATTTTTTCATGTCCATTACTCAAGGCATTAATAGCCAGGCGATTGAAACAGCGTTTTGTCGCGAGATATTTGATACGATTATTGTTGATTTTTTTTCGTTTCACATCACAACGTCAGTGATGATATACACCGACGAAATATTCATCGCACGTTTTCACAAACGCGAAATAAACGTCGAGCTCTTGTTGCCAATTCTCGTCAAGGTTCATCATAGTTTTGTTCTTTTGTATGTGCGCGCGCGACAATGAAGGAAGAAGGAGTGAAAGAGAGAAAGAATAAGAGACAGAGAAATACTTGAATACGAGGATAAAATTGGTCTCTTTATAATTCCCTGGGTCTTTAAAGCACCAGTGGCACACGCGTTATGATCCCCTCCGAGATTACACCAGACGTTCGCGTTCGACTTTTCTATCGACGTAGCTTTTATACCTATATCCACTTTTTACGCGTTATCATGTATATATATCTATATTTGTATACATATATTTCGCATATCTATATATAAACACGTATATATATGACTTCGAGGTGAATCAATAAGTGGACCAACCGGTAAAGCAAACAGAGGTACCAAATTTCAGAATGCTAGTGTTCTATTCAAGGATACGTAATTTTGCAGCATTCGAAATTGCCAAGAAAAACAGATTTTCTTTAAAAAAATGATTTTTTCAATTTTTAAGTAGGTCAGACGGTCCTCCGGGAAAAAATGATCATGTTCTAAAATTCCAATGGAGAACAAACTTTAGCAATTCACAAATTTGGCTGCAGGCAGGTTTTATGCGCCATTTTGACTCCAAACTAAAGTTTTCGCCTTGAAAATCAAGATTTTCGATCTTGTTTTCATATTTTTATGATTTTTGATGGAAAAATTGAATCCTGAGTTGTTTGGTTTTGGGGGAGACGTGAAAAAGGAAAAGTTGAAACTTACCATCGTAGTCTACCGAACCATCGCCCTTGATCGGAGGCTGAGGCGGTTGTTTCCTATTATCGCTTGGACCGGGCGTTTCCGTTGGAGTTTGCAATCTTTCTGGATCTCGTCGCCTACTGGAACAGTGGTAACTCGATAAAATCTTAATTTTGATCTGTTGGGCGTTACGTAATGTCCGAAACTAAGAGAACGAGGACAATGGAGATGGAAAACGTGAGCTCGAAGCTTGGAGGCCGAAGCGAAGTTTATGGATTATCGCTGTTAACGCTAATTAGGATATTATCGTTGAACAAAGCATACCATTGCCATTGCTGTGCTAATGATCGATTTAGCCAGGATTTGCAGTACGTTGAGAGAGAAATTCAAAAGGTGTGCTTGATGATCGTAAATAAAATTGGAGTGGATAATATTTTGAAATATTTACGATGAGGGCCCTTTGGTGAAAATAATATAAATGTTACTTGCAGCGTAAAATAGTTTGGACCACCCAAAGGCGTTGATGGCTCATCGGCTGCGTCGTAATAATCCTCGTCCTCGTCTGACGACGAGTAGGAGAATTCGGGCACTGGCAAATCGCGATCTACAACTTTCGATATTTTTTTATACTCGAGTCAATTCCATTTTTTGCAAAAATGCAGAAATTCGATTATTGACGAATTATTGAGGTTTGGGAATTACGAAAATTTCTACGTACCAGCTGACAGCGTATTGATACGAGGCTCGAGACACTCGGAACCCAATTCAATGCCAGTCTGCACCGTCAATTCGGACTCCCTTGAGGCGACTATTGAATAAAAACCAAGAAAATTCTTAGTGTCGTTAATCGTGGCTTTGAAGAAGGGACATTGGCTGAATCGAGTTATGAATTTTTTACCGTGTGGCAAACTCTGTGACACGAGCGAAGTTTCTGTTGGTCCTCGATAAATTCCATTGACCGGTATAGCGGTATTCTGAAAAATAAATAATTGTCATTAAATGGAAGAAATTCTTGATTCGAATTCGTTGAAAAAATGACATTTTTATGATTGTTTCAATATTTCATTAATTTTCATCTCATTTTCATGTTTTTTTTCTTAAAATCGTCACACCTTGGCTATTTGCAGCTGAACAATTGTGTGTTTAACAGAATTGAGAACCGCGTTTGCTTGGTCCAGCACCGCTGTGTACCTTCCCCGAGTATCTTCGTCCTCGTCTGGAGTATTTTTACGTTTTTCTTCAATAATTCTTATCTGGTCAATCAAAAGTTGGAGATAAACGTCAGCCTCGGCTACTTTGCGATCAAAGTCTTGCTTGGGCGGTGATTTCTTCGGATCCCAGCGCTGTCAAAATTTTGTGGAAATATTTCTGTGTATAATAAAACGTTTGAAAAGGAACAATTCGTCGCTAATGCATTTTTTGATTGTTTTACCGCGTGCGAATGACGAACTATCGTATCCTCGAGGGCACGAACCCATCGTTCGCGTTCCTCGCCATCTCTCGTTTGAAAATGAAACGTTTTAGGATCGTCCTTGGACGATGACGTCGTGATCGTAAATGTACTGTCATCCTCGTCATCGATGCCGATTATCGCTCCTCGTAATCGCACACAACCTCTTCGTGCTCCTCTCATCATTTTTTCTTTGCTCTGAAAACAAACAAAAAAAAATATTGTACAGTTAGCAAAGTTCAGTTTTAAATATATTTTTTCGTACTGTTCGAGTTTTCTTCTGTTGCATTTTTTAAATCAACAACTTTTTCTAAATCATTTCTTTTTCCAATTAAATATTTCTCGATCCTCAGAGTACTCTAATTTTTCTCAATTTCGATTTTTTTTTCAATTTTTCATTTTTAATTTAAAAAGTATATTTCTTTAATGTAAAAAAAAAGTATATGGTAAAAAGTTATAAATCTTAAGTTTAAAAGAAATTTGTGTACAATTTTCAAGTTTTTAGACAGACGTTTTAAAAAGCGAAGAATATCGAATAAAAAACATTTTTTTTGACTGTTGGCTTGTTTAAAAAATGATATTATTGGGTCCTGGAAAAAAGGAAATTTTGAAAGTTTAGTTTAGAAATAGTAAAGAGGATTATTTTGCTATTCATTAGATTTCTTATCCACCCTGACACTTTTTGGCCTCTACATGCAAACACAAAAAAGATAACAGGAGATTGTTGCTTTACTTTTGGAATTTTGGATATTTAGGTTATGGAGTGAGAAATTTTTTTTGGAATGTGCATAACCTCACAAAAGCAGCGATCCTAATTGTTCTCTATTCGGGTGAATCATCGTATTAGGGAATAAAAATAATTACAGATTTTGAAAGATTTGAACATACCGTGTAATACGACAAAAGACCGGCATTGTCGTCAAGAACAAACCACCGATATTGCCATCCATTGACAACATTCGTCCACTTGCTGAGCGAACCCTCCATAGTTGTCGACATTTTGGGTTGACGCGTATCAGCTGACTACAGCTGTGATCCTTCCCGCGAACTGTTGATCATCATATAGAACTTTGACGTATACATTTTTTTTTCTACTGCATTTCACTATATAAACTGTACAAATGGTTCCGCAGAGATAAAAAAAGTCTTGATAACGAAGAAATGAGAGGTTAGATAGATCACAAAGCTCGGCCGATGAATTCTTCGTTTCTTTTAGATTTTTCTTTAAATCATTGCAGTCACTGATTAACACTAATTGACATTAACTTGATGGAAAATTTATTCCTATGAAAAAAAAATTCAGGCAGACCTTTGAAACCCGACATAACCTCTATTTTTTTCGATACCACTCAAATTTTATGAGTAAAACACCATTTACTTTGAAAAAGGTTTATTAAATATAATTAAAAAACGTTTTACATTTATAAAATTGTTTTGTGTTGAACTGGTTGATTATATTTTGATGCAGTAACAACAACACTATATAACGATTATTGGAATGTCCTTGAATATTTCGAAGGAAGAGCTGGGCACTGATTGAATTTTTAAATCAAATTATCGACTACTCCCAACTGCTTGCAAAATTACGGTTCCACTGAGGCATCAATATTGCATATTAAAAATGAAAATTTGATAGCATTTACATTTTAAATGCATACAGACAAGCACCAAATTTCAGTTGTACTCGTTTTCATTTTTAGTCGGAAATAGATTTGACTTTGTAATTTTTGTGATGGGCGCGAAAATTCAAATGAGAACGATTCGAAATGATATTTCGAACAAACGCAAGTACAGACTTTTAACCTCACTTTATGTTTGTTACTTTACTCTTCACTTCGATAATCCCACCAAATATTTCCAAAATTAATGCATAATTTTGACTTATGGTAACGTTTAAGAAATTCAAAGGCTCCATGCAGAGGTTTCACAAACTTTATGACAAATTGGACCACACAAATAGTGTCAAAGTGTCACGTGATTCATCATCAGTAATAAATACGCATTTGGTAGTGTAAACTAAGTCTTATCTACGAAGTGAAAGATAAGAAAGCAAATGATCTTGAATACCAAATTTTAGTTTCTAAATCAGTGTGCCCTAACGTCTATTTCTCAAAGACGTCCCAAATATTAAAAAAAAATGGAATATCGTGTTTCAAAATCAGGACGTGATTTAGGGGATGACGACTCGAAAGTAAATTTTTCTGAATTTTCGTAATGCAATTGTTCGCTCTCTGAGATATTTGCATGATTAACATTAATTATAAATTTCATGTATTGTAGGAGCATCCCAGAAATCTTATCCCAGAGCTGTGCAGACAATTTTATCATTTGGGATGGGTGACCGGAACAGGGGGTGGAATATCCATTAAAAAGGGGTATTTAAATGTGGTTTTCTAAATATAAATGGTCCAAAATACCAAGCATCTATTTTATCTTCGAACATTCAACGATCCCTTCATTTTTTTAGATGGAAAATGATAAATTGTTTTTAATCGAAAAATTGTAGATCTGAGATTTTTATAGCTCCATCAGGAGTCCAGAAAGAACGAATTTGTCCCGAAGATATGTTCGTCCAAGACATTGATGGAAAAGATCTTGTCTTACCACCGTCGGAAAAGAAACTCAAAAAATCTCAGTGCACTCCGCTTTTCATGTGTGCATACACAGCAAGAAACGCAGGAGCTGTCATTCATACACATTCCAAATTTGCTGTCATGGTTACTCTTTTGTGGCCTGGACAAGAGTTCAGAGTGACTCATTTGGAAATGATAAAAGGTCTGTTGTTTACAGTCGAATACTTAACACTTTAGGCAATAAAATTGTATTGAATTTATCAATTTTCACGATTTCACCATTTTTTGCACATTTTAATATCTTTTTTATTCATTTAGGCATCAGGAATCAAGAGCTGGGAAGATCTTACAGATACGACGAAGAGCTCGTTGTGCCAATAATTGAGAATACGCCGTTTGAAGAAGATTTAAGAGATCGAATGGCAGAAGTAATGGAAAAATATCCAGCGACTTGTGCTATTCTCGTGCGAAGACACGGTGTTTATGTCTGGGGCGATACGTGGCAACAAGCCAAGACGATGCAAGTTGAACGTTTCAAATTTCTGCAATTCTCAAAACTTCAAAATTTTCTTCATTCATCTCATGTCCTTTTTTTTCTGAATGCAGGACCGAATGTTACGACTATCTTTTTGACATAGCTGTGCAAATGAAGCAGAGTGGAATAAATCCTTCGATGACTCCTGATCAATACGAATTGAAGTACCAAAAGGAAAATAAAGAATAATTATCAAAATTCATGATTTATGTACATATACAAAGGTCTCGTAGAATATTGTGTACACAAAACAATATATTTTACAATTTTGTCCATATTATAAACCATAGTTTATCTCTTTGTGAATTCGAAAAAAAAAAAAAAAAATTTTATGTGTCAGGATCGTAGGGTTGAAATTGTTTGCGAATTTTTTTCGCGAGTTCGGTTTCTTCTTCCAGTTCCAATTGGCACTCGCGCCAATCAGCTCGTTCTGGTATGTCCAATATTCTATCGCTGGCTAAAACTTCTCTTCCGAACTGTAGTGGAAAATCTTTTTTGATCCGATGATAGAGCATTTCGCCATTGGGCAATTCGACGTAAAAGTAAATGACACCGGGCTGAGCGATTTGCTGCAATTGCGAGTGTTGGGGGATTTCATCCAGTTCGAAGTTATTGCAAGATGCCATTTCTTGGAACATTTCGCGCAGAGCGGATGCTTGATTTTTGTGAACCGGTACAGCTTGCAACTGACAGTGAGAACTTTTGTAGTTCCTCTCGAAAAATACAGGAACGCATTCTTTGCTGGCGTAATACTTGGTCACTGCTTTTTTGTAAAGTTTCATTTCCTTGGCGACGCTGTCTGGTAAAATTGATAAACTCTGATGATGCGTCACAGGCAGAATGAGAAAATGATCTTCTACCAATCCTCCTCGAGCCAGAGCCACGTAAACTTCAGTTCCTACTGAAATTACCAAATGTTTTGAAACCTCAGGACTCGATAAACAGAACCAACATTTTGCCTGGTCGAACTCCATTTTTGGCTTCTTGTTCGATCTGTCAGAATGTTTGCCTCCTCTTTTTTCTGCCTTCGGCTCCATGTCGTAGAAAAATTGAACGTTTTTAGTTTCGGTGTTCGGACAAGACGGCTGAGCACCCAGCATTGTTTTGGGATACGGACTTCCCGTCTCGTCGGTCGTTTTCTGCACGAGATCTGACAAACGTGTTCTATCCACTGGCGTAAGATTCAAGGCGTACAACCATTTTCTCTTGTCAGTGTTCGTCACCGAGGAGAGAGCTATGAATCTTGAAGCAATTTCTATGCTGTTTTCATTTTGGCTTTGATTCCTGAAATAATTGAAAAAAACAATTAAATTGATGGAAGATTCGTGTAAATATATGAAGGAATAAAAAATAAATTTCGAGTTTTAATCATAAACAATTGAAAATACGGATAAATAAATGAAGATAAGTGAAATGAAAAACACGAATTATCAATTTGAAGATAAATCAAAAATGAAGAGAATAATGAAAGTATTTTTCTTAGTTCCATTTTAAATGTGACATATTTGGTGCATTATTTAGCTTTGTAAATATTTATAAAACATTTTTTTTTAATTACCTATACGGTGGCCTCTCATAATGAATTCCTTCCATGCCGCAAACGTGGTATCTTGGTTTTATGTGTGCCGCGAGCCAAGCAACAAGATCAGAGCCTTGATATTTGTGTTGTGGATTATTGGGATCCAAATTGGTGATTCCTCGGGGCCAAGGTGAAGTCATGAGAATGTCGACACCTCTAAAACTTGGCTGGCCCTTAAGGCAAGAATTCCTAATAGCGATAACATCGTTTTCAGTGAAGCTGCAAATATTTTCTTGTTTTTCATCACCATAGCCACTCAAATAAGCTATTTTTAGGCCTGAACTCGAAGTATAAAGTCCTCGTTTGCCGAGAAACGTCAAATTTTGACAGATCTCACAGCCACTCATGTCATCATAAAATTTAACATCCTCCTCACGATTTGGTCCAATGATGTATGTCGGTACTGATATAGTTTTCATACCGTTTTTATAAGGCTCCAATTCGATGTTGTTGGCTCCAAAAAAATTTCCAACGCACAGCAAAAAGTCGAAAGGACCATTTTTTTTGTTTATCGAGTCAACTTTGTTGAAGAGATATTTGAAATTTCCCTCAACGTCACCACACAACAAAATTTTTTGCTTGTCTCCCATTATTTTTATGTTTTTTTTACCCCAGTGCGATTAACGCACGACTTGGAGGTTATGTCGTTGATGTTTTTGAGGTTAGATCACAAATATCGCAGATTTGTGTGTGGAAATACCGAAAAAGTTAAATGTTTTACACTACAGCGCACTGAATGGCTTTTCATAGCCTGAGATATTCCCTTTTTGATAATATTTCACTATTTAAACTAAATGGATTGGTCGTTATCTAAACATTGTAAACAACACGACGTTCAAAATCGACCCTCCAAAAATATTACTCCCGGTTGCGCAGGTTTTTCACGCATTCACAGTTCGTGAAAATCACACGAGAGGCCGAGTAGATCGCTCGATAAATTTATTATCAAATTACTTTTAAATTCAGGTGATTTTACTGACTCAATTTTGATTAAAAAATCGCACAGACAAAATTTTGTCATTTTTCTAATTTTCCGTCGAGTTCTGTTCCATACAAAGTGTTAAAACACCACTAAGTTTAATTATTCATTTAATATCGATAGAACATTAAATATCGACATCTATAACGAGGACTCAAGTGTCAATCGACGTTTTATCCAGCTGTATTTTCAATTTCTTTGCAAAGTGAACGAATCGAAAAAAAACAGAACGAAAAGTAAGGTGGGAAAGTAAAAGTTCGTAAAGGATTAGAAATGAGAAATGATTCATAAGGTAGTTTGAACTGATTCCCACAGATTTTGGGAAGAGCGTGGGAAGAGGTTTGAGGAAGAAAAATAGCAATTGGTTCCACTTAGTGGGGAAAAATTTCACAAGTGCAAATGTAGAAGAGGGAGAGAAAGAAGAAAAATTGGGGAATTCGTACACGTAATTTAAAGCGTACAGGTTGGCGCTTGTCCTTACGAGACACATTTGGGAAAACTTTATTTATAAACAGGAAAAGCTCTTTCGTCTTCTAAGGTGTCTTGCAGTGCGAAATATTACTCGTGCACTCCAGTAAATACCTATAACTATATACATTAGAAAAAAAATGTTGAGTCGTGGGAACGTTGCACTTGGTACGAGCACACCGCATTGCTAAGTAAGACCAACATCTGGAAGTGATTTTCCGCGGAGTTGTAAAATTTACCTGTAAAGCCCTCCGAGACCGAGAGAGCCTCACCGAAATAAGCAAATGGTCCCAAGGAAAAAAAGACTGCACGGTGTCTCATTTACGCCTTCGTTTACCTGATCGTGAGAAAAATCTATAACTGCTTTTCGAGTACCTTTTATTATAATTTTGCAAAACATGAAGATACGTCATCGACATATCAAAAAATACAAATACAAAAGTAAATTATATATAGTAACATTTGACTTCAAAAATTGTAAAAATAATTCAAAAAAATACATTTTTTTCGTCGTAATTCAAAATCAACAACCACGGAAAAAAAACAATAAATAAACATAATATTCATAGATCCTCAAGATTTTTTGTCTGCAAAAGAGGGTCGAATGGACAAAGACTAAATCAATGTCATTTTTCATAGAATCAAAATAAAAATAACCTATTCCTCGAAATATTCGCGAACCCTCGAGTTATTTTTTCTTGGAACAGAGGTCAAATCTACGAAAATCAAAACAACGTAAAGCTCTCTAAACTGAAATAAGAAAATTACAAACACAAAAAACACATTTTCACACTGCAAATCCATAAAAACTAAAAATCCAGATAAATCTCTACTCCTCATAATATTCGTCAGCCCCAACATCGTTTTCTCCAAGAAACAAACAAAATTCACAAACCAAAGTAACAATTCCTAAAATCGGAATAAAAAACAGGCCACAATCTTTCACCAAATGTTTAAACCCCAAAAATCCCTATTCCTCGTTCCCTCTTCTACATCCAGCAATCCTCGACCTGTTGTTTTCTCAAAAATAAAGATAAAAACCTCAAAAAACAAAAAAAAAATTTATAAGCCACAATTCCACGTAACCCTAGAGTGGGGGGGTTGTAATATCATTTGAGCCTCGACGGAAGTGAGGAGAAGAGGGTAATGAATATATCGCAGTGTTGTGAGCAGAGGGGATGGAGGTCGAGGGTGCAGTAGGGGAAATTCGCGAGTCGTCGTAAGGCTTATACCACGAGTGTGACGGTTGGAGCGGCGGGGTAACGGGGAGGGGGGGGGCGAAGAATAGGATGACGGTCGAGGGGTTAAGGGGAGAGCTTCGTGGTGGATAGGCGTGTTGAGAGAATGCCAGAGATTGGTCCCCGGCGAATATTTGGTCCAATGAGAAACTCGTGGGCGTTAAACGTGCCAAGAGATGAAAGATTTCGTTTCACGAGGATGGCACACACGAGGAGGAATTGCGTGGAGATGCGCGAGAGCGAAAACTCCGAGAAAGATGGATGTGGGAGTCTGTGCTTATGTTCGAAGTTAAATCTATGTATATATATTGATATTTATGAACATATTATTATGATTATTATTATTGTTGTTATTATTGTTATTATTTGGATTATTATCATAACTATTGTTATTATTAACATTATAATTAATATTAATATCACTATATATTTTGGTACATGGAGATATTGTGGGAGGGATGAAATTCCAAGGGAGGGAAAACTACCCCAGGTGGTCGTTGGTTCCGTAACACTCTGCGGGGAGTCCGAGACGTTACGTGTTTCCAGTTGTACCAAATATTCTTACGGCCCTGAACGAAATTATGTTAAGAAAATAAATAAATCAATTACTTGGTTAATGTAATTAATTGAAATTGTAAAAGTCAGTGGACATTTATTCGGATTTTTAAATCGTGGCAAACGTGGTTCTTATTCGTGAAAGTAGTTTATTGAAATTTTTGGATTTCGAAGCAATTTAAATTGTCGTTTCTGTGTTTTTTTGAAATGTTTTTTGTGGTAAATTTGAAGAGACTCTCATGACTTTTTTTTTTAACAGTGAACTTTTTTAATCAGTGGTCAAAAGTTTTGGAGGTTTTTGAGGATTTTTGTTGCTTCGTTATGAAAAATACGGACGGAAAAAAGGGATGAAGGAAATCGACTGGAAATAACGAGTGAAGGAGTGTTTTTTTTTCAGATTTTTTTTTTTCAAGGGTTTCGATTATTTTGAAGAAATTTGTAGTTTTTTTGCTGTAATTTTGAAACTGTGCTACTACGAAGACTTTGCATTTGTCTCGGTGACGGGATCACTGTGTCTTAAAACGAAGCCACATACGTGCTCTCGCATGAAACTTGCGAATACGCGGTTATCTTTTGTCCCACAGCCATTGAAATGTAGAATATAAAAAAAAAATATTTAAAAAAATTGAAAAAAAAACTTAACCGGTTAAACTAACAACGAGAAAAATAAGGAGAAAAAAGAAATCTATCGGACCCAACAATGTTATCGTGAAGAAAACATTGCTCCGCGACGTTCTCGACACTCTTTGAAAACGCAATGGCGGACGATTCGCCGTAATGTGACGGACCCCGGAGACCTCGTTGCCTCCCTTTTTTTTAATGACTTTTCAATAATTATTCATACTTATTATGCGTTTTTGAGCCGCGCATTTCAACCGAGTTCTCATCATCAAATCAGTGAAGTGTGTACACCATTCTCATTGCAGTTTAGAAAGAAAATCATTTATTTTATCAACGACAGTACGAAAAGGATTTTGAATAGTTTTGACGCTGAGAAGAAACCCGACGACAAATATTTCTTCGCTTTAAGGTAAATACAAACAATCATTTCTTTTCTTTTTTAATTTTTCCAATTTTTTTAATCAATTTTGACAGTTTTGACGTTCTTTTTCGATGGATTTTAATTCGCGAGTTCTAAGCTCGATCCATTTTTTTTATTAAATATCGAAAACTTCGTGTTATCGAAATTTTTGGTCGATCGAATCGAACTTTTTGGTTCAATAGTGTTTTTAACGTCCTCGCCGTTTTGACAGTGACTTGTCATCGTCCTACGTACCTTTTTGTCTCCCTTTTTTCTTTTTAATGCTTCCGTGTATGATGCGTGAGGGGTTTTGGGGGCCATATACCAGTCTGATCGGTGAACACGACGTTTGGTCACGTCCGATAGCGATTCGCAACCCCCGAAATACAATCTCGTCTACTTCAGTCTAACGCTGGCCTTAAAACTACGAGGACACTCGTCGTTCCTACTTTCCATTTGTTCCGGACCACCCTCGTTTCGTTTTGGCCATTGTTTCATGCAAACAAAATGTTTTTTTCAATCGATCGAGTGGCAATTACGATTTTTGGAAAATCGAACACAGTTTTCTCGAGGCAGTTACGTCGTTGAATATTTTACAGTTCTAAGTGCAGAAGTGAATAAATCGCGATTAATTTGTGGCGATAATTAGACAACAATTAGGGCAATTTTGATGATTTTCCAACGTGGAAGTGACGGACGCAAAAATATTGGAATTTAGACAAAATTGAAACTCGTTTTCTTCTCTTTTTCAAACTGGACGAGTTTTATTTCGATTTTCTTTCATTCTTTACTTTTTTATTCGCGGATTCATCATCGAACTTATTTTTTCTTGGAGAAATTTGATTTGACTGAATCGTGCAGTTGAAAAAACGAGTCGCACAGACTGCAGGAATTTTTTTTTTCTGGTGTTAAAAAAGCGCGAAAAATCATTTCGAAGGTTGCGATTAAACTTTGTTGTGTTATTTTTACAAATTTTGTGGTGGACTGACTCCCCAAGGGATGAAAAGTGTTTGAACTGTCTTTTTTGGAGAACTCAGTGACCGTCGGAATCTTCGAGAAAGAATTTTCCAGTGAAATTCCTCCGATTTGTCTCCCCTGGGATTTCGATTTGGCGATTTTGGGTCTAAATTGTTTGATGGAACTACCAAATACTTTTGTCTAGTGAAAAATGGATCAATTATTTACGAATCTCGAGTGTTTTCGACGTTTTAGGTACGTCACTTTTTTTACGAAGTTTTTATCGCTAATTATGACGAAAAAATAAATATTATTTCATAATTATTGCTCGATGTTTAAGTTCAATTTTATTTCAGGTTACTTTTTATTTTTAAGCGAAGTCTTCAAGGCATTTTTATTTCCCCAACTTTTATTGTCCCAACTATTGTTTTTCTATTTTTTAATTCGATTTATTTATGATGAAATTAATATTTCAACACCAAACTCGTGATTATATGTTAATAAATAAATGAATAGTTGAAATTTTCTCATTTTTTCATGAAGAAAACTCTTACGAACTGCAATTTTTTATTCCGAAACTTGAAAAACGTTGGAAACGATATATTCCCGAAACCATCAATTGACAAATGCAAGAAACAAACGGAAGAAATGGTGTCGAATCAAAATCGCTTAAAAAATACCGATCATTTCTTCAAAAATATTAATCGTCCCTTGAAAAGTCGAAAATTCGTCCTCAAAACTGCATTAAAAAAGAAAATAAATGACCCTCGTTCCCTCCTCATGAAAAAACGATTTTTTCATCGATGTTCCAATCAGTCGTGGTGCATTTCATTATCGATGAGAAAATCAATAAAAATGAATGCGAGAAAAAAATAAATACTTCGATAAAATCGAATGATTTTTTATCTTTTATCGTACGGGAAATTCTCGTATAAACACCTGATGAAAGTCCATTTCCAAGGGTTCAATCAAAGGGTTTATGCCAATAAAACGATGTGAATATTTTGAAATAATATTGTGTGCATTGAGTGTGATTTTTTTTCTCACCATCGAACGATTAACGAGCACCAGGTGGTTAAGGGGAATTCTCATCGATGCCGGTCAATTGTTCGATCTCTCGGATGTCCCGAGAATCTTTCATATCGCGTTACCTGCTGTGCCCGCATATTTTTCCTTTTTATCTTTATCTTTACCTTTTTCGCTCGATCTTCTCTTCTTAAAATTTCTTTTTTTTTACTCTTCGTAGTTCCCGAAAGAAATGATTCGTTTGAGACGATTAATTGGTCTTAAAAAATCGTGCAATTTTGAATTATTCAATTTTCTACTGTGAATAAAGTTTCGAAAATATTATATTTTTTCAAGCTTTTAAATGCTCTTTTTTCCCAAATGTTTCGAAAACCATTGTTTATCGTTGAAAACAGATTTTTTTTGTTTCACACAAGTTCACGTAATTTTTAAACAAAATTTCGTTTTTTTTGGTTCGTATTTTGGTATCATTGCTCACTTTTTTTCGTGACAAAATTGATTAAATGTCGTTCCTGTAAAATGTTCTTCTTTTTTTATTCACTCTTGTTGTCCCTTTTTCCCATTTCCAAAACAAATAATTCGTTTTTTTTCAAACGACAACCAGTGACGAAAAAAGCTCAAGCTTTTGAAGCTGAGCTTAGGCAGGAAAAAGAATTTGTATTATTTTTTCGTCGGACGAAGAAGAGGGTGGAAAAATTTATCGGGCACCCTTCGTCACTGGCTTTTCTTTTTCAAACGAAGATTCAACTCGTTCTCTGATTCTTCGATCTATTTCGAGATTTTTTGAACTGGAGGCTGTGCTCCTCGTTCGTCAATTTCTTTCTCACGGGTATTTATGAGGTTTTCATTTTCAAACACGAATTTATTGTTCACGTAAAACTGAAAACGTTCCTTGTTTTTTTTTTTGCATAATTTCCATCGATTGAATTGATTTCGAGTAAAATTTTAAAAAATATTCAAAAAACCCTTGAACTTTGATAAATCATTGCAAACATAATGAATTTTTAGTCACGATTTAGAACGAAGTTACAAAAATACTTGAAATATTTTAATTTTCATCATTTTTGATCAAATTTTGACAGATTTCATTTTTTTTGTTTTTATCAACGAAATCGATGATTCGCTGCATATTTGTTCGATATCCGGCGACTCAGTGTTGTAAAGTAAACATTGCAAGATTTAGTAACAGCCGGAATAGGGCGTGTCATTTCCTAAAGCCATTTGTAGAAAGAAATAGCGAAGGGAATTTGTGACACCCTTCGAACGTGATCCTTTCGTGTGTGTCCTGTTAACCGAAGAGATCTCGCCCTTTTTTTTCTCCTCCTCTCGTTTCGAGAGCGCGAGAAGAGACTCGAGGAAGGAGAAAAGAAGATTTTTCTTTATTCACGCAGCTGTTGTACGCGCGTGTGTTAACCAATCAAGTCAATTTTCTCAACTCGTTTTTTTAGAAGAGAAAAAAAACATAATAAATAAATAAACGACGATTGAGCTCATGAATTTATTGAGTGTAAGGGTTGCATTTCAAGAAATTCTAATTATGGACTAAATTTGTATGCAGCAATAAAAATAATCGAGACAAGGGAAGCTCTGAGAATTTCGGAGGAAAATCGTATTTTTAATGATTGAATTAAAGAATATATAATAAAAAAATAAACGACGATTGAGCTCATGAATTTATTGAGTGCAAGGGTTGCATTTTAAGAGATTCTAATTATGGACTAAGTTTGTATGGAGCAATAAAAATAATCGAAACAAGAGAAACTCCGAGAATTTCGAAGAAAAATCGTATTTTTAATTATTGAATTAAAGAATAATGAAAAAATAAACGACGATTGAGCTCATGAATTTATCGAGTGCAAGGGTTGCATTTTAAGAAATTCTAATTATGGTCTAAATTCGTATGCAGCAATAAAAATAATCGAAACAAGGGAAGCTCTGAGAATTTCGGAGGAAAATCGTATTTTTAATGATTGAATTAAAGAATATAAAATAAAAAAATAAACGACGATCGAGCTCATGAATTTATTGAGTGCAAGGGTTGCATTTTAAAAAATTCTAATTATGGACTAAATTTGTATGTGGCAATAAAAATAATCGAAACAAGAGAAACTCCGAGAATTTCGGAGGAAAATCGTATTTTTAATGATTTGATAAAAAAATATATAATAAAAAAATAAACGACGATTGAGCTCATGAATTTATTGAGTGCAAGGGTTGCATTTTAAGAAATTCTAATTATGGACTAAATTTGTATGTAGCAATAAAAATAATCGAAACAAGGGAAGCTCCGAGAGAATTTCGAAGAAAAATCGTATTTTGAATTACTGAATTAAAGCTCTTTCCTTCATTCGTACATATATGTATATAGATGAGTATTTGAGGAATAAATACTCGAAGTATAAAGCGTTCTTAAAACATCCTGCCACGTGCGTAAACAGCTTATTGCAAACTACTAAATACTCGCTAATATTTTCGCTGAATACCTTTTTTCTTTCGTCTACAATATTTTTTATTTGATTTCGATTTTTTTGCCTGTTTGTGTTAATTTTTTGGGAAAAATCGACTTCCGAAATAAACGTCGCACTCGTTTTTCAACTTCCCTGAAAATTTTCGAACTGACATTTTTTCTTTTCGTACGATTCTCTTTATTTTTTCATTTAATTTTGTTGATAAAATCAACGAAGTGGAGAACGACTGTTTGTAAACATCGAAAACTGATATTGTTTCCGCAAATAAATGTATTACGTAATTCACTTCAGAGTCTTCCGAAAGTTTTTTTGAAAATATTTCTCATAAGTAACTCTTATTGAAGCCGGATAATTGTCCCGGGTCAATAAGACCCAGTGTGTCATGAGACGACGAAAGAGGAGAAAAAAAAACACAACATTGCTGCGCGCTAGTGAGTTTCGTAGCCAAAACAAAATTCGGAAGTATCGTCGCGACTCTAAATCTCGAATGGATTTCGATTTGATGGCTAAGTCCATGTTTCGTTTTTACTCGCGAAGAATAAGAGGAAACAGAGATCGAAAAAAAAAGAAAGAGACGAATATTCAGGGCTCACGTTCCATGCGTTGTCACTGTTGGTGATTTTTTTGTCCGTGTCACAAAAAAATATATTGGAATGTATAATAAACATACACATATAATTTAGTGCGTACAATCTCCTGGTCGCGAAAGGTGTAAGTGGACACAAACGTAAAAGAACATGAGAGCCCAGGGCAAATCGCTCCTGTCAGCATCGATAAATCGCTGCTGTGCCAGCATTCCATGCCACAAAAAAAATATATATATATTTGAAGCATAGAGAACCGAAGCTTGTTAAATTCGATGGTTTGATATATTCGTTAATTAAGAAGAAAATTGAATAAAAAAGAAAAATGTTGTCTTTCATGTAAAAATGAAGTGAAATTTTTGTTAAACGTCAAAATATTATTCAAAATATTATTCATTTACAAACTATTCATTATTTCGTGGCCAAAAAATTGTCTTTGATTTAACAAAATGATTGAATAATTCGTGGGAAAGGATTTAAAAGGCAGAAAAAAAATCGATCGTAAAATCGTTGTATGGAAAAGTTGAAAAAAAATAAAAATAATAGTGGACCAATTAAAAAGAAACGTTGACTGAAATCGAACGTTGAATATTGAGTTATTAAGAGCGAGAAATAAAATAATCGCTTCAATTCCGAGTTTTGTACTTCATTGAAAAACAATGGTTGACGTTGTTCGAGTTAAAATTTAGGAGGAGGTCGTTGAACGAAAAAATCAACGGTCA
The DNA here is from genome assembly GCA_013761285.1 of Campoletis sonorensis. Lineage (NCBI taxonomy): Eukaryota > Metazoa > Arthropoda > Insecta > Hymenoptera > Ichneumonidae > Campoletis > Campoletis sonorensis. The sequence continues at coordinate 434,663 of JACEOJ010005806.1, read as the reverse complement.
TCGATTCACATGTTTTTCATTTTTCTTTCTTCCACTCGAGCTAATAAAATTTTTATGATATTTTTTTACGAGTAGCAAAGAGGGTGGAGTTTCGTAGTGACGAGTATTGTTTTCTTTTTATTTTTTATTTTCGAAAGTGTGCCTCAGTGATTTAATAATTTGTGGTGGTCGACACGTCAAAAGAAAAAGGGACTCGAACGAATTCACGCCCCGCTATCCTTTTGCACTTCCGCAACGAAATTTTCTGTTTTTACTCTCACACTTTTTCTCGGTTCTCTCGAGTCAAAGAAAGTAGAAAAAATGTTGAGGGGTCAAAAGATCAAGAAGTTTGTAGGAGGCCCCGGAAAATAAGGATAATTGTGGGCTTGACATGGCGTTAAATCACGCGGTGTCGAGGATCAACAAAAATTAGTTCACGCCTGTATCGTCGGCACTCGCTAAAGACTCGTGTCTTTTCTTTACTTTTACACACGAAAGGAAACCATCGTAACTCGAGACTTCCTCGACCAATATCCAAAGAAAATATCTCGGTTTTAAAGTGACTTAAACGTTTTTTTTTTTACTTGTTTACAAAATCAAACAAATCTACAATAAAATATGTACAAAAATACACAAAATATCAAAAGGAATCGAAGATTTTTTCTTAGAACGAAAAATCTGATGGAAATATTCGATAAGTTGAAAAAAAAAATTATTTTTGTCATTTTTTCTAAAATACTTTGAAATGTGCGTCAACTCGATATCGTATTTTTACGAAATAGTCGATTTACTTATGCAAATAGATTGATAAATTGTTCTAGACGTAGTAAATAATGTAAACAAAATGGGAATTACAAAAAAAAGAATAGAAATTAAGAGAAAAAGAAGAGAAACAAAAGGAAGATTGAAGCTGAAAGAAATGGTGGGGGAAAGCGTGGCGTGTGCCTGTGTATGTGTTTCCATTTGGCGGGAGAGTGTGTATACGAGCATTGAATGTGACACCCTACACGATCGTGTCCAAAGTTCCCCCGAGTGTGTAGTACAACAGAAGACTTTAGTCTCGTTCGACGGAGTCGTCGTCGCGACCCTTGATTTTTCATGGGGCTTAACCCCAACGTGATCGAGATAACAGACTAATGAATTTTTCTTCATTGTTCAGGATACAAAAACAATCTGAAATGTCTTAAAACAGTCTTTAGATTTGAGGCGAAAAAATCAAAACAAATCGCGTCAAATTCGATCCCGAATCGTTAATAACAAGAGAGGGGGAAAAAAACGTGAGGAGTGGAAAGAAGGCGCGCGAGTTGAGTGTCAAGTGATCGCTTACCATGTGCTCTTACAATTATTCATTCCAAGGATACGAATGAAATTGGATTGTCCCTTTTTTTCCACAATGCGAAAACGCCGTGAGTGCATTTTTTCGAACTTTTCTATTTTTTTCGTCATTTTCTACGATTCAATTTTAATTAATCGATGAAATTTATAAAAACGAATATTATTACTTCAATTAATAGTCACGAGTTCGGTGGAGGCGATGGAAACTGGAGTTTTGTGCTCCAGCGAACCGCGGAGAAACCGTGAGTCGATTGAAACTTTTTTTTTTACACTAAAATCCAAACTTTTGTCTCTCACTCTAAGAAATCTTTCGATCCTTCACAAACTACAAGCAAAACAATGAAAACGAACAAAATTTCATTGAGAAAACTGTCAACTTAATCGAACGAACGAAAACAAAAACGTTTCCGAATTCGAAAGGTTTCATTGTTTCTTTCGAAAATCGATCGCTAACCCTAACCTACAATTTCTCTACTGAAAAAAGTGTTTTTCTGTATATTTCGAAACTTTTTTTGTTTTATGAAGATTTCGTCAATAAATTTTGACAGAACGACCCTTTATCATACACCATTCTCTTCGTAATCAAAAAACAAAGAGAATGGCATACAATTAAAGCTTTTTATTGGATCCCGAGAAGATTTTATGCTCAATAGAAAACTGCTGTCGTTTTTGACCACGCTCGAGGATTTACGTTCGAAAAAAAAAGACTGTAGCAGTCAGAGGTTAAATGAAAGAGAATAAACAATAGTTAGCATAATCAAACACACGTATCGATTGATAAAAAATAAAATTGCAGTTTCGTAACTGAAAAAAAAATCGAGATTCGACGTTTGGGTACACATTGTCGTGCATTCGGAGATTTGACGCGTCAGGCTTGTGCACGGGCAAAATAAAAAATAAAAACACAAAATAAAGGGAATCCATATGTATATATAAGTATAAAGCTGGGTGAACACGGTGAAGGCAATTCCGTAGTGAGAGAATAATAAAAATGAGTGAGAAGTTGGAGGGTTGAATTTGTGCGTGAAGCATATGTATTTTTTTTGTATTTATTTCATTGTTTCTTTTTTTCGTCAATATGTGTTCGTCTGTTTCGAAATCGTCACGGAACAACAACGACGAGAAAAAGAGAGAGAAAGAGAGAAAGAGAGAGAGTGTTTTTCTCTTCGCTACGCGAGATTTGAAAAATTTCGTTAGGGCCTTTGTCGACGCTTTTGTCATCACGGCGATCGTCCACCGGTCATTCGTCCCGGCAATAAACATTCGAAGTATATATACAGAAACTGGACGACGTTCGAGCGAAACGAGAAAATAAACCTAATGAGACGAGAAAGAGAAAAGAAGAAAGAGTCTGTTTTGCGCCAACCCCCCAAGTCGTTTCTCACGAATTTTTAGAAAAACGTTTCATCTCAATGGATTAATTGAAAAAAATCAATTCTTTCCATGTAATTGATATTCTAATTTTTATTTGACAACATATTTTGATCCAATTTCAAATTTTCATTCAAGTATTATCGAAAGAATATAAATCAAACGCGTTGTAGCAAAATTATTCCAATATCGATTCAACATTTCATTATTATATTTTTTTGAATTGTTTTTAATTCAAAGAAAATTGAAGAGACCATCAATTACGAAATGTGATAGAAATTATTTGGAAATATTGGCCTTGTTTTTATTCCAAGCTAAATTGTTTTTTTTCCAAATAAATAGAATTCGTCACATTTGCTATTTTGACTTTTCACCTTATCATTACGATAAAATCACAAAAAATTAATTTATCGATCGCCATAATTCCCGAAATTTGCTATTTTTACTTTTCCCTTCTTTTCATCCATCCTTGCGATAAAAATAAATTAAAAAAACAAAAAGCCCATCGTTGTTTGAGTTTTTCGATAAAAAAATTCTATTCTTGATCGAAATAATTAATAAAATTGTCAATTTTGACACATCGTCTAATATTTATATCTATGACTTAGTAAAAATCGGAGAAGTGTCATGTGTTTGAAGAGCTTGGACAGCTCTTTTCTCTTCTTTGATCACATCGAGAATGCAACGTCAGCAAAATTATTCTCATGGTACACTCTCCTTATCAAATACTCTTTTCATTGTTCTTCCTGAAATGAATACCGTGGCCTTGTTTATACATAAATATAGGTATGTAAAAAATTAAAAAAAACGTCAAATAAAGTGGGGCAACGTTCTGACTCATATAATTTTGGGAAGCCATTCAATTCGTGAGCACATTGGCTCGGAACAAGGAAATGAGTTTGACAGTTTCAAGATCTTTTATTAATTCTAAATTTGTTTTCCTAACAACTAATCTGTTGACATTTATACTTTGTACGAATGTTTATTTCTTGTTTTACCGTCTTGGCGTTGTCTCGATAAAATTCTTCCTGGTGAGAATATAATCAGGAAATACAAAGACACGTGTTTATGTTTTTGGTTAATAAGACACGTGTCGATTACGAAAGATTGTTCAATGTCATTTTTTCACCTCGATTAATTTGTTTGGCTGATCGAAACATTATCAGGGATTTTATTTTATCGCGACGTCGTCACGTTTATCGCAAGTTTGGGAACTTTTAACAGAAATCAACAGAACGCAATGTCCTTGAAAATGAGGGTGTGACTTATTGAGAATAAAATCGAACTTTCGATTATTTCTTTTTGAAAGGTCGATTTATTTCGATTTCTCACTAGAGTTAACTCGAAGAACTTTTTCCTTCGGATTTTCTTCGCTCCGCGACCCTTTTTAGCCTGAAGTTTAGCGTCCGGCTGAAGTTTAACTCAACGCGTACTTCGTCGGGCGTCCGAGAACTCGTCGGAAGAGGACGAAGAGGACGAAAGAAACGAAGTCGTTGTGAAATGTTTTTTTCTTTTCTTTTTTATGTGCATGAGGGACTCGCACACACGTGACGAGTCCGTAGTTTATTGGCGAATCGAATTCGTATACCTCCGCGAAGAGAACTCGGAACTTTTGACCGTCTCACTTCGATCCCAGTGTCTGTCTCCAGTCAAAAAACAAAAGGCATCAAACGACAAAAAACCAGACAAAAGCGTGCCTTTTTTACGATAAATTTCATTTTTATTTTCAAAGCTTTTTTTTCCTGTCAAATTAAATGAATAACGTGACAGATTAATTATGAAAATTCATGACTCATTTTTCATTTCGCATTATCGGAAAAAAATCGTGTTGAAAAAAACAAAAAGGCGAACGAATTGCAGTTTTTTTTTCCTCGCAGCAAAATAATTATTACACTTTGAACCGTACATTTTTCCTTCGCTAATTGACTGGAAATTTGGAACTCTAAAGTTTTATTTGTCACTGATTACGAGACTTGACTAAAAATTTAAAAAAATCCAAATGAATTATTTCGTCATTTTTTTTAAACAAATACAACTGTTCGAAAAATTTGAAAAAATTCTATAAATTTATTTCGAGTTTATTGAGTACGGAAAAAAAATACTATTCCGATATTCGTAGTATTTTTCTTAAAATCTCATTTTTTCGTAAAAAAGTACGAAATTTGTCAAAGATCGCGCGTTTAACTTCCGCATGAAAAAGTATGTTAATTAAAAATATCTCGGGACATAAGTACGTGTCGAATTATAAAACAAACTTCGTACGTTGTAAAAAAAGTAGCATTTTTGCACGAATTTATCATCGGTGAAGATAAAGAGTAATTTCTTGAAAATTTCTTGAATGGCTAACGATTTTCAAGGTCATGTGAATGACGTAGAAATGACATTTTCTCTTCGATTGACGCGAGTGATATTTTTTTCGCTAAAAAATAGTTAAATAAAGAAAAATGGACGTACGAATGGACGAAAATAATTGAGAAAAAGGGAAATGTAAAAAAAAATCAACCATTTTGTTGTGTTTTTTTTTCTCTTCCTACAATAGCCCCGGCGAGGTACTCGAGTTTTTTTTTGAGACACTCGGGCGGACACGATCGGTCACACTCAATGTCGTCCCACGGACGTCTCTGGAGTTACTTCCAGTTTAGGGTTGTTTAAGGGCGGGTTTCGTGCAGGAAATCCAAGAGAAAACGAAAGGGCGGGAGCATCCGATCTCTCCACAAGACGAATTGGAGTTTTAAACATCTATATGTATACATACATAAATAAAAAGACATATATATATTCGAGGATCGTTCCCTAGACGACAAAACAGGAGAGAAAGGGGCTGAAACTCTCTTGCAGTTTAGCGGTCGACTGCGTGACTCCACTGCATCCACTCTCAAGCGTTTGCCTTCAGGGACACGCTCTAACAACTTTAAAATACGTTGCAGAGCATCGCGCACAAACATAGAAAGGGAAGGGAGGGATGGACCAAAGGTAGACAAAGGCAGAAAGAAGTTGCCACCCTCAAAAGTCGATAAAAATTTGGAATATTTTTTGTAGGCTCAAAAGAAAACAATTTAAAAAATTCAATAGAAATTTTTCATTATTTTAAAAACGTTGGGAACATGAGTTTCAGATGTTATCAAATTGATAACATTTTTCACTCGTTATTTGCACAATTGTCCGGAGGCTGATGGCAAAAAAAATTCAATAAGTAACACCAAGTCGTTAAAATAACAATTTTTATTTTCAACTAATTTACAATCGGTCGAGCGAGAAAACTGTGTTCAAATGCACCAAGAAAGGAGAAACAGGTCGAAAGAATGTCACGAATTTTTTGGTCACCAACGTATTCGTAGGAACAAGAAAATATGAATTCTGATTGTCATTAATACTTTTTTGGAAGTCATAAAAATGAAGAATCATTTTTACAAATTCTTTTATTCAACGAGAGTTATCAAAACTTATTAACAATTAAAAGTTGAAGATTTATCTTTTTCTTGGTAACAAATCATTAAAAACAAAAGTTGAAGATTTTTTACAGAATATAAATTCGTATAAAGGGAGAAAGTGAAGACAAGGCAGAATTAAAGTGTACGTTGAAGATTCTGGAGGAAACTAGA
>JACEOJ010005806.1:335147-428366 GCA_013761285.1 Campoletis sonorensis | reverse complement strand
ACGAGAGTTATCAAAACTTATTAACAATTAAAAGTTGAAGATTTATCTTTTTCTTGGTAACAAATCATTAAAAACAAAAGTTGAAGATTTTTTACAGAATATAAATTCGTATAAAGGGAGAAAGTGAAGACAAGGCAGAATTAAAGTGTACGTTGAAGATTCTGGAGGAAACTAGACGAGTTGGAACGACCACAGGCGCTTTTTTATTCCAGGGTCGCGACACTTTGTTTTTTTTTGTTCAAGCTTTTTTTTCTCTCTAGGGGATTGTTACTGACGTTCCTATAGGCCTATAACTACATATATAAATTTCTTACATATATATATTGCTTGTATTGCACTCGGTCTGTTATACAAGGTCTGGAGTTTGGCTTTAGGGGAGTGAATCGCTGTTACACTAATTGTTACCAGGCTCACTCCACAGTTTTGCCCTCTGGCACTACGAAAGCTCTGGCTCTCAACGGAATGGCGCATTCCACGAGGCCATCAGCGGAAAATTCTCGCTTGTTTCGTAATCGCACCAAAACCTCGTGCTTTCATTTTTTTCCTCCCTTCTCTTTTCATTTATTCTTTTTCGCGTTTATATGACGAGGGTAAAAATAATAAAAAGAAAGAAGGAAAAAACAAGAACCGCAAAAAAGAAAATCATAAAGGAACGCGAGAACGAGAGGAGAAAAGTGTTGGAGGGAATTCAACGAGGAACTCGTTTCTCTTTGTTTTTCTTTCTTCATTCTTTATGGGAATCTTTCAACGATTAGATGAAGTTTTATCGAAATATTATAGCGAAAAGATTAATTGCGATAATAACGTTGCAAAAGTTTTTATTATTTTTTTTTATCGACTTTTTTTTCACCGATTGAGCCTTTGTGTTGAACATTTTGGCACGATCCCAGAAAATTATCTGTGTCGTTGAGATACCCCACTCTTTTGGCACGAAATATTATTTATTTTCTCTCTCCATTTAACGTGCAATTGTTTTCAACTCGATTTTTTCGTTTTTTATCTTTTTTCAAATATTTCTGCTAATTGTGACAGCCTTCAAATTTTTTTCGACGCTTCAAATTTCACGTTCGATTTCGTGCGATCTCATTTTTTGTTATCGTTCATTATCTTAATTTCATTCCAATTATTTTTAATTAAAAAAAAAAAAAAAACGAATCTTTACAATTACTTGGTTGGCATTGACGCGTTTTTTTTTCTGCAATTATCCAATTTCTGACGTGTCTAAATACGATCATTTTACATTAGTCATCTGTCAAGATAAATCACTAAAAGAAATTACTCATTTCTCGAGATAAGGATGTTTGACGAACAGTCAATTTTTCTTTTTTTTTGTTTGTAAGTGTTTTTATGAAAAAATGAAACAAAATGGTTATTTTTCGGAGTAAAATTGCCACGAATTCAACTTTAAACACACAAAATGTTCAATTTCATAATTATTCGAAAAAAAAATCGAGTTTCTAACCAGAATAATACAAATAATTGGTAAAAATGTCAAAAATCTGTTTATTTTGACTCCCTCGAAAACGCACATCATTTTTTTTTTTAATATTTCGAGAATACCAATTAAAAAAGTGTTCCAATAAAAACGTCTCCAATTTCGAGACAAAATGGCGCTCACTATGGTCTCAAATGACGGAATATTATGGACGACTGAGCTTTGAGTGACCACGAGCGAATTATAATCGAAGCAATACTCAATTAGTGTTTCCTTGGAGCTTTCGTGTTAGAGAAAGGCGAGAAGCACGGATAGAGTGTTGGGTTACAAGAAACCACGAGAGCCATAAGAACCGTCGTTCCTTACGATGTATTTCTGTCCCCATACAAACTCTTATATATATATATATATAAATATATAAATGTTTATTGTAAAGTCTCGAACATTGTAACACTCGGACCGTTGCCTCCAGCGTTCGGACCCTTTTATTTGACATTTTTTCTTCTTATTTCGTTGTTGCTTTTCTCTCCTTTGACGCCATTCGAGAAGGCAAAAATGGGGACCAACATTGTAGCAAAGAAGTCGAGATGTATTGTCTAGCTTTGTCGTTACGTTACCGTCACACTCGAGATAAGCCAATCAAAAAAATGCCATACATTCACAATGTACAGCTGCGTGCTTTTCAAAAGTACAAAAATACTCGTAAGGATTTCCGTTCTCGTTATATCAATTTACTCCGAAAATAAAAATATCCTTCAACGATTACCAACTCAACAAACAACAATAAAAATCTTTTAAAATTAATTCTTCTCCAAATGAAAAAGCTGAGAAATTAATTTTATACAAAAAAAAAAAAAAAACAATATTTTATCGTCCTGTTAATATTTTGTCACGAATTTTCAACTTTTCGAAAATAATCAAATTTAAAAAATGAGTAAATTACATTAATTTAACAAAAAATCATAGATCTTGATATTTTTATTGAAAAATCGACTTAATTTTGCAATATTAATACAGATTTTTTCTTAAACATTAACAACCACCCAAAATTTCGCATAAAATGCGAAATCTCTATTCCAAAAGATCAGAAAACCACGAACCAGAGTACATGACAAAACATAAAGTTACAAGGTGTCAATTCAGCAGAAAAATTCAACGTTAAGCATATCCAGAGATGCACTTTTATAACATGCAAGTTACTGGTAAGCACTTTTCTTCAAGATCGTTTACGTTTTCATGCATACATATATTTTTATATATATATATGTAGGTGAATCCACAGCTTGATAAAGGTGGATCAAAGTGTGTTGACATATAAATGAATCTCTAAAGTCCTAAGCTTTGTAGCACATCTGTTCGACGAGATATGCACAACGGGAATAATGTTGAGATCTCGTTTCAAGAATCGAAAGATGAGAAAAGACTTTTAACAGGAATCAAATATTAAATAGTCAAGAAAAAGAAACAAAACTACGAGCTTCTTATACATTTTGAGGTGGGAACATTTTGAACTTAGGAAAATATTGAAAACTATAGAATTTTTCTTCCCTCAAGAAATTCTCAACAGATTCATTCTCGATTTTTTTCGAGTTTCGTTGTTCGAATGGCAGAAAATTGTCAGAAAAAATTTCATAACAAATTTTTAATGCAAAATTGTAGTGTGTAGACGATGGAAAAAATTCGAGGGCCTTAATTTTTCATGTTTTCTGCTGTTGAAATCATCATCAGGAACACAAATCACTTTTTTCCCTCGAGAAACCTCTTTGAAAAGTAGTGAAAAATCTTCCAAATCTTCGTGTTATAATCTCGTTGTATGGAATATCATTGGATAGCTTTTATTTGCAAATAGATCGTCGACCCACGATCGAGGTTTAAATGAGCGCACGCTCATATTGTGTATTTTTGTCGATTTGTTTTTTTTTTCTTTCGTTCTTTAACACCAGAAATGAGCGGAGCTTGGGCCGAAACGCAGAGATAATATTTGTCAGGATTTATTCTCCTGCAGGATATGTTCAATGAGCGAACGAGGGACTCTCGTTATTTTCGTATCGTGATCCCTCGGACGACACATTCTGCAACCCCTGTTTCGCGCTAGTTTCGTTCCCATTCGTCTCCAACGAGCTTTTCAAAACGATTTTCGAAGCCTAACAAAATTCAAGATTTTTCACTTCAATTTCCATTTTAATTTCACCAAAAATCAAATAAAAATAAAAATTCTTCAATTTTCAATCCTCGGTCTGTCATTTTTTCCGAAATTCCATCAACCAAGTATCTTTTTATTCTTTTTATCAACCAAAATAATGAAATTGCGTTAGAAAAAAATCATTTCATCTGAAAAGTTAGTTTCAATCATTTTGAGATTTTAATTATAAGATTTTTTGATTCTTCTTTTTTTTGTTTCTCGATATAAATAAATGTCTTTGCTCCATCGAATGCCCTACTGTTTTTCCTCGTAAATCAAATACATTTATTGAGAAAAATTTCGTCTATAAATCACACTTCCATGAGGGAGACAAACAGCAAATTGGATTTGTCTGTTGTAGAATACTGTCGAGTGTTTCGAGGGGCTAAAATATATATATTTGTACATGTGTGTATGGGATTGAATATGGTGCAACTGTTGTGTACGACAACAAATTTTCCTCTGATGTTCTTTCACGAACGAGGTGGGGAGGAAACGAATTTGATGTATCCATGGAACTCGCTCATAGAAAATTTTGTTCGCCACACGCGAGCAAACGAGCCCATATAAACTTGGAGTTTTATGCGAGAACACGTACACCGTTTGAGAGTATGAGATAATATAATATGTATAGGTTAGGTCGTAATACCCCTCGGAATTTCGATGTTTTGTTACGTCAGATCGTAGTAAGCAACGTACACGTTAAAACAAATATAGGTCAACAGATTTCAAAATTTACAAACTATTTTTTTTTTCAAACTAATGAAAAAATAACGTAAAACTTTACTTTTTTTTACCACAAAACGTAGAATATATTGAACATTTTTATGATTCGTGACAATTCGTGAAATTGGAAAAAAAAATTGAAAGAAAATCTGAAAGGAAAAGCAAAAAACTGTGGGCTTTGAATGAATTTTTTGAAGTTTGAAATTTTGAAACTATGAGAGACTTTCTTTGGTTAAAAAATAGTAGATAATTGCTGAAATAATTTGTGGCATTTGACAAATTTGCAGGATAAAAGTTTTTTTGTTTATTTTTAGTGAACAATCGATCAAATTTTTTGACATTTTGACATTTCACTCGATTCTGGCGCTCAGACTTATTATGTATTTAGGGAATGGAAAGATTTCGGTGTTGATTATACAAAAACAACATTTTTTCTTCGAGATTTTAAAACTTTTTTCATTTTTCGATGCAGTTTTGATAAGTACCCAAGAGAATTGACTGGGGAAATTGAATGTAGGGCTTCTTCGATGATCGAAACTAGGAAAACAGAGTTTGAGAAAAGTTGGATGGAACAGGAAACAACAATGATTTTTGGGCAACGTGAAAAAAGGCGTGGCTTAGCCCCTCTTCTTTCTTCTTAACTGTAACTTGTCTCACTTCTTTTTGACACTATGAATGTCGACCTACGACACACGACTGTCCATGTAAAAGGACCTGAGGCTGTGAAAAAGCTTCATTAATATATGCGCGATCACATAGTCTCAATCTTTCTCAAATAAAATTAATTCAATGGATTGTAAGAATTTTTTATTTATAGTTTACGATCTTTTTACATTTTTACATACTTTGTCTTAACAATTTCGTGACACATTTGGTCCAGCAGGATTTATTGCTTCCGGGAAATTAGACATTACGAGGAAGTAAATTTATAGTATTTTTCAAAATCAAAAAACAGTCCCAAAGTCATAAAATGATTTAAAAAATGATTTATAAACACGAAAAAACTTGGAGAACAGTATAAAATAATGTTCATTTAATTTATAACTTGTCAAATTTCTGTAATATTAATTGGCAGTCGATAAAATTTAAATTTTGAAGTTAAAGTATTAAAAATACGAAAAAAATCAAACGAACAATAATTTATTCGAAAAATCGATCTAAACTCGTAAATTCAAAGAAATAAAGAGTCCCGGGCTGAAAAAAGTGGCGAAAACGAGGAAAAATGTTGAGGAAGAAGAGAAAACATGAAAGGAAAAATGTAGGTGAGAAAATGTGTGGTCCACAGGACGAAATGAATCTAGAATAGAAAAAAAGACTATGGTGGGGTGGAAAAAAGTAGAGGAGTGGGAGTTAAGCCGCGAGGATGTTGCAAGGACTCGCGCGGATCGCACCGATGTACAAAACTCTGCTCATTGACTCGGTCACGAACAAGAGACCGGGAAAGGAGAAGAAGAGAAAAAAAGAATTCGTTTCATCCCTTTTTGCAGCACGAGAATTTTGTTACACTAAGCTTTTCTCATTCATTTATACGACACACGAATACTTTTTCGTCGTCATAGATCGTTTGGTCCTGCATAGACAATTATATTTCGTACGTTGAATTCCAGCTGAGTTTTGTGCCTCCAAGAATCAGCCTCGTTTCGACCATTTTTAACGAAGTGAGCACGTACGACTTAAATTATCATTTCGAATCCCATGCAACTTACAGTTTCCTTTTCACCTCGTCACGAATCTCTTTTTTTCTTTTCTTTTTCAATACATTCCTTCGCTAATTCCAAACGCCAAAAAATACCTTTTCGATCTGAAATAACTTGGACCCACTTTCTACAGGAACTCGATACATTATTGATTCCATAGTGTTTACATTCGAAAATTCATTTCGTTAGCAATCGTTCTGATGAGACATTGCTTCAAGGGTGCATTTTCATTTACAAGCTGGAACAATGAAAGGTTGGGGATTTCCCCAATAACACCAAGAATGTCAACCCGACACCTCCTTCGGGTTCATTCTGTTGTGATTTTTGAAATATATAAAGTCATAAAAAAATGATTTTTGAAGGGGAAAAGTTATTATTCATTTTATTATCATTCAAACTTTGATTATGTAAATTGCAATTGATAGGAATTGAGAATTTGTGAAAGTGTGATTTGTTTTTTTCGCAAATTTTATACACATTTTTATCCTGATACTTTGAAGGGACGTACAAATTTTTTGAGAATAAGTCAAATATGATAAACATCTTCCAGTAAATTTTTTGACATTTTTTGACAACCACGATATCTCAATAACCTATTGATCGATTCAATTGAAATTTGTTAAAAGTCCACATCACACTGTTCTCTGCCACAGGAGAGAAAAAAATACACGAAAAATCGACAGTGAAAATTCAGCATGTGTCAATTTTGTGAAAAAATCAAATTTCCATCTGGCTCTGGTACAAATGCTCTCTCCACTGATACAGATTAAGAATATGTTTGTTATTTTGTTCTCGAATGTGCAGAACGTTCGGAACATTGTTTACCAATCAGAAGTTTTTTTATCACCGACAGTTTCACCAAATGCCAAAAAATTGAGATAAAATTTGTTGATTTTTTTTCTCCCAAAAAATTGGTACAAATTTTTTCAAACAAATAGTAAAAACGTGTAAAAGTGTTGAAATAAAAAGAGTCGAAAAGTTGCAGGATTTTTTAATCCAGAAAATCAATTCCAAAAACAATGATCTGGACAATTTTGATATAATAATTTCAAAAAAAGTATTTTCTCGGTTCGTAAAACACATGACAGAAGTAATTCACCTGTGCCTGAGCAAATCTGCATTTTTTTCTCCCCACAATTTGGATGCACATGTTTTGGAAAGTTTTTCCACAAGAAAACTCGTCCTTGAGATCCATGGAACATCGTAATATTGGCCAGAGATTTGGCAGGGCGTTATAAGCCCAAAATACAAGAAGGAAAGGTTAAGATCGAAAGGAAAAGAAGAAGAGACGAAAAATAGAGATACGAGTAGCTGAGAATGAGAAAGGCGGAAGTTTCGTGATTTACTATACGAAAGAAAGAACGCAAAAGACTTTTTTTTTCTTTCCTGACCATATTAGCTCTTGCATGTCTCCCAAAACTCTCATTTCTTCTCTATCTCTATTTCTCTGTCTCCTTTTTTGTCTGGTAGTTAATACACACTCCGAAAGTGAACAGTGTCTTTGGTGCCACATGTTTCGCATTAGATTTTCTTTCCTACCTGTTCCAGGGGCTCTATAGGTCGAGGAACAAGACTGTATAAAGAAAGAGAGAGAAGAAGAGAAGGAGAGGAAGAGGAAGAGAGAAAAAGAAAAATTTTACGAAGATGACAAACAAGAGAAAAGACGAATTTGGTCGTGTATGTATTTTAGATTCTTAGGAAGAAAATAGCGGATACCCGCTGGTGTGAAAAACCGTAGATTTTGCTCATCCGTACACCCCGTAAAATCGTAGCTCGTTGAAGACTTTTCGAAAAACAGGCTAAATTAGTTGGAATATGGGAAAAGACACCTTACAGGCTTACGGGGTCGTCTCTTTCTCTTTCTCTCTCTCTTTTTCTCTTTCTCTTTCTTGTTCATCCTCTTCGGGCAGTTAAAGTTTATGTTAGGAAATGAAACAGCCTGTCCAACGGAGACAGGTTCGCGACAACATGCTGTGAACACATGTGCCAAAATGCCAGTGTTCATGCACTTTACTCAACGTCAATAAATATATATGTATTTATACAAAGTAAATACGTTAAAATTTGGAGAAGGAAATAGCGAAGGTGAAAATTTTCTTTCGGACAGGCTGGTAAATCGACCTGTCGTTGTTTCGTGAAATAATTTTTGAATTTATAAAAACATGTGGGATAAAAATAAAATAAAAAATAGTCAGTAGATAAAAACGTCAGAAAAAAGTTGTATTGACATTTGTGGGTTTATTATTTTAATTATTCTCAACGAAAAATCAACAGGATTGAGATGAATGGAAGAAAAAAAAATAGTAAAGACTCTCTGAATCTTGATGGAAGCGAGTGAGGTGAGAAAAAATATTAATTGAGCCGATGGATTAGAGTAAGTCGACTCAAGCTCCACTCTCATCTCGTTGAAAATTAGTTCGAAGGCTCAAAATAGAGAGAGGAAGATTTTTAAATGAAACGAATTATTGGGATTAAGGATAAAGCAGAAGGTGAGAAAATGCGGGTTGTGTTTTGAAAAAGGGTTGTAAGGGAATTTTGAAGGATTCGCAAAATACTTTGGTAGCTCTTGAAAGCTCCATCGATTTTAAGAAGAGATGAAATTTTCGGCTGGGCAAAGAGAGAAGATCGCGAAGGGTGTGAACTTGCGGTGCGCTTGTCTCGAAGATCTTTCGATAAGTCTTGAAAAATTGGTCCACGATTTGAAGAAATGAGAGAGGAAGAAGATGGCGAAGCAAAGATGTGAGAATGAGAAGAAAATCATGGGAAAGAAGAGAAGAAAGAGGGAGAGAGAGAGAAAATAAAAGAAATAAGAAAAGAGGAAACCCTGCTGTGCTCGTCAAGGGAACAGTACCGCCACCAGCCATCGCCTTTTAACATCCCGAATTGCCACCCGCCGTCGAGAACCCTCGCTTTTACTGTCCGGCAGAACAACCCTCTGAATCACTTGGGGGTTTCCCCAACACCGGCAGCTCTCTCTCTCTCTCTCTCTCTTTCTCTCTCTGCCTCTCTCCTTCTCTTTTCTTCTCCTTCCTCTATCTTCTTCCCTGTGGTCCGTTTCTTCCCTTTTTCCTCCTTTTTATCTCTCATTCTTTCTGATTTAATCTCTCCATCCTCATCTTCCTGGTTCGTCTCTCTGTAAATAGTCTTCTCTCTTCGTCTCAACCCTTCATTTTCCTTGTTTCTCATATTCTTCGCTTCCTGGGTCTCTCATTAATCTTTTCTCACACGTCGATCATTCGATATCTCGTTCTCCATTCATTCAATTCATTAAAGACAACATTTTACTCAATTTTTACGATACTTTTTGCTTTTTCAATTTTGAATACGTTGCAAAACGTTCCATTGATTTGATTCAAAGAAATTTTTCCATTATTTTATTTTTTTCAATAAAAATTTTTGCTGCAGTTCGAAAACTTCCTTTAAATGAACTTTGAATTAAAAAGTAAATTGACAAACATTCAATTCGCGATTTGTTTTCATTGAATATCTAATTTGAAAAATCATTCAATTCCGCTGCATTATTATTTCCCAAATAAGCATAAAGTAGAAAAATCCTCGTATCAATATGGACTTCTCCATTTTTTTTACCTCGTCAATTCGTTTTTTTACTCTCCCTATATTTCTTCTTTTTCATTTTTTCTTCCAATATATTTGTCTTTTTTATCGTGAAAGTAAGTGAATGAAAAAAAAGTAGAGTCCAATGACGATTCAGTAGTTTTCATCCCTACTCTTTTGGACCTTTTTGTTGCCACCCTTACGCGTGTGCGTAGCAGAAATGTTAGGATGTCGTCGAGGACGGAGGGGACGATGAGAAAAAGATGGAAATAGATGAGGAGAGAAAGACGAGTGAGAAAGATGGTTAGTTTAGAGCGAAACAAGGGTGGAGCTTGAACCAAGGGTGGTGCCCAGAGCCCACACCCAGTGCTTCCCACTGCGGTGGTGGAGTTGGTGCTCTACCTTCGAAGTACTCAGAGAATACAACATGGGGATCGAGTCACAAGAGAGCCCAACAACCCCCTGTGAGCTGAGGCACACGAGGCTTTTCTTTTCTGTCTCTCTCTCTCGCTTTTTTCCTCTTCACCTTCCTTCGATTTTACAAATCCGAGGATGGCACAGTCGGTTTTAACGGATTGGGGAAGTCGCACCGAGGCGTTTTACCAAAAATCTTCAAATTTGATGATCGCCATTATTTTTCTAAAAGTTTTATTTATTTTTTACTTTTTTTAAACAAATATTATTACGCTGTAAATATTCATCCACGTGACTCGGAAATATAAATAACGTCGCGATATTTTTCTGGACTTTGTTACGAGACAGCAGCACATGTGCGAACAGTTCGATGGCAAAAATAATTTTGACGTTTCTTCAAAAATAATGAATTGATCGTCCAACGATCATTCTTCGTTTCTCTCTTTCTCTTCGATTTCTTTTTGTTTATTTTATATTCGTTTTATCGAGTGTTTGACTACTTTTGTTTCTCGTGCGAGTGAAACGGACTTTTCGAAAATTATTTCCAGTGTGTGCCTTCGTCTAGTTTCATTTTATTTAACAATCGTCATGGCCCCGATGATCGAAAGCCATCCATGCGTTTCTAATGTCGTTTTACATAGCGATCCTTACATTGGAAGTTGGAGAAGGAAACAGGCTGCCCAAAAAGGTAGTTATCTACTTAAAACTAAAATTATTTCCCTCATTCTGTCAGGATCATCGTCTGACACGAAAACTCACTAAATGAGAAATTTGCAATGAAATCTTGATGTTGATGAAATTCAATGTTTTTTTTTATTAAGGAATTGGAGTGAAAAAATCATCGACAACTGTCGATCGCAAATCGACCGATTCAGACGAATCGATGTTTTTTTAATTAATTTTTTTTTCCCTCACAATCTTCGATCATTTTATCGTAAAGCAACAGTAAATCGTGAACATTTTTTACGATTTATCGATCTTAATTCATTTCTGAATTGATCCAGACGCCGGAAGTTGTTATTTTGTTAAAATCGTCATATTTTTAACGACGTCAAAATCAAACATTTGTTTTTTTTTCTTTCATTTATTAGACTGTGAATAAATATTGTTGAAAAGTCTAAATTGCCCGCAAATTGCAAAGTTAAACGACCAATGAATTCGCGGCCAAGAAAGTTGAGCCACGCGAGAAGCAATATTACCGAGAGCTGGAAAAATCTTTGTCGCTTTGAGCGTAACAACATCTATTCGCTAAACTGTGTTACTCGTCGAAATGGTGAACTCCGAGAAGAGAAACGAAGGGAAAACGAGAAATTCTCAGTATAGCGAGTATGTAACAATGCACCTTGCACGCCACCAATGTTTTCCACGTTTCTCCTTTGCTTCTCCTCAATATTTTTCTGATGCGAGTACCGGTTCATTTACAGAACGAACAAAACATTTCTTACCACGAGCTCTCGAACGCGGTAGATTAAAAATTTTATTTTCCAACACTTCGAAACAATTGTCAAGGTTTTTATTTTCAAATTTCGCGAAAAAAACAAAAATACTGCAGATTTCAATATTTTTGGAAATTATCGTACTCAAAATTTGGAAAATTCTATTAAAGCGAATAGTTTCGATTTTTTTGTTGCAAAGGCAACGATTTATTATCAAAAGGACCTCAATATTATGAACAATAAATATTTTTTCGACACCAAATTCCGAAAATTTCGAGACCATATAAAAAATCTGGGAAAATGAAAATTCTTGCGACTTTGGCTGCAATTTTCATTTTTATTATTGCAAATCCAACGATTTGTAATTAAAGGGAATTCAATATTATGAAACAATTTTTTACGACACCAAATTCCGAAGATTTCGAAACGAGGTAAAAAATCTGAGAAAATGAAACTCCTTGTGCCTCTGGCTGCAATTTTGATCTTTTTTTTTCATCATCAACAGAGCGAGAGTATAAATTGGGGAAGATGGAGAAAAAAAAATGCATTATTCAAAGAAATTTCCATCGTGAAGAAGTCTCTCGTCATTTCAAATGTACGAGAACAACATCGTTACGTTGCTCTCTTACTGTTCCTCCCTTTTAACGATGGCCTTCGTTGCTCCCTTTTGCATGAACATCTTCACAATGTACAGTATGCGGTTGCGACAATATTTCTCCCCCTCTCTCTCTTCTCCGGTGTCTCGTCATTCACAATTTTCTACCACAAGTCCTTTTTTTTTACAATCTATAACGAGGAAGAAACTGCATCGTTAGGAAGCTTCAAAACCGGAAGTGGATTAAATTCGGAGTCTCGTGTACGAAAATATTTGAAGAACTTCCGGTTTCTCGATTTTAAAACAAACCCAAGCGTTTGCAAAACTTATTTTCGAAAAAAAAAGTTCAACTTCCATTTATTTGACACTTAATTATTGTTCATAAGAAAAAAAACGAACAAAATTGATGAAAAAATGTTAACGAAAAATTTGTTCAACTCTTCACAGACGCCTCGATTCGACGGGCGACGATTTTTCGGGAGGGTCGCAATATCAACGACACCAACGACAACACCACAAACAACAACAATAACAATAACACGAATAATAACAATTCGTACGGTGGCCTCGGAGCTTCCGGTCCCCAGGAAGTTGTGATGAAAGAGAAAAGCAAAAACGCGGCTCGGTGCCGACGAGAGAAGGAGAAC
Source organism: Campoletis sonorensis (assembly GCA_013761285.1). Taxonomy (NCBI): domain Eukaryota; kingdom Metazoa; phylum Arthropoda; class Insecta; order Hymenoptera; family Ichneumonidae; genus Campoletis; species Campoletis sonorensis. Next base: position 415,679 of record JACEOJ010005806.1, on the reverse strand, counting down.
TTTGAATTTCTTGAATTGGCCAGGTTACTACCACTTCCGGTCGCTATCACCACTCAACTCGACAAAGCCAGTATAATTAGACTCACAACGAGTTACCTTAAAATGCGAGCCGTTTTTCCACGAGGTAAGAATTTTTCATTTCAATATTTATCACCGTTCAAATATTAGATTTACTTATTTATAAAATTTTAAAACAAAAAAAGTAAAAATAAAAACAACGAAACTTGACCTCGACAACGGAACCACATGATTTTCCATGAATCAACGATCAGACGCGTTCTGCGATACAAAGTAAATGAATAAAAATCGAAAAACACTCACAATCAATGAATTGAATTTATAGAAATTTAATTAATGTTTTTTCTCTCGTTTTACCCTCCAACGAATTCGCCACGTCGATACATTTTTTTTATTACTCGATAATCTTGAAAAAAACAACAATTGGTTGATGAAATATTTTACGCCGATTTTCCAGCGTAGAAAGAACGAAGCTCCAAACAAATTCACAAGGCAAATTAGTTGAGAATTCTTTGATGAAAAAAATGTCTCGTGGTGCATAAAAATCGGGCGAAAATTGCGGATTTCACTTGTAAAAGTGTCGATGAAAATGTGACGTCATGAAATTTGGATTCATCAGTCAATAGTTTGGCAAATCTCTCGTTTTTAGTTTTTTTATAAGTTAATAATTCCCGGTGATACGAATCCATCGTAAATTAATTCAATTTTTGTAAAAAACTTTACAAAAGAAAAATATTTTGAAAATTTTACACCCAATTGACTAGTGCGAAGCTTTTTTTTTATTAAATGGACTAAATAAATCCTTTTTTGTAAAACGTCGCGAGTTTTGAGTCTGAAGTACAAATTTATTTCACGTGCATATTGAGGTGCACAGATTTCTGAGGTGTTTTTTTCTTCTTATCTCAAAATTGAGTTTTATGCATACGAATATATTTATATATATATAAAGTACTCGTCGTTAATTCAGCGTGGAACGGACACTTACGCGCGCAAAGGGCAAATAGTATCGGATGAGATGGGTGTGATTGCGCACTTAATGCATTGTTAGGGTCTCACCCCAAGGTTGCTTTGTAAGCATGGGACATAAGGGCTGGTTACGTACAGAAAGAGAGAGAGAGAGAGAAAGAAAAAGAGAGAAAGCAAGAACGTTAACAATGGACCGGTAGTCGAGTCCTCCCTCTATCGTCTCTCCTTCGAGAGAGAAAGAGAGAGAGAGAGAAAGTTTCGACATCGACGACGAATTGAATTTCAAGTGGCCGCATCCCTCTAGAATTTCGATCGCTGTAAACCCCGCTCTTCTCGTCTTTGTGTTTCTCTAGTACGCACCAAACGACGCAGCAATTTTTCTTTTTCACCTCCATAAACCTGGGACAAAGTTCAATAACACGGAGAAACATTTTTTTCAAAAAAATATCGAATATTCGAATGTTTCACTCAAACTTATTAATCCGGGAGATTAAAATCGATTATTCTGTTTGAAATCGAAATAAAAAGCAACTATTGGTATTAATTGTGAGCAAGAAAATATTTTTGACAAGTTGAGCAAAAAAGAAAATTCAAATAAGCGAGATTTTTCAAAGTTTTATTAATAAATGTTTCTTAATTAAATTTTAAATCCCATTGGAATTTGATCTCACGTTTGGTAAATTGTTTTTTTTTATTTCGTTACCAAATCGATTGAATATTTATGGAAACTTGAACTGGTTCGAAAATTTTTTCATAATATTTGTATAAATGTGTCAAAATCTCGTTTGTATAATTTCATTTTATTTCAATACGATGGGAAATAGAGATTGGAGTTTGATTGACGTAGACGATCGAGCGAAAAATATATGTGCTTTTTCATTGAGACGTTTCGGACGACGTGTCTAGAGTACGAAATGAGACAAGGACGAAAACGTGCCCCAGAATACGTGACAACTTATAGAACATTAAATATATACATATATAAATATCCTTTTCTCACGTGCTTCGGGTGTCCAAGCTAAAAAGCGTTTTGTCAACTGTGATGCAAATGTTATACCCTCTTTAAGCTGTCACTGGAGTACGAGATTTCATTGAGAAATTCTTGAATTATTTTATTCTATTTTATATCATTTTTATTATTTTTATTCGATTGTGTGTTGATTCATTTCTGCATTTAAAATTGTGTATTTTATTTAACATTTTCGTTTAATTTCGATTCAATATTCTGCAGATTTTTTAAAATTGTAATTTTCGTTTTTTTTTTCGCAACAAATGTTTGCTCAAGAGATTGTTTAAAGGAAAAGAAAAAAATCGCAAAAATAATGTAATTTTCAAGTGCATCGTGGGGGGTTCGTAATTAATGCAACGTCACGATATCGTCTCAGCGAGATTTCGCGAAACTTGCGAGAACGCTTTCGAGTGTACGAACAGACAACCTGCTATCTCTCTTCACATACACCCTAATAATAACGTGTACATTGCGTTATAATACGAATTATACTTGAGGGGAGTTGAAACTTGAAGAAGGTCGAAAGAGGCGGGACCAGGAAATGAGAATGCACCGGAAGTGCATTCCTAGCTGTCAAAAAATTCCTTCCAATCTCTTCGTACTTTTTATTAACCAAATAACACATTAAAGTCAAAAATAATCACGAAAAATTTGATCGATTAATGAAAACAACAAAAAAATGGACTATGAATTGAAGAAATCAAAATTTTATCTCATTTTTCCAATAAATTATTTCATTCAGGTCTGGGAAAAGAGTGGGGAGCTTCGCCAACGACAAATCCACGAGAAACTCCAATCAAAGAATTAGGATCACATCTTTTACAAGTACGTTAATTATTGAAGTAATTAAAAAATCAAGGAAAAAGTAACTAAATATTAATATTTGTAATATCGTTCGTTTTAATTAATTAATTAATTAATTAAATCGTTTCAGACTATGGATGGTTTTATATTTGTTCTTGCACCGGATGGAAAAATCATGTACATCAGTGAAACTGCCAGTGTACACTTAGGACTGTCCCAGGTCGGAGATATCCCCTCATTTATTCCATTAGAAACGTTTTTTTTTTTTTCATTTTTTTTTTACTCAAATATTTGTGTATAAAAAATTTTAAGGTGAAAACTTTGACTAATGAATGTTGAATATTTTATCAAATGCAGGTCGAGCTTACGGGCAACAGCATTTTCGAATATATACCAGAATGTGATCACAAGGAAATGGGCAATGTACTCAGTTTGCCACATCCCTCGACAGGAGCCACTTTTCCACCACCAAATTCACGTGGAGACATTGAACTTGAACGTGCCTTTTGCATTAGAATGAAATGTGTCTTGGCCAAAAGAAACGCTGGGCTCGTTACGTCAGGATGGAAGGTAACATTATTTATCAAATTATTATCAATTTTAACAAATTAAAAAAAAAAAAGCTAATTCAATTAAATCGTTAATTATGACGTTCGTTTCCAAAACCGATTTTTATCGTTGAATGAAAATGCTCGATTTAGAAAATATCGTTGTTTTCAGAGAACGTTTTCAGAATTAAATCAATTCTGAACTGTTCGAGTTTTCTCTTTTCAAATTTGTACACATATTTATTGATCGTTTAAGAGTACGTACAATTTTTTTCGAGGATAAAAAATAATAAGAAACTTCAGAATGAAGTTTTTTGTTAAAATGCATTTTTAATTGGCGATAACGAAATGTGAAATTTGAAGAAAAAAAAACCTCGGAAAGTGAATGTTTTCGTTATTACAGAGAAAGACAAAAAGTTTACTCAATTTCTCATAATTAAAGAAACGGAATTTTTAGTTGATTTATTATTTTCATTGCATATTCACGATTCGACCCTTTTTTTCTCACAAATCGAGGCATTAGCATTTTTTTTATTTTTTTTTTCTAAATAAAGACCATATTGGCTGAATTTCATTTGAGATTAAAAGGGAATTTTTTGTTGAGAGTTTTCACCCTCGAAAACGCTCACCAATCACGGTTAGCAGATTATGGGTTTATTGGCCTTCAATAACGCGGGGAACGTGCAATAGGATCGGCAAACAAATTGAGAGAGAAATAGAAATGGGGAGGAAGGGAAAAAGAGAGATACGTATACACAAAAGACATACTGCAATTTTATTAACATAACGATGTGGCTACTGACACTCCACGTAACAGGAAATCATAAAACTTGTGTTTAAAAAAATCGTAATGTTAAATACGGAGATAAGAGGGTGGTTTGGATGACTAAGTAGAGCTCGTATTCAAAGGGTCACGCGCGAGAATCTCGACGTATGACGACCAAAAAGATAATCGTCCAGGAACCAAAACTCTGTTTCTTTAATTTATACACGTTAGAAACTGGATGCATAAGTACAAAGCAATTTTATGACAGTTGACGGATTAATTACGTAATCTTTTGTGGAGTGGCGGATTTTTTAATTTTGTTCAATTTAAATAATACTTTTGGTCGTTTATTTCAATGAATTCGATTTTTTTTCGTAAAAGAACAACAAGGAACTTCTTTTACGTCAATTTTACCGCGTCATGGTCGTTGGGAACTTTTTTGCTTCTTTGTTTCAGAAATCGATCGAAAAACGAAAAAAAAAACGTTTTTTTTCGTTTTTCGATCGATCATGGGTCATTTTGACCCGGATTCGATTCGAAGGTTTCATAAAATAACTTTACACTGAAATAAATCGAGATTCGAATGTGCAAAATAAACGAGTCGAGAAACTTCTCAAAACCATTATTTCCGAAAACCGCACAAATGTAAACATCGCAAAAGATCAGGGAGAAAAAAAATCGTAATTGAAAATCGAAGCTGAACACCTGACGAGACATATTTCGAAAAGTTATCCATAAAATATGGAAAATCGGTAAAATTAATTCAACGATTACGAAGAAGTCAAGAAAAGTATCTGGGGTGAAAAAAGCAATCGAGTTGATCCGAAGTGCAAAGGCAAATTATCGAGGTGGCTTTATCCGGATTTATTATTACAGCGTTTCACCAAATTCCATGTTTTTCTGAGAGAGAGGAAAAGATATCGAGACAGACTGAAAATGAGAGTAATTTACAGAAATGAGGCAAAGACCTGTAACAAGCCCCTCATGATAATTTCTATTATTTGCACAACGCATGTAAGGTTAGGAGAGAAGAGCGATGCTGGTGAAGGGTGTCTGGTGTGTACTTTGCTCGCGAGGGAGCAGGACTGTGGGGTGTTTAGTGAGTGTGAGTTTCATTGGGACATATGTCCGGCTAATATAAACGATGCTGGATCAATTTACAGTGGTATTGAGATGGGAGGGTTCTTCTGTATACAAATAAATGTAAAGGTACATAAGTATCGAATTATTCGTGGGCGTAAGTTGTGTTACAATGACAATAATTCGTAAATGCACTTGTCGACGACAAATTGAGTCGTCCATTGTGTCGTCACGAGGTTTATGCGCGATGAAGCGGTTGCCTAAACTTTTGTAAACGCTAGTAAAGAAATACGAGCGACAAAAACTTTCTCGAGAGCTAACCTCAAAATGGCCTGTCACTTTTGTATACACGAGCAAGAAACGCTGTAGCGCCTCGAGTTGCGGAAAATCTCAAGGAAAATAAACGTCTTTTCATGCACCGGAGAAACTTTCAGTCGAATAAAAGATCTCGTCGTAACAGTTGAGAGCGAGAAAAACGTCGAGAAAGATCGTCACTCACAATGGGACATTCTACCAAGCCTGAGAATCGCACTGAGTCAAGCCTCAAAGTCATCATTACCCCAAACTCATCCCCCTGTCGTCCAACAGCTTTTGTGGCCGGAGAACCCTACTGCGAATAATAGACGAAGAAAGAAATGACGAAAAAAAAGGGGAAATAGTTTTTGTACGATGCTCGTGGCAGGCACAATGCCAAAATATCGTAAAACGGTTTCTCACTGTTTTCAACAATAAACGATCCGTTTAATTATAATCCACGTACAATTCAATCGTTTTTTATCATTTTTCTACGACCCAAACCTCCGTTAACCCAGCATTTTGTCTAATTTCACGACCTATTGTTCGAATCATCTGTTTGCGAATCGTTTCGATCTTTATTTTGTCAACAAACCAATAAATATCGAACTTTTCTATTATTTCAAAGTAGAACGACCAAAAAATAATGAAAATTGAATTTTTTATCACTTTTTTCGAGCAAAGGGTCTTCGAAATTGTTTTAACAAAAATAAATATTTGTTCTCGACGTGCATCAAGATTTCACATGCATTCGTTTTTTTTCTCTTCCACACCACTTGACTCTATATACACGAATATTTGCTTAACAAATTTCTTTTTTTTTCCTTTTTCACGGCGTTGTTCGAGGGTTTAATTACTAAAGCACGGAATTGGTAATTTCGTGATGCAAGTCTCTCGCGTATATCGCGCGTTGCATATATGCAGTTTTTTTGTTTTATTTTCATTTTTTTTTTCTTTCAAGAGAGCTCCTCTCGACGCTTCCTTATGCACTTCATTCTCTCACTTTGTGTGTCGTGTATTTCATTATTTAACCGCCTATTCCCTGTTGCAACGTAATCAAACCCCAAACACACGCTTTTTCTCAATCCACAGGACATTTTGTGTCTTATTCATTTATTTTTCAATTTCACTTGGACAATAAATCGACAAAATTTCATTACAAATCAAAGGAAACTTAAAGTTGACCAAATTTTTTCAATATTCAACCATTTCAGTCACGATAAGACTTTTTTTTCATTTGTGCAGATTTTTCGTCATTGGACTACTAATTCAACAAGAAATGGCGAATATTTCGATTTTACATAGTCCTTGAGACATTCGTAAATGTTAAAAAAACGTTATCGATCATTACTTGTTAATTGCGCGGATACCAAATTTAAATAAATAGTCAAATTTCGTACTTTTGGACGAAAAAAAAAGAACAGGAATAATTTTCTCCCAAACTATTGTGAACATCGACACGACAATTTTTTTATAAATTCAATAGACTTTGAAGAATTTAAAAGAATTTTTCCAAAAATTTTCATACAGTGGTTTTTGTTTGAAAAAATAAAGAAAATATTCAATTCGATCCAAATCCAATGAAAAAACTTGGAGAAAAAAACGAAGAAAAACTTTAATCAAGATTAGCCAATTCTACACGAAACGTCCGATGTAAAAGTGTGATTTATAAGCTCAAAGTGTGCACTGTGCACGTTGCATCAAACTCGGTCCCTGCATCTCGCCAGGTACTCTGAAATATTAGTACATGCACGTACGTTAAGAGCAAAAAGCTCGTGCGAGTGACAAGTGCTTAGAAAAATTTGCCTCACAAATTTTCGCACTCGTCTTATTCGCCCCTATCGCAATACAGTATGAACACAATTAAGAAAACGAAAGAAACTGGATGCTGCACATTGCATTTTTCAAATCCAGATCCTGATGTGCAGGCACCATTTTTCAAATAAATTCTTTAAAAAAAAAATTATTTTGCCTTGGGATCGTAATGAGCTCGAAAATAATAAAAAATGAAAAATATTATTCACTACTAATTTCGTTTTTCGTCCAAAAACATTACTTTTCAGATCCACCAAAAATAAAAAATAATTCCCGTGCTAAAATAAAAAGTAATGATAAAGAAAAAAGGATCAAATTGCGAAAAATGTCAAAAAAGCAATTTTTTTGATTAAAATAAAAATATATTGACTAAATTTTTAATTGTTCGTCACGAATCGAGATTCTACTGTATTCGTGAACGAAAAATTTTCGCTTAAAGAACACGCACACGTTGCGTTCTGCGAATATATTCGTTTTCTCGCCTCGAATTTGCGTCGCATCTCAATTGACTATTCAATTACACATCGAGCGACGAATTGGTAATTTTCATCTTCGTTAACACCCTCCTCCTTCCTTTTTGTCTTGTTCCTCTTATAAAATTTCACTCGGTTTCGTAGCATTATTTGGCTTATGAGTGAGAGCTTCCCCACACGTCACAAAAATCAAGCACGTGTACAAATCTCAGAAACATCATTCGGTCTTTACGTGCGGATTCATAAATAAATGTTGGAGAGACCTCAACGAAAAATTGTGTGCCCTCGAATTGAGTTAATTTTGTTTCGTGTGTGATCCCTCGTAGTTTTAGGAGGTAGAGACTTATTTTTGTATCTTTATCAACAAAATATGTTCATTATAATTCGATAAATACTTTTTAACCTTGGATTCCTTGGGGTCAATTTGACCCAAGCCAAAAACGACCTCCGACGCGACAATTGAGTTGATTTTTTCTCGTTTAAAGTGAAACTAAAAAATTTGCGAAATTAAAGCATACACCAATCGCTTAGTTAGAAATTGTACGATTGTTTTAAAAAAAAAAGTCTCGAAAAATACCCATTTTACGAAGTCTTATGAGCCTGCAAAGTGGCCAGTTTTTTTTTGGCTCCTGGTGAGAACTTTTCACAACGAAAAAGTTCAGGGACACCAGGGATTAATAAATATTTACATTTTAAACGAATACTTTCAATTAATTATAGTTTTTCTACCTTTTTTCTTATTCAAGGTCATACACTGTTCGGGTTATCTAAAGGTCATAAATATCGGTCCACCGTACGAAGACCAACACACGCCAATTGGTCTGGTAGCTGTTGGTCATTCGTTGCCACCGAGTGCCATCACGGAAATAAAACTTCACCAAAATATGTTTATGTTCCGTGCTTCGTTGGACCTCAAATTAATATTTCTCGATGCAAGGTAATTCGTGTTTATTTATTAAAATGCAAATAAGTAAGGAATTAATTATTAAAAATTGGTTCGAGAAAACAATTTTTATCGAACTGTCGATCAAATCATTTTCGGGAATAAATTTTGGCTGAAACTAAAATTAAATCAAATTCAATAATCTAATTAATTAATCGAATTTAAATTTAGCTAAATTTTTGTGATTTTAACGGTATATTTGGTAAAAAAACGAAACATACAGTCAAGATGACGAAAATTTGGTTAATTTCAGAAAAATAAATGTTATTCGACGTATTTAACAGAATATTTGCATTTCCAACTGAATCGGGTTTCCATTGAATGACGAAAGTTTTGATTTCACTGAAATTCTAAATTATTAATCATCGATTGATCGAGTTTCAATGAAGTTATGTTTGCTTCATATGTTTTTCTGTTATTGTCCTTGATAACAAAATATATATTTCCAAAGTAATTATACAAAGTAGTTTCCTGTTACGCCATCAATGTTTCGATAAAAAATCGAAATGGGAAAGGGAGAGAGAGAAGAAAAAAAAGGAGATTGAAGGAGAGCATTGAGCAAGAAAGCGGAGTAGCCATTAAAATCCGTTTCGTATTACGCTGCGAGTCCATTCTTCGCTCTCTTTTTTTTCCTTCGTCTCCCCCAATATGAGCTCGTTTTTTTTCTCTTCTTCATCCTGACAGTAAACAAATGTTCAAGTTTCGATATCCACTGGGAAAACTCCATGTGGTAAAAAAAAAAATATGGCGTCATAAAGTAAACGTCCTTTCGTTTTGTGTGCTTTTATCTTTTTGTTTCAATTTCATTGAAACATTGAAATTATTTTTTTGAAGGTATTGAAAAAAAAATGAAAAAAATCCATTTTTTTCTTGTCAGTGTGTCACAGCTGACCGGGTACGAGCCCCAGGACCTCATCGAGAAAACTCTTTATCATTACGTTCACGGATGCGACGTTTGGCAGTTGAGAGAATGTCACAAAATACGTAAGTTCATTTTTTTCAAATCTATTTTCAATAAAACAGAAAAAATCGTTTAAAAAATCGCCAAAAGATAAAACGACGCCAATAGTTTAGAAAAAACGAAATAATCAAAATTCCAAATGGTCTTTCATGAGAAAAAAAATTGTTAAAAAGTAGCCCACAAACTATTCACAACCAGACAATTCTTTTTGTCAACGTCATCGTCGTAGGAAAAAGTGTTAAAAAAGAAATACGAAGGCTCTTGTGGAGGGAAGAAAAGAGAGTAAAAGATACGAAAGTACTGACACTCTGTGTGAGTACTCGACGTCGAAAGCGGAGCTGACACTGCTTAACTGTCTCTTCCTTTTTCGCCTCTAACGCCATCCCTCTCGTCGAATACCCTTTGAACTTTTTCTTCTCCTTCTTCTTCTCCTCCATGCAATCTTTTATTTTTTCACTTGCGACATCGTCTCCGTAGCGGACCCTTTCCACGTCGTCAGCTTTCACATGCAGACTGAATACACGAGTGAAAGTCTCGACGAATAAAAAATATAAAAATAAAACAAAGCTTTTCGCATGTGACGAATCGTAGTCGTTGCGGATTTTCTTCTCACGTTCTCCTCGTGTCCAAGTTTTTCAGTTTTTTTCAACTTTTCAATGATGTTTTTTTCACTGACGAAGAAACAATGAATTGTTAAGCTGTATCAACAAGTTTTGCACATTTTACGGGATTAAAGCCTCTGTTTTATTGATTGAACATTGTGGGGGAATATGGACACTCAGAGGAAAGAGGTCCACGTTCGTGTGGAGAAAAAGAACGACGTTGTGGAACCCAACTAGGGTGCGTTTAAGTAACACACGTGTATGTACCCATGGATTGCGAAAGCGGGCATGGGAGGATGGAAAATCGACGAGGAACTCGAATATCTATCTCGGAGGGTTGTTTAAGAGTGAGTGAGAGGGAAAATGGAAGAGAGATTGGAGCAAGAGTTGCAGCAATAGAGGAGGCTGTTACTGCTATCATTGTTTGAACAGACTCGCAGTTTCACGAGCGTCACGTTGCCATAACCAGCGAGAAACTTCCCTTCCTCTTGCCCCCTTAAACCTCCTCCTCCCGCTCGGACACATAATGCCGCTAATATCGCGTTCGTGGATTTCAGCTACGAACCAAACCACGTTTACACTCGCAGTTCTATGTCCTCTCAACAAACCGATTATCGCTTGTATAATCGACGATTTAATATCGAAATTGAGCAGAGTTTATCGAGCTTGATTGCAAAATTTATGAAAAATCCTCATCAATTCACTAATTCATTTGATCTATTCAAATTTATTCATATATACAAACAGAATTTATTATTATTTTATATCAGTTTGAGTTTCATTCCGAAAAGTGTCGTAAAATATTTTTTTTTAATCTCTAAACTGAGTTTCGGAAAAATGAAGATGTCACTTTTTTCAAATTCCCTTTTTGTCGATTGATGAACATCGAAATCGTTATATCGCGGAACAAAAAGACGAAACTTGTCATCACCATTTTTTGGGAAGGTTTGAACAATTTTTTTTAATCTTAATTTTTATATAAAAATGCAAAAATATATAAACTTCTATAAACTATTAAACTATAAAGTTTAAAGTTTTAGTACGAATTTGCAATCGGAAACCAAAAAAATCATCGAGTGTCAAATTTCAAGTCAATTGTGAGCAAGGAAAAATGTTTCGGTGGAAAAGTAACTAAAAACCGGGAAAGATTTTTGTAACGAAAAAGAAAAGTTTAGGTTCGTTTGGATTTTGATATTTATCGGCTCGTTTCAGTTTTTTGACGTTTGTGACGATTCTTGTTTTATGAAAGTTTATAAAAATCTTTGATTTAAAATAATAAATAATAGTAGAATATTAATAAGAAGAATTTATCTTTTTTTTTTCTAGTATTGACGAAGGACCAAGTGACGACACAATACTACAGATTTTTGACAAAATCAGGAGGTTGGGTTTGGATGCAATCGTATGCGACGAAAGTTCACAATTCTCGAAGTTCACGACCATTGTGTATAGTTTCGGTTAATTACGTATTGTCGGATAAAGAAGCAGCTAAATTAATTTTAAGTACAGAGCAAAAAGAGCCGAGTGCACTTACGTGTTCGGGAAATCCTCCGAGTGTACCAATCGCTAATCCAGGAAGTACCAGCACCGCTGATCTCGATGAGCACAGTTTAAGTCCTCAATATCGAGCTCGTGGGCATGAGCCACCGGATTCGGAATACGTCGACGGCTCAGGTTATTCCGCTTCTGAATATATCAGTCCGTCAGCTCTCGGCAGCTCTTATCATCCTTCGCCTTATACGACACAAAGCACGAGCAATACTTCTCACGAGGATGCCGCGGGTTATTATCCTTCGGAAATGTACTATGGATACGGAGGTAAGAATTAAATTAATTTAAAAAAAAGATACAACGATTTAATTTGGAAAAAAGTAGCTTAGAAAGGAAAAATAAATAAAAATCTCGATACCTGGAGACGTGGCAGCGTCTTAAGGCCAAGTACAAAAAAAAAAGAGTGTAAACGGCCAAGGCAAATCGCGCCGCGTATCTGTACTCGAGATTTGTCCCCTTTCCGCGAGCTTCAACTCGATCCCATTTAAAAATGCGTCGACCTAGCGAAAATCTAACGCCAGTTTATTCACATAAATCGTACAATCCGGTTCTAACGGTATCATTATTTTTTTTCTACGACTTCTAGAAGTGTGTGAACTCAGATTATGACGCGAATTATTTTCGACTTGTATAAAACTCAACTGCAAAATTGTGTTTGGCCGCTTCTCATTGAATTTGAAAATTTCTCATGTTATTAGAAAAAGACTATGAATGAAAAACACTCATTACAAATTAGAAGATGATTCCAAAATGAAAAGAATGAGCGGAGGCTGTGGTCCCAGGTTCGAATGGAAAAAAAGTTACAGTAATTTTCGCGAATTTGTTAAAATTTCAAAACTTTGTAGATTTCAACTTATTTGTCACTGCTCATCTCTTCCGGCCGTTTATTTCCAGAAGGCGAAAAGTTGTAAAAACTAAAAAGCCTTCTTAATTTTAGGTCAGAAAAACGAAACGTTCACAATGTTGTCAAAATTTTATTAATAACTGCATCAAGTTTTTGTTTACACAACATCGTAGCTTTTGATCCTCCGGTTGGAATTGTAGTAACGCTTAATCCTTTCTTGCCAATTGTTGACACACCGGGTCATTTAATTTGCAGGAATGCATCACGACCAATTATCCAGTGTCCAACAGCAGCAACAACAGCATCAAGCGCAACATCAACACCAGCAGCTTCTTCATCATGGGAATTCAATGACGAATATTTCCCAGCAGCAGCAACACCAGCAGCAAAGTAGCCAAAATCAACAAACGAGGCCTTACTCAGCATCATCGAGTTCTTGTGGAGGTTCAGCAGCCTCGGAGCCACATTTGGCAAGTCCAATTCGACTGCACTCTGTGCCAACGGTATTTGCACCAAATGATATTCATCACCATCATCATCAGCATCATCATCAACAGCAGCACCAACATCATCAGCCACAAATTCCAGACAACAGCGGAGTGCCTGGCACAGGAGTTTGTCCTGAAACTGGCGCCACTGTCCTTTTCCTTAATTGTGGCTTCAACAACAATAATTCTTTTGCCGATGGCGACTCGAATCTTCAGCACTCAGCGCTCCCCGGTTATCCACCTGTTTCTCACGTCGATCAAGTCGTCAAACAAAGACGTCTTTCCCACCACGTTGACACCATGGAGTCTCCCATTTACACGAGTGTCATCGTCGACCCTCAACAGTACAGTCCAAACCTCGTCCAACAAAGCCTCAACGTTCATGGACCAAATACACGAACCTTGAACGACACACCGCCACAAGTTAATCATCAAAACAATCATGACACCACCAATCATCATATCGTTCACCAAACAACAAACGAGCACAGTCCCAACGATCTTAATCATCAGCAAACCCTCGTTGGCACGAGATGCGATCCCTCGATGGGCCTGGAAAAAGAACACTATGAAATCGACAAAAATGGCATCGCCATGCTCGCCAGATGGATGGCATAATACACGGTGAGAAAATATTATCAGAATTTTATTAAACTCATTATTTTCTCCGTTAAATACAAGGCTTTTTGGTTATTCATTTTTCCAATCAAACGATATTTTCTCGACACAATCATTCGATCATGAGCCAAAATCCAAAAAATCTTTTTACTTAATTATTTATTTATTCAATGAAGAAACAGATATACTAAATTTTATCGAAAATTCAAGAAAATTTATATTTCGAAGGCTTTCAAGTTCGAAATGACGTTAAACAAGACGAAATTCTTCAATTTCACGAACTAAATGACAGAAAACTTCGATAAATGAGATCATTATATTTGAGAGCTCGCGCTGGACGCCCAGAGCGTCTCAATCGTAACGACAAAAATCTCTAACTGACGTAATCAAAATATATATCGTCGAGTTTCACTACGAGACTCGAGGAAAAAAAAAGAATTAATAAATAAGTTTTTAGTACATACACGCACAGTACAGTTAGTTATACTCTAGAATGAAGAACGACGAAAAAAAGAAAACAAAAACAATGATGTAAATATTCGGAAGAGACAAAAGAAGAACCTGCTGTCAGGCCTCGTCGACGATTTATTTCTTTCTTTTAGTGTTTCTCATGTAAATACGGCCCTCGAAACAGTACATTTTCCAAATTTCGAGATTAATTTTAATCGCGCCCTCGTGATTTTTTGCGCGTGTAAATATATACATAAAAGATGAAAAGAAAAAACAGAAAAAAAAACAAACAAAAATATTGTGACGTACGATTACCTTACATAGATGAGAAGACTGACCGGTGCTTGTGCCAACCGACCAAAGATGCGACCTTTTTATTGTCCCTTATTTATAGATAATAATCGATATTCCACGCCCCCCCCCCCTCCCTCTTTTGCCCCTGTTCCCTTGTTTTTTAATCAATGAATTTAGAGCTCGGCAAACTTCCAATGAAAAATCAATCGTCATGACAATTTCTAACCTTCAAATTATTCGCACTAATCGCACACGTGAATCGAACAATAAAATTTTTCATTATTTCGAACTGATTTTTATTATATTTGGCCAGTAAGAATATTTTTTCATGTAGAAAGAAAAATAATGAAAAAAAACGGCTGTTTCACGTTTTATCGAATCTTGTAAATTTGTATTTTGAATGATTTAACATTCGAATGATGCCAATCTCTGAATAGGACCCAGTATGAGCTCTAAATCGAGACAAAAACATGGCCACGATTAAAAACAAAATATAAATAAACGATTAATTGTAAAAAAATATATATATATATAAAAACTTGTATAGCGTACCCGAAGAATTCGTACATTAGAATTTATGGTTTCTTAACGTAAACGAAACTTAGCGATAGTATCTCGTGTCGTCGTTCTCCACTGACTCAATCAACGATAAACAAACCGTACGAATAAAGAAAGTTTCGATCGAGATAGAGTGCGTGAGTTAAGGACGATAGAAAAAATTTACACGCGAACCTTTTTCCACACCTCGTTCCTCCAAAAATCTCATTTATTTATCGAATCCACGTGACAGAATAAATAATAATAAATAAATAAATAATAATAACTTAAGAAAAGAGGAAAAATACAGCCCCCGGAAAAGCAAGTGTGCGAGTGACCTTGAGTAGTGAATAAATGAAAATATGATTGAGTAATATATATGTAAATCGAATTAAAACCGCGTAAGAATCGTGTAAATATTGTAAAACGAACGTTGAGGCCGAAAAAGCGAATGAAAATATAACATATTTTCCTCTGAACATAAATCTTGTCGAATTCATTCCATTAATTATTATTTTTACGTCACAGCAATTCATTTCTTTGGTGTTACAATTGAATTTGAAGGAAAAATGAGTAGAAAACAATTTCTGGGAGCGAATAATAAAATGTTTTTGGTTAAATTGGAATTTTAGTTAGAAAACCAAAACACTTGTTCACCACGAAAGTTTTCTACTCGTTTTACACTTCGCATTGGAGATTATCGAAAAATTTCAACAGCCATAGAAACCATTATTGGTTAACATTCAATAAAAAAAATATCGTAAATAAAATGATTTTTCAACGATAAACAGAAAGTTTCCGGAAAAAACAAAAAAATCAAATGGCAATACATACCGAGGCCATTCTTCATTTTCTAGCGTCAATCGTAAAGTTTGGAAGAAATCATTGACCGATTACATGAATTGGAAAAGAAAGAATAATGTTACGAAAAAATCGTAAAAGGGCAACCGAGTGGCATTCTCTGCGAAAGGGACAGAGAATGTTTGAAGGGTGCTTGTCGACTGAGAGTGAAAAGCCAACGGTGTTTACGTGGGAAAGAGAAAGAAGGAGAACAACCGAGGCTTCTTTTTCAGAATTTACGACCTGCTGCCCCTCGTCCCGACATGCGCGCGCCTTTCCCCCTCTCTTCCGTCCACTGCTTCTCGTTTCGTCCCCTTCCCCTTCCCCTTACGCACGCAACATCTGGGAGAGATTTTATTTTGCGATAATATACGACAGGTACTTTTCCCTACTCTTGCCGGTTGATGGTTGCGGGTGCGGTCGACTGGTGCAGAGTGTTTACACTCCGGAAAAATCATTCGTCGAAAGACACCCCGCAGCGCTACGGGTTTCCACAGGCCCGAATCCGGAAATTCCCAAAAGTCCTCGACTCACACTTGCCACTTTTGTTTCTTACACTGTCTTTGCTGTTTCTAATCATGAAATGTCATAATTTTTGTGTTTTTTTTTTGAGTAACATTATAAAAAAGAGGGAATTGAAACTAAAAAAAAATGGCGTTCCAAAAGTAAGAGAAACGCAACGTTTTATGGGGTTTTGCAGGTTTTGATTATCGAGACGAACCAATTTATTCACCAGAAATAAAAAATATTCGATTGTCCAGTTCACAGGTTCCAATTTTATTCTTAAAATTTGTTCGGGATATTCTAGACCCCCAGTGAACTTCATTTGGTAAAAATAGCCCATTATATTCCCATAAACATGTTGAAAAACCGACAAAAAACGAGTTTCATAAGACAGGCCTCAGGATTGACTAATAAAAAAACCTAGTTCGCCAGAAATCACGTTCATATTAAATCGACAATGGTGCGATTTCGAACAAAGACACGATTGTGGCCTTTCATTTCTTTCGTTGTGAAGAAACAGCGTATTAAAACACAGGAAGCTTGTACATTAATAGGACACGAGATGTGTCTAAAAGTGAAAGAAATGGGCGGACGTGAATTGTCATCGTTTGGTTTGTGCAAACTATAGACGGGGATACGTTTCGCCTCGTGGCGTCTCCGCATGGGGTTGTTTTGGCGCCACGTGTCTCATCATAATCGTCTGTCCGTCTAAACTTCGCGATACACATGTGTTCGGCACTTTTCACACAGGTTAGAGTCACTTTCTCTAACTACACAGCAAAGAATACGAGTTTAACGAGTAAAGAAAGGAAAAGAAAGAGCGCGTTTGGGTGGGGGCGGGCGTTCGTATAGTTAACGTTATTTCTCCGATAGGTAGAATCGCACAAACAGTGCGTCATTTTCGCCCCCCTCTAGCGATACATGGGAGGGAGAAACGTCACGATGGATAGAGGGAAGTCGCGTGGCCCTCGTTAAATTCTTCTTGGCCTCTGAATGTCCCGGACCTGTGATTCTGTGAAATTGCGCGATCGCTTATTACTACATCTATCCGTATTTCGTATACATATCTCTCTCTCTCGCTTTATTCTTTCGTACAGACTATATGTCCGGAACAAAACGTAAGAACAAAAACTTTGACGCCTATATGAGCACGCGTCCTTTGCTACGGGACGCGGTCAACTGACTGAATAATAGAAAATCGTTTGTTATTATTATTATTATCATCGTTATTAACGGGAACCGTTTGAAACGAGGCTTTTTTATGACACAGTCGAGCACGTGTTCTTTCCAACGTATAATTTTTCGACCTTAATTTCCACTTGGAAATGCGCCTCTCAAATCTTTTTTATTCTCTGTTATCGCCACGACATTTGTCACGTATTTACTAAAATAATTCAAACAAAATCGAAGCTCGAAATGAGATATTTTCATTCATTTTTAACGGTTTAACTAGAGTTTTACTAAAATTCGACCTCAAAACAATGCAAATTGTTGTTCTTTGAAGATCGATTCGCTGCTCAATCGAACATCGCATCAGAACAGTTGATCGTCCGATCAAAATCTTTAACCTACGATTCTTATTTACAGTATTTCAGTTGGTATTTTTATTTTGTTTTTCAAAATAATTCTCTTATTTACTTCTCTTGTTTCTCGCTACGCGCTCGTAAAAATATGAGCCCAGAAAAGTTCACTTTATATGTCCTCGGCCCCGGAGGGAGCGGGCGGTCAGAACCTGTACGTTCCCGATCTTATATTTATATACATATATACTCACTCTTTGTATTGTATACACGAGATTCAAGCGCTTCGTCGTTACCTTACATCGTTATGTACAAAACTCATACATGTGCAAATATCGCTTGTACGAGGCATTTTAGGTCAAACCGACGAAAATTTGTTTAATAATCGTTTTTAGAGTACACGAAATCGAAAAAAAATCACTTGTTCTGATCCATTCAAAAAGCATTGCTGTCTAAGAGTCGAGAGTGTTATTAAACCCACAATGTTGTCAGGATCGTTAACGATTCGTAATTAAAAATGGTATTAGCCTTAAAAGTTAGATTTCTCAGAAAAATTTCTCCGCTGTTTGTTTTGAATTTTTGTGCAATTAGAATAATTCATCCACACAACGAAAATAATCGTTTGCAATCATTTCGTCCAAAGCCACGATCGCATTTCGTTGGAAAAATGGACGAAAAGGAGCTGACTTTTCACAACACTTAGAAGTCCGTTTATTTTTTGGTTGTTTGGTCCGAATTTTTGATTCATGAGAATAATTATATTAACAAGACTCGTAATAATTTCAGTGCGAAAGCAGGGTCGGATTTAAGAGACAAAAATTGGAAAGGGGAGCCCCGCAAACGCGGTCGCATTCAACGCTAAACAAACATTGAGATATAAGTAGGGTGGCTAGAAAAAGCACAGGACAAGTCTCTGCAACAACATATGCAACGAGTCGAAATCCCTTACCTTGAGCGACCATAATAATAAAATCCGGTAGTTGACGCGAGGAGAACTGAAACAGAAATGTTATAGTCCCCGAACAATCCGAAAAGTCCAGACTACGCGATAACCCGAAATGATGTGTATAGTGAACGAGGCTTATGAGAAAGGCGGACGAAAGCCTAAAGAGAATATCCGAAAGTGTGGCGCTGCATTGAACGGTAAGTACCGACACTAAACACACTTTGGGGATTTTATTTGCGACACGGTAGAGACCAAAAACCAAACACTCGACAGGTTGCGTGCCCTAGAGAAACAATTTATAATCCGATAATTCGAATCCTCCTAGATTTTCTTAATCTCCACATAATCCATTGCAACAATAATAATAGAACGATTTTAAAGGCTTGTGAGAAAAAATGATGATTATGCTGTCTACCAACATAATAAAGGACGCGACAATAGAAACAAAATGGCGTCTTGCAATCGTACGATCGAACGATGAATGTGACAAGTCGATATTTCTGGATTTTCGTTACATTCGAAGTGAAATACGAAAAACGATTATCAATAAAAATGAATATTAATTAAAAAAGAATTGGAATATTATTTACTTACGTCCATAAATTCATCGGCTCATTGTAAAATAGAGGTTAAAGCATGAATAACGAAAGTGAAAAGAGGTTAAATGTAGAAACTCTCGATAAAGTGTATAACGGTATTTTTATGAGAATCCTCGTGGGGGGGATGAGTGAAGTAGAGGGGATAATAATAAGCTGTAGAGCGAGGAAAAGTATGTGTACAGTTGTGATAAAAGTGAGTGAGCTTGCGCGTGAAACCGAGACGGAAGTTTCGCGAAGAAGATGATGGTTAAAAGGGCGACAAAGAGAAGGAGAGACAGAGAGACGAACGGAGGGGAATTGTGTGCACAATCAGAGATGTTAGTGTGGGGTGGTTTAGCCGAGCGACGTGAAAACGGGTAACCACGGTTACGGCACGTAACGCCGCCCACAACCCTCCGGCTGTCTTGTCCGATGTGTTTGCTCGATGATTTTATACCAATTACAGCCTATCCCGGCTTGTTTCTGCGTACAGCCTGCAGTCACAGAGCCATTCAAATCTTACCCTCTCTTCTTCTCCTTCTTATTCTTATCCTTAAGCAGACATAACCTCTCCATATCGCTGCGGGTTACGGATCTCGTTTAATTCACCTCTAGGATCATGCGATGGTGGCAATTATGTGTTTTTTTTTCGGAATACAAATTCTTGACCCTATAGGGACTAGTTCTTATATAATTGACTCTCAAATTGAAGATTTTCCGAACGCCAAAAACTCACCACGAGATCGAAAACGACCCCATTTTTTTTCACTGTAAATTGTTACACAAATACGATAATGACGTTCAATTACACATCATTCTCTTCGTTTTTTGATGACGAAGAGAACGGTGCATAGCCAAGTTGTTTTCAGTAAAAATTAATCATTGAAACCCTGTAAAACGAAATAAATGTTTGGGAAAAATGCAAAAACCAAGTTTTTTACTGAAAGAATTCGGTTTCTTCGGTCCTGTTAAGTTTGAGTCCGTCGAAATCATGAAAATATTGACAAAAACTGGAACAGTTTGTTTGAATAAGCTCAGAAACGCGGAAAAAACGAAAAAACTTGTCGCGTAAGACTCGCCAGTCGCCAATGTGGCGGGCGATTCCCGGTAGAGACTTGATGCCTTTGGACACATTCACAAAACTGCCTACTCTTTGAGCAAACAATGAAAAGAGTTCTGAAAACGTTTGTGAAACGATAAGAAATTCAGGGACCCCAGACCCTCGTGGCAAAATGTGTATAAAAATGAAAACAACAAAAAATAGTTTCAATTGTTCGTTCACGTACGAGTTTCGCAACAATCTGTTAATTTATCGTCGATTTTTATGTTCGATCGCACGTCATCTGTTTAAAGGACTTATCACAAAAACAATATTTGCCGATGCTGTCATCCGTCCACCGCTTTGAACGAAAAAGTCCCCCCATACGTTGTCAAATTTTTATTCCTAGAATTCCCAATTTTAGCTAAAATAAGGGCAAGAGCAACCGCAACCCTTGAATTTGTACGAGTTAGGCAACAAAGTCGAATCATTAATAATAAGACGAATTCTCAAGGAAATACGAAATTTGCCTCGTACGAGCATTGAATTTTCCGATAATGAGTTAAGCGATTGGGCACGGAGGGTGCAACGTTTTTCCTTGCCATAGCATTGTTTCTTTATCTCTTTTCCTGCTGCCTCTTTTTTATTTTCTTCATTACCGCACTTGGAAAAAAGCATTTTTTGATACTTGCAATCACGTAATTCATTGCCGCCCAACAATAACTTACGTGACTGACAACTAATGGAAAAAATAAATACAAATTCTCGCATACGTGACCATCGCGTTATATTTGCCTCTAATTTTAATTCTTCTTTGTTGCTTTTCTCTTGCACCCTCACAGTGTTTGGCTATAAAACAACGTTTTTTTCAATTTCGTGTCACATCGGTTGAAGTTTCACTGAAGAAATCTTCAATTGTCAACAAAAAGTTTGAACTGGTCGTCCGAAATGCATTTCGGTAAGTAATAATTCAATTTGTTGAAATATATTTTATCCATTTTGTTTGATATTCATAGCATTTTTCATTTATTTTACGTTCCCTATTCGCCTTTTTGGGCGAATTTTACTACTTTAACGAGATAAATGATCGAAGACAATTATTCCAAGATAATTTTTTAAAATTTTGCGTGAATATTCTCGAGCGTCGTATTATAATGTGTAAAAAATTTGAGAATCTTTCACGTTCTGGTAATCGAGATACTCAGTGTTTAAAATCGCAACTTCAACACGAGGTTTTATGGGAAGTTACGAAAAAAGACGATATTTTACAACTAATAACTCGATTTCTAAACGGTCAAACTTCCTCAAATTGGACCCACAGCTGAGTATGATTGTTAAGAAGATTCACACGAATTTTAAACAATTAAACTTGGAATTTATCGAACGCATGAGAAACGATCGAACCTCCTTAACGAAAACTCGATTCTATATGATCCACTGGTGTATTTTATTTGCACGAAAGTTAAAGAAATCTGTGAAAAATCCAGCTGTCTAACCAAGTACTGGCTCTGAGTCACACACCGATCCGTCATTTTTGATTCAATTCTAAATTTCTTCACTTTTCAGTTGTACTCAATGACACTTGTTGTTGTTTTTTTTTTTTTTTTTAATTTTTGAATATCCGTACACGAACAAAAATATACAGTTGTTAGTTTATTGAAAACGATCAGCTGATTTTTCGAAAGTTTTTTACATTCGAATGTCTGTTAATCTTATCAATTTTTTCGATCATCTCTCCGGTAGTTTTCTTATCGAGCCTTTTGACCCTGACCCATACTGGTTCGTATCCAAATTCTGGGTCATCCTCGGCTAGTTTTATACCGAGCAGCACTGGCAAATATGATGACAGGCGCTGTTTTGCGTGGGAGGATCACCACTATGCAAGTGACGCTGTACAACGTTTCACTACACAAGTAGTCCAGGTATAAATACAATTAAACTATAAATTAAATGACTATTGATTTTTCAATGGCACTGTTGCCAAATGGTTTCAATATTTGATCTCCACTCATTTTATCACTGCATAATTATCAAAATATACATTTTATTTTTTGCAGAAAATCGATACAATTCAGCTGAAAACTTTCATTTTTTCTCCAATTGATGTTCCACTCGTAATGGCTATGCTAAACAATGGAACGTCAGGCGAAAGCAATAGGAAAATTCGGAAGGCACTTAAACACGAATACCGACCCTGTGTAGCGACGACTGGTTTTCAGGCATTTGTCGATGAGTTGGTTGTGAGTATCGTTCTATGAAACGCCATAGTAAACTATCAATGAAGAAGTACAATTGTCGAAATTTATCAAATCGATCAATGATTACATTTGTTACTATTTGATTGCTTGGGTTTTTAGTTATTATCTTTTTTCAATTTGATGGTTTCAGGTCATTGCTCCTATTTATTGAGGGTCATTAAATCGATTTGTGAAAAATGTATATAGCGATCGATTCTGAGGAAAAATGTAGTCTAATGTGATCCGTTTTGTTTGTAAGGGTAAAATGAAAAAAATGGAAACATTTACATTTTGGATTGCAGATTTACAAAAAGTTGGGACTGCAAGTGGAGAACCGTGTGTTCGCATCTTCAAAAATGCAGCTTCGTCCCGAATTCATTTCAGACGTCACGACAACTTTCCGTTCGGCAGTGCAGACAGTCGACTTTGAAAATGCAGTCGAAGCGAGCAATGCCATCAACGCATGGTGCGAGGAAAAGACGAACAGCCATGTTGATACTGTTGCCAAAACACGTAAGATCATGGTATTTATTGATTTCGACAAAATAAAACAAAGTCCTCAATAACTTAGCATGTTATTTTTGTTGTAGTTGACGTTAATGCGGATACGAGCTTAGCGATTGCGAGCGTTGTTCAATTGAAGAGGAAATGGTTGGAGCCTTTTAAAGCTTCGAAGACAAAGCCATATTCATTCACCGATGCTCTTGGCGTGGCACACGAAGTGCCCACAATGAATAGGATTGGACGCAACCGTTTTGGACAAATTGAGGGTATGGACGCGACTGTTCTCGAACTCCCATTAGAGGTGAATGAGTTTTCCATTAAGAGAAATTTAGACAAATGTTGTGCGTAAACATTATATTTTTGTATTTTCTTTGTTTTGTTTTTTCAATGAGTAGAGCTTCTAATTATTTCATAGTTTGAGGCTGCTCACGATGGTATAGCTTCTTTGCAGCCACTAATTATAGAAGCACAAATATCTGAAGTGTTTTGAACTTGACGAAAACCGATGAAATTAATAGTAAAAACGGTATAAATTTTTTGATTTTTTACAGGCCGATCCCGATTCTGAGAGCATAAGCATGTTCATCATAACGCCAACAGACCCATATAACCCAATATCTTTCAATGCAGTTTTGGAAAATGTGAATATCATGAGACTTCGTCTTGCGGCTCAAGTCTCCCACATACGTATCAAGGTGCCGAAAATTAAAATTGAAACTTTCGTTGACATCAAGGCGACCGTGGACGCAGTAAGTAGACTGATTTACACAAGTTAACTTAATTCTTAGTTTAAGAATTTTGCGTATTGATTATTTCGTGAGTAGGAGAGTGGTTGGAATTCCGGCGAAAACGCCAAAGAATGTGTGCGGATTATTTCAAGTGAAGGAAAAATGACGTCGCTTGCATTGGCATTTGGGTAAAAAAATGTTGCTTTAAATTTTCACGATTCATTATTCAATTTCCGCAGATCGTAGCTGGTGGTGCATTCCATCCGAGTGAAACAAACTTTAAGGGAATCACCGACTCCCCTGACCTTGTTTATCACAAATGGGGACAGAGTACTACCATATCAATCAACGAAGAGGGCGTCGAGGTTACAACAACTGGTAAAAATTTGCAATATTCCAAACATTAAATACGTTCCATACATCGACATCTAAACGCATTTCGATACTGAAATTGTTAAAGCAGTTTTCATTTAAAAATGCGATTGATACATAAATTCGTCGCTCCTTTCATTGCCAGAATCTATTGAAAAACACAATCATGTATTATTCTTTTTCAGATGCTCTTTCCGATGGGCCTCCCGCCAATGCTGAACCCTTGACAGACCGTCCCTTCTACGTTCTCATCTCCACCGTATCTAAAAGAGCTCAGATCATCTACGCTGCCCGCGTCTCTCCTTGAGAAGGAAACATTTTTCTATTTTACTAACCTCGAATTTATTCTTCACTTGAAAAATTCAACTCAACAAATTTCTATTTATACAAAAACCGGCTCGCCTTTCAATCGCTCAGCAGAAGCCAGTTTTTCTGCGTCTTTCATATACTAACCAACTGAAACTCAATCAAAATATATTCTCTTCTGTATCGGCCGGGTTTTCCACAGTTTCCCTCGACCCTCGTGCAAATGCGATACAGAAGTAACTTATGAAAGAGTGGCTGTGGGCAACACTCTGGCAACGAAAAAAAAACATATGTATTTACACAATAATATTAAAAAATGCGGTCAAATTTGTATCACCCAGTTACCATTTATATTTTCAAAAAACTGACCAAAAATAAAGGAAGTTACAGTTATACCACATGCTTTTTTGTTGACGTTCTGCTGCCAAATCCGTGCCAAGATCCCTGATGGATTACCTTAAGCATAAACATGCCAGAGAGAACGTTCTAATTAAAAAAAAAAAAAAAAAAAAAAAACAGTATTTTCAGGCATAGTTTTAAAGATGATATGATTTTATAAAAAGACCCAATGTGAAAAAACTTCACTTAGTTACTATGCAGTTATAAAAATTCAAAGAATCAAGTTCCTGAATAAATTCAAATTTCTAATTTTGATTTCAGTGGTTTATTGAATCTGTGCATCAAATTGTGTCAAAAGCTTGATGTGACAGACTCATCTTTTCATCGGAATCTTATTCAGTTAATCCGACTGTAAAAACTTTGCATGCAGTGTATTTTAATTGGATTTTCTCGCGATCAGGGGATCGTGAAATAACTTTTTAATTGCCGACTACTCGTTCGAGTAAGGAGTCGGAAATTGTGCGTTTGACAGCCAGCAATTGGTATCAAAGATTTCGAAATTTGTCATGTCAGTGAACGGTTTTGTGTGTTGGGTTGAATTGACCCAATTTTTCAGTTCATTTCGAATTATTAAAAAAAAAAAACTGTTTGTTTCGTGGGTCGAATTGGCCCGAATTTTAATAAAAATTCACTAATCAATGAAGAAAGTTAAAATGATAAAAATTCCAGAATAAGTGTTTATTCTGCACTTTTTTTTTATTTTGCCAATTTTGAGGTTTTAGCGTATTTCGCACGAGTTCGAAAATTCAAGATCAATGCACTCATTTTCGAGTGTCTCTTTCATACCACCCTCGTGGTTGCCTCGTGTGTATCCTCCTCACATTTTCGATTCGAATTTCATTCACGTTCCCTCGCTCAGTCTATTCGCTCCTGTTGTATATTTATATATAACGCATTTAAGGACCTTTTTGTATCTTCCCCACTAACGCGATTGTGGGCGAGAGGATAATATACATTCTCAAGAGTCCAGCCCACCGGGTTTGGCTCCAAGAGAAAAAAAAGAGAGAGACAAAGAGACGGAGAGAAACTAAACACTTCCGGCTAATAGAGAAAGCAGTATTCACGCTTTTTTCCCTCTATTTTGTTTTTTTTTCGCTCGTCTTTCACTTCACCGGTAGATTCTGATTTTTTTCATAGGATTTTCTGAATTTAGCACACGAAAAACATGATGAAAACCCAAAAAACGACTTTTTCAGTTTCTCTAAACAAACGCAAAACAAACATCAATCTTTGCTACTTCATTTTATTAATTACAGCATTATAACAATTAAATATTTTTGTATATACACTAAACGAAAAACATTGACTCGATTTTCGTGTCTTTGGTTGTATAAACGTATACGAGTGAATTAATCACCCAAAGAAAAATCTCAAAAATAAATACTCGATGAAGCATTGTGTATTGATCGATGGATATTTCTTGCAGAGAAAAGTTCTTTGCAACATTGGCATCGCCGGGGTAAAGATTAAGGATTTTTAGCGTAACCCTCGATCAATTAGAAATTGAAGTTTAATTGATTTTTTGTTGTTTTTTTTGACTAGTTGATTAATTTCTCTATTGACATCGTGACATTGGTCTTTTTGTTGAGTAAATCTTGAATATTTTCTTACGTACTTAGGAATTATTTGGATCTCTGTTGTTAATATGAACGTAAATCATAAATAACATGTAAATATTCAATAAATGTATATAATTATATAATATTTTTAATATTTTATCAAAAAAACATAAATATTATATATTATATAAGATTTATTTTTTAATATATCAATAATACGTATGTTTATTGTTGTTTTTTCGTTTTATAAATATTTATATCAAACGTATAATTCTTTATATTTGGTACTTATAGTCTCGAGATCGAAGTGCAGTTTCTTCGGAGGTCAGAATTTCGAACGTCCCTCTTGATAGACCGTGTAATCCTGTTTTTGTAAACCCAAAATGTTCGAACTGTGATCCGCACCTCTGTACATAGAAAAACCTCGTCTTGACAATTCTTCTCCTGGCACTATCGTCGGATTTGTGTAACAAAAGTCAGCCATCATGTTGGCCTGTCTACTCAGTTGATTAGATCTGTAATCATCCAACCAATCAATTATTCTTTGTCCAATAAAAATCCTAAATAATCACAGAATCGATTGACTATTGGGTTAAAAAAAAAAAATTCGATCACACGTTTTTTGTATCGAAATTACAGGTGTAATTATTTTTCATATTTGGCCTTTTTTACATGCAAAAAATGGTAAATTTTTTTTTTTTCGCACCAATGTCATTGTGACAGAAAAATTAGTTCAGCGGTAATGTTAAAAATTGAAAAGTCAGCGATTATGTCCGCCTGTTTACTTAATTCAATAGATCTGTCATCGTCGAATCAACGAAGTCATTTTGTGAACAATGAAAAAGTCGTTGGATCGACGTTTCCACACGTAAACGAATAAACAGAGAAACATGATGGTGAAAAGAAAATTCTATCGATGTGATCAATTATATTTACATTGGTATTTAATCAATCAATTTTGAAGGTATTTTGCTTTAAAATTTTCAATGTTATTAATTATTTTCGTTTGGTGATTGTAACACAATAAAGGTCTAGTAGGAATTTTATTTTTGTGAAATCTTCTCATTTTGTCGTCTCTGTAACTTTATATACGGCGTCATTTTCGTTGGGCTGTTTATACCGAAATTTAATGTGGTTAGTAAAAAAAAATAATTCGTATTACAAAAACGAAAGATTTTATTTGAAGAAAAAACGCGAATAATATTTCGTCGCAATAATACTGTGAATTATTATCATAATTATGGATATTATTGTTATTTAGGAAAATTTTAATGATTTTATAGGTTAAAAATTTGTATATTTTAGTTCATTAGGCAATGAGGAGTCTCGAAAGAAAGCTTCGATGTTAAAATATCCCGAAAAAAGTAAATAAAGGATAGTCATCGATACAGATATTTTATTTCTTTCTTGATCTCACTCTTTCATCAGAGCATGAAATCCAACGATATCACACGTTGACTCATTTTCGATCGAGGAAAGAAATGTTGATGACGAGAAATAAAAAAAACGTTAAAAGTGGTAAAAATTCGTCTACGACTTATTATCAACTGGAATTCTCGTGTCATCAAAAGGCAACAAAATATAATTCTGCGTGTACGACAGTTTGCAAAGATAGGAAAAGCATTAAGTGTGCAAAAAAGTGCTAAGTGTTTTCGAGCCTCAGCACTCGAAAGTACGAGAGAAAAAACAATAAATACAAGTTTGAAATACGAAGTGACAGACAGTTAAAAAAAATATATAGATACATTTATAATCAATTTATTGTTTACTAACCCGTCCTTAGAGAGCAGATTGACTTTTACGAATAGTACACAAACGAGAATCAACAGAACCAATAGAATTAGACCTGTCACTCCACAAGCAATGTAGAAATAGAATATTAAGTCCTCGATCGTTTCCTGAAATTTTGTGTAAATTTACAAACGTTATTTATCTATTAATACATTCATAAAAAAATATATCGAACATGTGTAAACTTTATTCACATGATCCCTAAGCTCGTATTTACAAAATAAATATTTACACAATTGTGTGTAATTCTCGCCCTAAATAAATATCAATATTTCAACTACTATCAGTTTTTTTGTGTATTTTCTAGTATTCCTAAAATGATACGAAAACAAAAATAATGCATATCGATTTTATTCGTGGCTCAAAGTTAATCCATGAACATCGTGATTCTCTCATTTTTTTTCGTCGTTCTAACCTTTGCACAACAAGTTTCGAGCAATTATAATTCAATCAATTATCGACCCTTCGTTTACACACAGTGTCAACGAAGATTTATTTATAATCTTTCATGGACTTTCTTCGTTTTGGACTTCCGATGCATGGCCCTATTTTTCTTTCATTACTTCAAATACGAATCTTTATTATTATTATTATTTGAAGAAGGAAAAAATTAATCATTGTCATTCATTATTGAGGTAACACGTCACAGAAATTGAGAAATAAATATTATGTCAGTTATGCTTTTGTTTCGAAGCGAGAATAAAAGTGCCGAAGAGATTCGTTATGAAACGAAGATCTGGACACAATGAAAAAGAAACGGAAATGTATAGATATAATATACGAAAGGTGGGTAGCCTTCGTGGTCGTTGAACGGAATGATCGTACAAGGACAAGCTAAAGAGAGAATATGTGATTCCATTATAAAATTCATATACCTTTCCTTCATTAGCGTCTACAGTTATCAACGTAAAAAAAGTATAGTCCTTGCTTTTTCATAAATATGTACATGTTTCCTTGTAAACGGAGAGAAGACAATGCTTCAAAATGCAAGAATGTGTAAAAAAAGGGAATATCGTGATGTATTTACAGCCGTCATTGTCGACCTACGCTCGTCCAATTACGCCATCTATCGTCTTTCTATCACTCCTCCCCCCCTCTTTTCTGCACCTTGTTTGCGCCATGGTCCATCTTACCCCCTTTTTGTCATGTTGACTCTTTCGATTCCGTGGATATTTCGCAACCATTTTTTTCCCGCAATACCACCACCATTTCACTTCGTCACTGTTAACTTTAGAGACACGAACGCTAAATGATCGTTACGATGGATGTTTTTTTTTTCACATTCTTATGTATTTATGTGTGGATGACATTTTTTATCGTTTTCTTGCAATTCTCGCGGGTGTGGAGGCGAGAGTCGTGAATTCCATGCAGATGATCTCTGATCACGGTTATTTATTGTGTTTGTACAAGTTCGATTAAAACGACTTTATTTTGCTGGTGGATTTCGGATTAGAATTTATTGTGTTTGTTTTGTGATTGTCATCGTTATTGAAATGACGTTTACAATTACTTTTTATCGCAGAAAATATTTTTATTCTCTTATATCGAATGAGTCATATTTTTTCCAAGAAATTCGAAATAATATGTATTTGATGCATCCACACAAAGCTTTTGATTTTTCAAGAAACAACGACGAACTTCTGATAATTCCATTTTATATCAAAGAAAAAACGTGCTAAGCACACTTTCCGATAAAACACAAGAATTATTCCTATCTAAAGATAAGGCTGTAATCGAGACACGAATACTTTTAAACACTCGTATCTACACCGCGTACTAAACGAGAGTAACGACTCATTAGGCTTTATAAATAGCGATGTTTGACTAACCCGAAATGATTGGTAAAAGCTAAATGAGTCAGTATCAGCAACTCACCATCAGAAAAAATGGTATTCGATTTAAGGAAAAAAAGACAATTACAATATCGGACTAGCGAAAACGTAAACAAATGTTTGTGTGGATGAAAAATAGAAAAAAAGCGGGACTTACCATCGTAAACAATGGCGTCCAAAATCACCTTACCGGGGCGCCAACAATTGTATCACTCACGCCGTATCTTCGTAATGTCCGTCTCGATATTCGGTAATTCATAATCAGCTGATTGTCATTATTGTTCGAATATATTTCTATCGAAATGATATTCGATCTAATGAAAAAGTAAATTTTACTTTTGTACGACTCAGTCGAATAGAACGATTTAATGAGAAGAAGAAAGCAGGTTATGTGTGACGAAAGACGCCAAGTTTAATTGTCATAATATGACGAGACGTCCCGTGACAGATGCGGAACAAAACATCGACGAAACAAAAAATAAACGTAACGACACAACAGGTACGGGGCCTGCTCGGCAACTAAACTTATCGAAAGAAAGGTAAAGTGTGTTTGTCTCACAGCCGCCCCACACTGATAATACCCCTCCAGGCTACGCCATATAACTCTTCGCTTTAGTGACACACGTGCGAACTCTCTATACAGTGGCAACACGTCATAATACAGGGTGTCTTTATGATCGTTCTCGAAAGCATGCGGAATAAATAAATGAAGAAATTCTGGAAAGAAAATTCCTCCGTCGTATTTTTCTGCACTGCACCGTTGGCGAGATTTTAATTCGATATTTCCGATAGACCACGCCCACTGGTTACCGGGGTGGCTGATTGGCTGGCTGTCAGCTGATTAATATTTCATCAACGGTGAGAGAACGGTCCGAGAGAAAAATCGTTGAGAACAATTTTTATCAGAATTCAGCAATCTATTTGCTTGTTCATTTGGATTTAATTATTTTGAAAAAAATTATGAAGAATGATAATTCTACTGACCACATTGTTTTTCCGATGTAAAAACAAAATTTGAATATCAAAATTCAAGATGGCTGATTTCGAGTGACGATTGGGTATAGAAAAAAAATTACAAGCGTTTTCTACTAGCATTTAGTGAAGCTGTCGTTAAGCTACTTAGTAATATTAACACAATCGTTCGACTAATAAATTTACCGAGAACGACAATTATTTCTAATCGATTGCCCGCCTATCCGGGTGTAACACGTGTCCCGCCCGGAATCATTTGATTATCATAACAAGTCTTAAAGATGACAGTGACGATGATACAATAAATACTAAAGCGTTGATTATGCAGCTATAATTGCAAGATTGTAATTTTTTTTCAATCTGAACGCCATCTGGAAGCTGCAATAAAACGATTATTTTCTCGTTTATTTTTCACTTAGATCCATCATCGCTCGATTTTCTCTTTCCTACTTCTAAAGACATTTAGGAATTTGAAGAAAATCACACAATTGCACGATGTTTTTGTTTTTCCGTTTCTATTTATTTCAAACTATGTCCAAGGGTTGATATTTTTTATTTTTGACGATTGGCGCTCCGATTAAAAACATTAGCCAATAAATAATGTAAGGTAAACCCATACTAAATGCTATATACAAATAATAAGGTATCGGATGTGTTGAGCCGAACGGTGAGAACCATAAGCCTCTTCGACTACCATCGCGGATATGATGGCTCAAAAAACTCGTAAGTACGATCCAGGCATAGTTATTTAGTCCCGGTGAACCAAATGACCTTGAACAAATCATCAGTACGATCCAAAGCACCAACGGTATCGTTGTACTGTGTAAAAATGGCCTCCTGTCCAAATGCGTTGCATCCTGGACATCAAATAGCCATTTTGTTTCTTGTTATTGTATTTTTTATTTGCACGTAAATAATGCAATTTATTGGTGTGACGAAATAGTGAGTTAAAAAATATACACATGATACTTGGGGTTTTTCACATATCATCGCGAATGGACTCTTAACCGCGATCGTAGCAGCCTCTAGCGGCCACTTAACAAAAGAAGCAAAAAACACACGAAAAATATCAGTCGGAAGATTCGACAAAGTTGTTTTATTTTTCAACGAGCGAGTTTCCTCAGTGCTTTTTCGATCAGTTCGTTATCAAGGTCGTCTAAATTTTATCATCGCGCCAAACGATAAGTGATTAGAAATTCCCCATAAAAACCAAGGATACGTAGATCGATATCAAACAAATATCAAGCTGTCAATTGTTTTACTTCCTTTCCGATGTTTTACTGTTGAAATTCATAAAAAGTAGAGCAACCTAAGCCCAAAAAAAATATTTTTTATTGTGCAACGCAACAGTAGGAGAATTCAATCGGGATTGAATCAAGAGTCAACAAGATGTCTCGGGTGAGTGTAATATTTGTGTATTCAATTGACTGATTTTAGCGTTTGACGTGTTGTAACAAAAATATACGAAAGTTCACTCACTCTCAATTTCAAACTCGCGGCTGCTACGAAATGGTCCAAATCGATGAGAGAGGATATCGCTGTGCAATAAATAACACTGTAAATGTTCGGGAAGATCGATTTTTTCGACAATATTAACACCACAATCCAACTAAGACCGCCGATTATGGCGTGAGTTAAATTATCGAAAGATGCACGTAACACGTTGTTTTTACTATTATCGACGAGTCTGTCACCGGTACACGAGACAACCGCGAGGAGGCTAGTTGCGCAAAACTGCAGTAAAACATATTGTATACTCTGAAACATTATTGCTCGACAGCGAAATTTCGTTTTTCGACGTTAATATTCATGGCAACCTGTCACACGGTTACAAAATTGATTAGAGATCCTTGTTTTTTCCTCTTCTCGTTACGAGAACTGTCAAAAACGTCAAACACGCGTCCGCCATCTTGAATCTCTGTTGGTTCTAAGTACAAACGTTCGCCACAAACGGCGCTACTTCCTAGAGTTGTTTTCTCTGTCGGCGCCAAAAAAACTCCACTTTCGACAAACCACGTGATCGAAGGTTCCTTTTGTTCCTTTGTTCATTCATTACCGGACGAACATTGGGAATCTATAGTTTCTGAACTTATTTCATCGTTTCGTTATAACGCTACTGCAACTTTACTTCGATTAATATTCAAACGGAGAAAATTAAGGCAAGCATCGCCAAAATGGGTATACTTCGAGATTCATCAAATAACGAGCGATCTGCCTCAAGCTTGAGGTATTTTAAACAAAAAAAGATAAAGCTTCACTCGCGTATGTTATAATGTGTGTCGCCAATTAAGTTTTTTTTTTCCGTATCCTTTTTTTTCACGATTTTTCTATAATTTATTATCGTAGCAAAGACGAGGGCCGACAAGACGGGAGTTTAAACAACTCTCGGCAGCAGGTAATTCGTTAACTACTAATTAACGTGCGCGATTATTCACTGTTTTCCATTAATTGTTTATACGAAACCGCAAACGCGTGCCGGTTAACCTCGAAAACAAATGGCTTCAGCCACATTGTTTCGTACGAAATCTATCAGCTCGAAAATGTTCTAAAATCGTTTTTTTTTCTCATCCCCAGGATTTGGAAGTCAAGCGCGAAGAATTTCGCAAATATCTCGAACGTGGTGGCGTGATTGACGCTTTGACCAAAGTTCTTGTTTTGCTTTACGAAGAGACCGAAAAGCCTGACGATGCTTTGGAGTATCCTTTTTCAACGATAACATACCAAAAGTCATATTTTATTGAAAAAAGATCTCGACACATTGGGTCTGTGAGACCCAAAACTCAAATTCATCGATATTACAGTTTTTTTATCTCGAAACTAAAACCCTCGTGTCTCTCCAGCCAAAATGTTAGCGCCTTGAATTTACCCTGTCTTTTTGGGTCTCACAGACCCAAGAGGGTACTTCTGCTGCTAATATAATTAATTTTTCCAACTAATTGAATTCATAGCTTGATAGTAAAAAATTGATCGATTTAAAAACAAAAGTATGACCTTGATTCACCGATACAGTTATGTCTGCAAATACCTCAGCAACGTCACAGAGAGCAAAAGCGAGGTGGAGACGTTGAAGAAAGAGTTGGAAAGTGCGAAAGACCAGATCACAGAATTAGAAGCGAAGCTTCAAAAATGTGATATTGACGTCCCTTCGGTTTAAGCCTTTCGATTCTGTACACTTTTAGAACTTAACATTCCTCACTAGTTCAGAAGTTGCAATATTTTTGACAAAGTAAAGAAAAAAAAGGGACCTGCCTTACGAAGCGTGCCTTATTAGTGTAAACAGAGCTGTATTTAAGTTTTCTTTCCCACGCAGGTTTCATTTTATGTTATTATTGCGCTGAAGTAAAAATATATTCATATATTTATATATAAATGAGATGATTGGCTTAGCACTTAATTATCAAATAGAAATCAGAGTATTTTGAGTTAACGAGTACAAAATATAGTCTAAACATAGAAATATATACGTATTTGTAACGATTTATAGAATGTTCTTAAACTGGATGTTTGGACAAGTGAGCAAAGACTTTTACAAGGTACTCGATTGAAAACACACACAAAGTAACTCTATCTTTTGTTAGTTTGAACTTAAAAACGTGTTCAGGTTCATTTCAGCATAATTTTTAGTTTTTTTCCCAACATTCCGCTGCAGGGATTGTACTTAAAATGTTTCGATTCTCTTCTCTATTCCTACCCATCGAGATAAATGATCTCGTGATTTAGTCATGTAGTCGATAATCCTTGTTTAATAAAAATACGAGTTTTCTAAGCAACTTCACTTAAAATTCATTTCGAAACTTTGTTCCCCTCCATATGCTTGTTTCAGAATTGTTTTTTTTCTTCATTATCTACAAATAAAATCGAATTAGACGAGAAATAAAAAGTTCTGACATTTCTCGGAAGACACAGAATTTTGGCATTTGCAAATATAAATGCTCTTGTCATTCCTGTGTTGATTTTTGTTTCGTCGTATTTTCTGAAATTTGAGGGAAAGTAAAAGTTGAAAAAAAGTAACGCAATGAGCACTGAATTAGTGGTTTTGTGTTTTTCTTTCCTTTAATATGAAAAATTTGTAGTATCCAGAGTTATTTATTCTGACGAAGCAGCTCCAGTAAGCGGTGGTGAACGAGTCAGTGTAACGGTGTGAACAATAAAATGCAAAAGCGATGAATTAATTGGATTTTAATGAATTTCAAGTTGCTTTAGCTGCTTGTCTACGCTTAACGTCCCAGTTGTAAACCCGCGCCATGTTGACTTCTGTTGTGGTGAATTGATCTCTGACAAAGTCCAAATCGTGTTCGACGTGGCTCAGATTTTTCTTGGCTGCTTCGATATTCTTTTCCATCAATTCTTGTGCGTCGTCCAGCGTATATTCCAACATAACGTTTGCACCCAACCACAAACAAACTTTGTCCGTTGGGGGAACAACCGCTTTGGCGAAAACTTGTTCCGACAGTAAAAATTGCGTTTCCAAATCGTGGCTGTTATTCTTTTCCACCTGGAGCTTTTCGATCATTTCCAATGATCTTTCGAGATCGGGAATTTGAGTCCTCAATCTTCTTCTCTTGTTGGCCAAATTGTATTCCATAAATTTGTATTTGCTGTGATTTTCGTCAAGCTTTTTTAGTACTTTGTCCACAGGTCCTTCGTTCTCCGGCAAAGCCATGAATGCATCTACATCTTCCTGCATTGGAGAAACAAAAATTGACGAATTATTTCGAATTTAACATTTCTTGACATTTTTCTTCGATTACAGGAAAAAAAAAACATTTCTAAGTTTTTATGTTTCGACCAATGACGATACGAGGTACGAGATCTGAAAATTTAGGACCATATATGGATAACTTTTGACTAGTAGAATTTTCAGTACGATTTTACGAAAATTTTGACGTCGATCGACATTTCTATCGATCGTGATAATTGCTAGAGAATTGTCACGTTGAGAGTTCTATACAAATTCGATAATTTGATACACAGTTTGATGATTTTTATTTTGTGTAATACTATACCACAAACGCAGCTTCCGGAATACCGCCGTAGGATTTTTTATCATCACTCAATTCGATGTCCTTTTTTTTATCAGCACTCTCCATGTTGTACGGTAAGGAATTTCAGTTACTTTGGAGCAGAATATTAACGCATAAATTGATAAACAACAAACGAAACTGGATAAATATTTTGTAGCGAAAGAGACACGAGAACCTCTCCTTTTTTAGCACAGACAGACCGGATTGGCTATGTTCAAGGGATACGTTTCCCAAGACCTCGTTTCGATAGATCGAAATATCATTGAGTTTGGTTATTCACCGCGGTACACGCAGTGGCGTCATGTCGCGAAGTTTCTCGCGCGGCGGTGTCTCCGCCCTCCGCCCGTTTTTGCATTTTATCAAATATATATACATATTACAGGCACGTGGATATATATAAATACGAAAAACAGTTGGTGCAGATCCTGGGTAGTAAAAATTGTCACATCGTTGAAGATTTATTCAAAGGAAGATTATAAAAAAGAGAGCAAACTAAAGAAGGGACACGAGGAAAATCCAGGCAGGGGAAGAGAGAAAGGAGATGTTTACAATTAGTGAAACGTGAGTTTAAACGTTGCTTTGTCATCGACAAAACGAGCGATGACGTCTCGGTTTTGGAAAGACCGGCATTTGGAAATTAATACGTGAAATTTGTTCGTGCAATTGATCTTTGGAGTTAAGTGTACTATTGAAATTGGGTTTTTGAGAGGGCAGGGGGTGGAGAGCTCGACGAGAGATCGACTCTCGGATCTACCGGACTCGGGAATTCGCACACACACACAAATAAACGAGAGACACATATGTGTTTCTGATCTCGTCGCGCAAAAGATACGCGGATTACGCGGGCGTCTGGTCTTGAGGCTTTTTTTCTATAAATACGGCCATTCTTTTGCGACTATTCGCGCCGGTCTTGCGAATTTTTATTCTATATACGTACAACCTATTTTTCTTTGCGTCCGACTCGCTTTTTTGCATCAAGCTTTACGTGATGTAGGGTATATCGCTTGAACAAAGTTTTAAGACGTTCTCAAGACAGTGCATGTGTCAAACAAGTGCGTCCTCGTGTGTGTGCCAGTGTTAAATTTGGGATACCGTGCCGAGAATGCCGGTGAAAGTCGATGTGGTACCACCACCTCCTGCAAACTCCAAGCAGCCTGGTGTAACCAAGTCCCTTCTTTACAATGGCTCGAGATTTCAGGGCTCACAAAAATCCAAGGGCAACAGCTACGACGTAGAGGTGGTTTTACAGGTTAGTAATACTTCATAATTTTCCATCCCACATGCGTTCAAAGTTCTGTCACCAAAAGTTGGTCTCTTTTGGTCCATTGCTAGTTGCTTGGTGGAAAAGATTTTGATCAGACATGACAATCCTCTAAAAAACTTTAAAATTATTATTCGTATTGTAAAATTCAATTTTTTCTCGATATTTCCTCGAAACTTGAACATCTGACATTTCGTGTCACGTGTCTCGACTGACAATGACCTCGCGAATATTCGGGCATATTATTATATAGTTTGAAATCGGGTTCGATGATCGAAAATCAATTACCGTTCGTACACAATTGTTGTTAATCACTTCAATAATCGATACATTCCTTTTTAATAAAACTACGAACGATAATTGAAAGTAAAAAAAATAAAAAAATTATCCTCGTTTTTTTTTCCAAGGTTTAAATAATCTTCAATGTTTATTAAATCTTATCTTTTGCAAAGTCTGCATAACAAATTTTTTCTCCTTTGATAACGAGCAAGAATAACAAGATTTGTAAAGAAAAATAAATTAACGAATTGCTCAGTTTTATCAATTGCTTATCTGTTTTTAATTTCACTTCTTCAATTCAATTAGCCAGTTATGACTTTATTCAATTTGTTTTCTTTTTTTTTAGCATGTTGACGAAGAAAATAGTTACTTATGCGGCTACCTCAAGATTAAGGGACTTACGGAAGAATTTCCGACATTGACAACTTTCTTTGATGGGGAAATAATATCAAAAAAGTATCCATTCCTTACAAGAAAGTGGGACGCGGATGAAGATGTTGACAAAAAGCATTGGGTTTGTACTTTTCAATCGACAAAATGAATTTTCTATTCAGTGGCAACTTTTTCCCTTTATTTTGTTGCTTATTTATTGCAGAGTAAGTTCGAATCATTTTGTCAATATGCCAAGACTTTTAATTCCGACACGTTTGACTACGAGGCATTAAAGGGAACGGACTTTGTATTCATGAGGTGGAAAGAACATTTTTTGGTACCTGATCACACAATCAAGGATATTAACGGCGCATCCTTTGCTGGATTTTATTACATTTGCTTCCAAAAATCAGCTGCTTCGATCGAAGGTTATTACTATCACAGAAGCTCAGAATGGTGAGTTAATTTCCAATGAAATCAGCTCCAAAACAAAATCAAATGAATAATTCAATCTTTGAACAAAATGATGAACTCTTCAAGAATTTCAATAATTATTTCTTCTGTTGAATCAGATAAACAATTTGATACTAATCTTTATTGAAATCTTATCGTGTTTTAACGTTTTTTTTTGAAAAAATACTCGTACAAAAATAAGATTTTGTCATCGTTCGCAATAATTTTTCCTTTCATTTCCAATATTTCGATTTTTTTTTAACGTCTTTGCAAAATTATACTTTTATTTCAATGTTGGACTGTTGATTTTCGTTTCGCAATAATTTTGTGTTCCAGGTACCAGTCTTTGAATTTGAGGCATGTACCGGAGCATAGTATACAAATTTACGAGTTCAGGTGAAAAAAAACGCGAGGTTGTGCAACTCTGACTAGCCTTCCCTTCCACCCCTAACGAAAAAAAGAAAGAAAAAAATATTTTCAAGCCCTATTTACTTAGCACACAGATCTCACAAGAGTAAATTTTTCGTTGTTTTTCATTGATTTTTGCCTCAATATATTTTCGTAAAAAAGTGTAAATTCTACTCTTATCAAACGAACGTGAATATGTTTATTGTTTGTTTTAGAAACAAATGATTTTTGATTTTATTGATATCACGTAGAAAATACGATCCAACGACAAAGTTTTTTTTTGTTTTTTCGTTGTTGACGTGTGTCGTATGAAAGTTTTTCGAAGATAAAATTGGAGTCGCCAAATTGGACAAAATCAATCGTTGCCAAACGATATTTATTTATGAAATTTTGTCTCGTGTCTCGTTTATTCTCAAATTGGAAAGAATAACGAAAGATAAAAATGGAAATAATGAAGAAGTTTAAATTTTGGAATCGTGATGTTGATGAGAGAGGAAAATAGTGCCTCGATGAGAGTGATACGCTTGTTTATTAGTGATTAATCGTACGAATATTCATTGTAAGAAGATTTTTAAGAGGAGGAAGAAAAAAAAACATAATAAATTGATGCTTTTTGTCAATTGAAAGAAGAAAAAGAATATAATCGCGTATTTTTTTGTCTATCTAGCGTCGGAATGTTTTTTATTTATCATTTTCATGACTTACGAATTAGTAAGATTGCAACGAATATCGAGATTCATTAGTGTTTTTATTCGTTCAATCATTTTCCTCGTATTCGTTCGTTTTTTCCTCCGCGATTTCCTCGTTACGAATTTTATTTTCTTTCCTTTCTGTTAAGTGTCGACTGTTGTACATAGATTTTCGTAGGTAAATTGTGGGGAGTTACGATCGCATTAATTATGTCTGAATGATTGAAAACACGAAATTGTCGATTAGCAATTTGGAGGAAAATCGAGACAAGAAATGAAGCAACAAGTTTTTCATGTGGAGGATGGATAATAATCGAATGAAACAAACAAACAAACGAGGCACAGTGGATAAACATTGATAGAACAGAAAAAATCGCTCAAACGTTACCGAACAAAGAAAAAGGAGGGGAAAAAAGGCAAATTCGATGTAAATCAGTTTTCACTAAAATTGTACGAGACATTATGAGATCTGTATGCGACAAGTCATCTGCGGAGGGGCAATGTGCAATGTGGAACGAGGATATCAAATACGAGTGTGAATGCGAATAGCTGTATGAAAGTAATTGCCTTACAGTATGGGAAAAAAGTCGCTGGGGCGTCACGAATGGCTTCGGTCGCGCTATTTTGCCACGATAATACTGTCCACTATGAAAAAAAAGAGAAAAAAAAAGAAAAAGTGAGAAAAAATAATACGAACGAATGAAAGAGAAAAAAGGAAGAAACAAATTTTTACAAATAGCCAATAAAAAGAGAAGAAAAAGATTTTTCTGTTAGTTCTTCATTCATTGTAGCCAGTCGTAGAAATTCGTCAGAATCTT
The DNA here is from genome assembly GCA_013761285.1 of Campoletis sonorensis. NCBI lineage: Eukaryota > Metazoa > Arthropoda > Insecta > Hymenoptera > Ichneumonidae > Campoletis > Campoletis sonorensis. The sequence goes on along the minus strand of JACEOJ010005806.1, from coordinate 375,187 downwards.
AGCATCCAAACAAATACGTAAGAACTTTTGAATCGTTCATATTTCAATGTAAACATAAGGCGACGGTTGTAACATTTATTTCGCAGATTTCAACACATTTTTTTTTATAAACTCGTACCGTTACTCGCTCTCAACTCAGAAGCAAACATTTTTATTCATATTTGATGTTGGTACAAATTTTCTACGTGCTTCGTTAACTTTTTTTTTGTTTGTTCTCGAATATGATGTTTTTACGTACTTACACCAGCATGCAGGGGATTTTACGCTTGTCGTACACCCTGATATCACGTGTTCGACAATTTACTTACTCTGCGAAAAGAAACTTTTTGCATCATTGATATTTTCGTTGAATCAACTAATTCTCTGGTCACGGACAGCCAACAAAACGTTTTGTTAATCCAACAAAGATTTTATCGGTCAAACCGTACAATTTGGTGGTTGAAATGAAAATCGTTCACTACGTCAATGTTATTGTTGAACCAAATAATTTCATTTTGTTGACTCGGCGAATTGCTTCTTTCGTTTTAGCAAGAAAAATGCTTACGAATGTAACAAGTCTAAAGCGTACAAACGTACGGGACGATTTGAAAAGATAAAAAAATCAAAGTAATTATTGCAATGAAGTGATTTTCGGAACGGAGCCATTTTCCGGATTCACGAATAAAATATATTTGACTCTGTTATGAACTTATTCCTGAAAATAATTTAAAAAATCGTGAATCGAGTCTCGGAAAGAAAATTTTGAAGAAAAAAATGCATTTGTATTTTTTATATCGACATACTTTGATGGCTTGAAACAATTCAATTTTTTTCCTATGCATACAGTTTCATATTCTTTTCCTGTATGGAGCCTCAACTTCAAAATGATTGATTTTTTTAAGAACCATTTGTATCGCCGAAAATATTGAACATTCATCCGTTGAGCTGCGCTTCCAGCTTCAAGGCTACTTTGAATGATAACTGGGCGTTCTAAATCAATCATTTTCTCCATAAATGTTTTCGTTGCTGCTCTATAACTTCGATTCTGTACAATTCACTTGGAAAAATTTGATTTTATTCACAATTGTAGTCGAAAATTGGGTTATTCGTTACCTCGTTTGTACGAAACGTTCGAATACAGAGTGCGATAAGGTTTTAAGGCACAGTCGAAATTTCAACTTGTGATACCTCGTCAAATAGAGAGAAATAGAGAAAGTGCGAGCTCGTTTTTCTGGCTCAAAAGACGACATAATCTACTATTGGACACTTTCGTTAAAGCATTGAAGAATAAACCTGACTTATTCACGAATTTTTTGAAAGTCTGAAACACAGGATAGAAAGAAATTAAATTTAAAATCCCCAGTGTGCTGGCAAAAAAGAAATAAAAACATGATTCGTGGAAAAAGGTTAAGTTAAAAAGAATAACTCGGGCAGTTTGCACAATTGGTTTCGTCGAAAATAGTTCGTAAACGATAAAATGACTGCGAATATTGATTCCTAGTTGAATCAGTGGAGCGATTGAGAAAAAAACGAAATATAATTAAAAAGTCGTTCTTTTCTGAAATGGTAAAATTAATTTTTTTCTGGTCCAGGGTTTTAATTCGATTGGCATTCAAAAATGTGTAATTATCGGTGGACAGTTTTTACAATATTTTATTGTATTCTTCGTTGACGAAAATGAGTTCGCAACCAAAAAAAAGAGCTACAACTCGGAGTACTGTGACTTCAATTTAAAAAAAAACAGGATCGATCCATTTTAGTCAGTTTTTCGGATTTATTAATTGAGAGAAAATAAATTCTTCTTGCCACATCACTGACAAAATGTATCACGAACGATTCTTAAAAAGTTGTGTATAATTAAAAATGATTAATTAGTTCAAAACTGATAACCGTACCAGTTGAAAGTCTTACGTTAGTGAACGAACGTCGTTGGACATGATTCTATCGTAAAATTTCAAAAGACAAAAAGAATGTATGTATCGTGGAGATATTTACTTCGAAATACAGGAATGTGCGATTGGAATGTGCAATTTTTGGGAAATCGTAATGAATCAGATGTTTGAAGAATAACTTTACGAACGAGATGACAAATAATATGTTGAGAGAGATAAAAAGGAGCCCAAAATTTGTAAACGAATGATGAAAGCGTGTGGAAGATGAAGTTTAAAGGTGAAAAATAAAAGAACAGAAAGAATGTTGAGAATCGTTATCCCTTTGAAAAAAAAAGAAGAAAAAACATGTCTGATATATCGATTATTCTCTGAATGTAAATTATTCCTAGTCTTATTGTGGTCGATACGTCTTTAATTATAAACATCTGTGCTATGCTGTGTTATGCTCATCTCTGTGATCTATTTTCTCATTGTTGAAATTTTAACGATCCCATAGTTGAAGAGAAGAAAGAGAGGCAACAAAACATGTCAATAATTTTGTCAAATCCTTTAACAATAACGAGAGAGAAAAAAAATGTTATTTTTTAGTTGATCGTAGCGCTTGGCTCGGACGATGACTAGTTTCGTCATTTGAGTCATTATTTAAATGCAATTTCGTTACGTATTTTCTTAATTATTATCATAAATTCTCTGTTGCCCGAAGGAATAATTTTTTGTTTTTCACAATATTTGTTCCTCCTGCTGTATAAGTGAATGGGAGTTATAAAAATTATAACGAGTATAAATAAATAAAACTAGTGATCACACACAAAAATCAAAATATTTCAAACAGAATGTCTTATTTCTTCATTATTTTTGTCTCATTGTTCGATTCTCCAAATTTAACATTTATTTCTTTTTTTTTTCATTACATAACGAAATTCTCTCGTCGAGCTTATTTCTCGTGTAATCGTTTCGAAGAATTTCGTCATCACGAGACCTTTTGTTAAAACCTTGAAAATTTCAATCGGCGATCGGTTGTCTGTAACTCGTTTCTGTTATCATTGTACCTTCGTCACCCATTTTATCCAACGTTATCGACTCGTTTTTTGACTTTCTCCTGCTCCAAGTCTTCGCTGATCTTGTCAATCTCTTGTTCTGGGCTCTCGTCACTCTCTGTACTTTGTTTCTCACTGATGCAATACTTTTCATTACGTTTCCTTTTTCCACTGCGTTTCCCTGATCATATCAAAATCGTTGAATGTTCAACAAACCAATTATTATCAAAATAATAATAAAAATCAACTCTCTTTTAATCTCACCAGCACATTTGAGCATATTTGACAAAGGCACGTGCTCGATTCTTTATTTTTAACGACTTGATTGTTGCCATTGAGGATAGCTTCGAATCCCAAAAATTTCGTATCAAGATTAATCTTTGCCTTGACAAGATCACCGAACGATTGCTGTATCGATGTGATTACATTTCCAGCAGCGAGTCTTTTGCTCTTTCGTGTTTTTCGAACATTTCCATGGTCTTCCAGAAATGTCAGATCGAGCGGGGATACAACAGGGCAATTATTTTCATGACGGTCCAAAGGTTGCATATCTGGACATTGATTCTGTGCGTCACGAACGTTTAGCGTGACGAGCGAAGTGTCATCGCCACGTAAAAGAGCTGCACATGATAATAAAATTTTTATAAAAATTGAAAAACAACATATATTTTTGTACAAATGCAATTTGATGATTCCATCGAATTCTATGAAATTTTTACCGGATTTTTACTTACCCACAAAATTGTTTAATTGTTCAGTGAACGTTCTGTCCCTCAGAAGCAAACTTTGGAAGGCATCGTCCAATGATTTCTCAGTGAAATAAGTTCTGGCCAAAAGTGATTGTTCCCATGATTTATCAGATCCGGATTTACCATCGAGAATTCTCCACTGTTTTCTTGACACTGTTGATTGCCACTCCACAGCACAATCTTCCAATCTTCTGTTCACAGAGCTCATCAATTCAACAACTTCTTTTAGTTGCAGGGGCACCGGATCGTTCGATAACGTTGGAACATTGACGTTCTGATCGACAGCGTTTCTCGCTGACAACGACATTTCCGATTCGATGTTTTTTAATATTTCAAATTCTTGAGAATCAATTTTCTTTCAGAAACACTGCTTCGAGTCTTTTGTGTATAACTTCCGCGGTAAATGTACTAAATATAAAAAGACATAGAAAAATATAACGTGACATAAAGAGGCGAGGAAACGCTTCTTTCTCGAAGACAAATATAAAAAAACATTGGAACGTCTAAAATCTACGAGCACTCGATGACACTTCATACATATTTGGAAATCGAATGGTAACATGAATTTTCCATCCATTTTTCCGTAATTAATTCTCATAAATTGCTTTTTTATCGATAATTAAATTGATGGAAATTTGTTAACACTTGAAATAAAAGTATTTGTTTTTTTGTTGTTTTTTGTAATGATATTACAATGTTTTATGTTTTATTGATGTTTAGCAATTTCGTAATTAGAGTAAATAAATATTACAATTATAATTCGAATAATATCATACAAATTTGTTATTTTATCATCTAGTAATGGTGTAAGTAACGGGATGCAATATACAGGCAGAAAAACACGTTTTCAGCCTTCTCTTTTGAACAATGTCGTAATTTTTCATTTCGTTTTAACACTACGAGCAATACTTGGTTTAAAAAAATGTCTGTTTTAATTCGGTGGAGTGTCAATCATGATGATCAAAGATTCTTTTTTCTTGTTGTTTACTGTTTTTCTATTCTAATATGATTCAGCGACAACTTTTAGTCGCACTTCCGGTTATTTGAACGATGCGATTACTTTTCTGTTTTGTTTTCTGTCACACTTGTTTCTCCTTCCTCCACACACAGAAGGCTCAGGATTTTCTTACAGTAAAAACTTGTTAATCGTTTCAACGAATACCATATAATATTGTTTTACAAAAATATCATCGTCCCCTATTTACGTGATCGTTCTCTATGCCACAAAATGTTGCTTTTGTCTTTCCTCATCTTTTCCTTCTACACTTTTATGAACGGAATGTCCAATTATCAATTAACATCATAGCGAAACTCGAACGAAACTCCCTAGCATTCGAAACTGTTTCTAATTTTTGTTGTTGTTGTTTTTTTTCCAAGTGGATTTAATTCGTTCAGGGTACAACGAGTATCTCACAAGTGTTCATGATAAAGCACTAAATTCCCATAATTTTGTATGGTCCATGAAAAAAGAGCCACACACAGGATCCTACGGTTTATGAAGAAGAAAGTAAAAAATATTTTCATTTCCTCAATTTGGCCAAAAAATCACATTCTTGTTTAAGAAATTCATAATTCAATGTTTTTGTCATGTAAAAAATATTCGAACCACATGAGAAAACTGTGAGGTGGGCCATTTCTTCGTCTGACTATTATTTACGAAGATTTTCACTCTTCCATTGTTCAAAAAATGTTTATTCGAGTTTTCAATGTTACCGAATGTGCCAAACAGAAAAAATCGTCATAATATTTTCATTTCAATTATTCTATTCTGTTGTCGTTGGGTTTTTTTTTCTACTTTCGTTCACGTGGTATCAAATAAGCCAATCTCGTCAATCAAATGATCAGATCTTTATCTATGTACAGTATACAAATATATAGTAGGAGTCATTTGGTCTATTCGGGGGGGTTGAAAAAAACAAAAAATCAATAGTAAGCTTCTGGGTTTTCTTGTTCATTCAACTTTTCAGCGAACAGCACGATTTTCAGGACGGTATAATATTGAAAAAATCGTATCCCAAGGAGCGATGAGAAGCGTTAGAACGAAAAGTCTCGTCAAGAATTCATTTTCGAATGTGAACATTTTATTTTTATAAAATAAAATATCAACAATTTGGATTTTTCGTACGAAATCGATGAATTTGTGGATTTTCATCGAATCACCATTGATTTCTGGTTCTAACGCTGTCTCATCTTTTTTTCTCAAATCACTCCATCGTTTTTTTTCACTTCTCTTACATACTCTCGTTCATGATGCAAACACACACACGAATCACTCGCAATATATATGTTATTGTTAGAGTTTTACTCTTGACGTCATAATGAACGAATTCGTAAAAACTTTAACAGTAAAATATACATCTTCATATATTTATATATATATATATATATATTTATAATATTTAGGTAATTACCAATGAATAGTTTATATACATAGAAGATAATTTATCGAGAGTTACGCAGTTATAAATAAAAAGGTGACCGATTGTTTGTCCGTTGTCGGAGAGTGATTTGCAAAAGTTTTTAAGGTTTCACGTTGATTGATATATCGTTAAAGTTCCACCATACGAAAGATATTTTCGCAATTGAAGATTATTATTCGAAGGAGAGAGGAAAAAAATTCAGAATCAACAAAATAATCTCAATTATTGCCAAAACAGGTAAAAAAAAACATTGCAACGCTTATCCACTGATTGAGAATGATAAAAAACAATTAGATACTCATTCACAGTTATCGATATTTGGTAAAATGATTCGTCATTATTACCTGGAAACAAAAACAAAAAAAAAAAAAACAAAACCACTTTGGAATTCTATATTTTCATTCGTACGGTGAACGGGTGTTCGGAACTAAGTACTTGCGTTTGTCCTCCGTGCAACGGGGATTCATTATCTGTTTAATATATTTTTGCATTGTTTTTAAAACCGCAAAAAAACGATGTGACACATCACGTTTTTTTTATATCGATATAATCGCAGTGCGTAAGTTATTGCTATCTACGTACACGATTGGACAATTACGGAGGTGTTCGATCGAACTCGAAGAGAGACAAAAGGAAGAACGCTTGATGATTTTGCAAAGGCGTGATGCAAACAATAATTTTCAAAATTTGTTGCGCCCATTGCTCAGTCGACGCCGTTGCTATTATTGGGCCTCAGGATATCGCGCAAGAATTACGACTCACGCAGCTCGTCCGGGAATCGTTCACGCTTCCCGGTGAACTACCTGGTGTCGTTATACCGTTGTTACCACCGCCACCCACGAAACGCAATTTACGATTATGCGAACCTAAACTCTTGCTCGAACTCTGCGAACGGTTGCCGTTGTAACGCAGTTGCGACGTTGTCGTCATTGCGTACGATTTTAAATGCGATTTTATCGATACTGGCAACGGCAACTGGTCTATACCGTACACCGTTGTTCGAGCTACTATCGCACGACACGCCAATTCTTGAAGACTCAACACTGCAACGAGTTTATCAAAAAATTCAATTAATTTTCAAGAATTCATAAAATTTCTTTAATATTCTAAATATTTTATTAATGATCTTTCACTGTCTCACAACTCGCAAACGTACTTCGATTTTTTGTATTATTATATTGCATTTTTATTATTTTTATTTTTATTATTTCTATTATTCTCATTAAATCTCTATTATATTCTATTCTAGTTAAATTTTCTTTCCGTTTTTGGCTGTGAGAATTGGACAATCTCTTTTTTATGTGAGAACAAAATCAATTGGGCAATTCGAAAAACTTCAAATTCTACGGATAACCAAAAATATTCTCGTTTCCGATGGTTGAATGATATTAAGATGAATTATTACTTGATTTTTGTGTAATTCTTTGAGTGGGGAATCATTATTTGGAAATTGTTTTTGGGATTGTAGTTCATAGTTGAGATTTGATACAAATAGTAAATTCAAAAGCTATTAATTACCTTTGTTCGACCTTAACAATCTCTCCATGCCATTTCTATGAAGCGCCATTCGTGAAAGTTCTGAAAAACTTTCGCGAATATTGAAATCGCAAAGGGGAGAAACCTCAAAAAAAGCCATACGATTTTTGGCTGCGTAAGCCTCAGCGTCTCGTTCTCCCACTTGTCTCTTGAACGCCAAATGTAGACGATTTCCAACAAGAACCTTTGGCACTCCTGGTGCATGCTACGAGAAAGAACATATTTGTATTTTTTCTGTTTTTTTTTTTTGTTTTTTCTCTCTAGAAAGGGCAGAACATCATTATTACCTCTTCGACTTCTTTGAGCCATCGATTTATACCGTCGAACGACCATTTGTTTGTGATATCGTAAACTAATAAAATACCCTGAGCTCCACGCGAATACGATCTTATTATCGTGCAGAATCTACCTTGACCGGAGGTGTCCCATAATTGTAATTTGACCCTTTTGCCGTCTAGCAAAATGGTGGTCGTTTTGTAAGCTGTAAATAAATTTAACATCAATTCTGTCATATTTACATTTATTCATAAAAAGTTAAACAAAATCAAAAAGATATAAAAACAATGCAAAAGTAAGTAATTATTATTTTTTTTTATTTTGATGTATCTAAAAAATGTCAAAAGCATTTTTGTTGTTTTTATTTTTGTATGACATGAAGAAGAAATTTGTTGTTCTTTGTTCTTATTGTTTATGAAATTGTAAAAATATTTTCGAGTATTTATTGGAAATCATAATCAGTGTAACTTTATTCGTGAAGTTCGAGGATAGCAAAATAAAAACTGAATAAACAAACGAAATGAGATTGTTGTGAAATACGACAAAAATAAAGAGTGAAAGAAATAATTTTGGTTCTAACCACTGCCACTGCAAAACGGTGATTCGGATGCACCGTCCTCGAGGCCACTAAGTATCTCCTGTTTTCCCACGTCGCTGTCACCGACCAGAAGAAATTTCAGCAAATAGTCGTATTCCTTTTGCTGACGAGGCTTTGCAGCGTTAGCCTCTTCCCCGGCCATAATACCTCGTTATCACAAATCCTAAGCATACTGTAATCGTCCCTATGAGCGATTATGCTCGCCCCTTGAACGTCGTTTTCTTTGTTTTTTTTTGTTCTGTTCCACTTCTCTGCTTTTCGTAAATTATCACTACTTTTTCTTATTTTTTATTCTCGTCCCTTTTCGTAACTTCTTGTCGAACACTCAGCCCGATTTTGTATTATTCACTAAAGTATTTCGATCTCTCGTGGTAGTTTCACATTTGAAAGAATAACAAACAACAACAACAATCAATCAATGTCACTTTAACCACGAGTATTTACGAAATGTATTTCACACTTGTAAGAATTTTTCGGTAGCGCGAGAACATTCACCAAAACGACACTGATCTTTTCACCAGATCATAACAAAATATGAGAAGCATACTTTATATATCTATATATATATATATATATGTGTGTAGCGATGAATCGCTCCCTTGTCCCTTCCGTCTCCACCACTCATTATTTCTCGCTCACCTTCCAATGAACCGAAGTTGTCCACATATTATATTTGCCAATATATTATTCAGGATGAAATGAAAATATTTCATGCTAAAATTCCCTAGTGCCGTTCCGGACGTGACCACCACGACCAATAATCCGTACTGAAGAAATGGCGGGATATTTGAAAATTCAATCGATCGATTGATTTTTTCAATTATCAATAAACTTTTATACAAAAAGTCAACAAAATAAAATAATGTCAAAAATTCCGATTACATTACTTTATTTATAAAATTTGTGATTGGAAACCAATTCGATCAATCGATTACAAAAAAGCTTCAATAAATTTGTACTTTGTTTCAATTTTTGGTATTTTTATCGACTTGTGTAAATAAGGAAATAGATAGTGGTTAGGAATTGGATGCAGTTCCAAAAAAAAAAAAAGTGAGCACGTGGGAATATTGATTAATAAGAATTATTTTATTAGAAAGATTCCATCGATCCATAGCACAATCTCAATGTTTTGTAAACAGGGATAACATGTAAGAATACCCGCAAAATATTGATCCGTTTTACATTTCTCCCATTCCGTAGGGTCTGCGTAGACGCATGTAAATATACATAAACGCTAGAAATCTTGACAACGTAACATCGGCGGTGATCGTTGCATCGATAATTAGTTCATTTCTTAACAACCTGTATAACATCTTCGTCGTGCATAATATGCTGTATTCCTACCCGTTGCGGCGAATACTTTGTACTCGTTCCCTGAAAGATGAAAAAAAACAATATGTTTCAATATCTCGTTTATTATTTTTCTCTAGTACTTTGAATAATCAGTTTGTCGAGTTTTCGACTATAATTACCCAAACGAGTGCGTATTTAAATTGAGCAGCTAGGGTGCGATGTATAGAGTGGCAAACGTGCTCTACAGATACGCCCTTTCGTAGAATCAAACCGTCGTCGAAATCTGGTGGTTGACCAGGTTTCTTGGTGTACACTCGAATCAGTGACAAATATTCCCAAAGGGTCTCGAGCAGAAAATCGAGATTCAACTTCATATTACAACTGAAAAAAAAAAAAATCAAAATAACACTAGAATTTCATTACATTTCGCAACAATGTTGCTGGAGATTTTCTCAAACACTTGTTTCTTTATTTTTGATTGCTTTTCTTTTTTGTATTACCTTACGACAACACTGTTAGGCTGCCTCGCTATCCTATCGACCTCTTCTATCGATATTTGATCGATTTTGTTGTACACGTACAAACAGGGAAGATAAACTCTGTTCGCATTGATAACGTCTATCAATTCGTCAGCGGTGCAATCCTCGCGGAACAGTACCTCCGCATTGAAGATCTTGTACTCGTGGAGTATCATTTGGACTAGTTTCTCATCTACTTTGGTCAATGGACAAGTCGAGTTGAAAGATAAACCACCACCTTTTTTTATTTTGAAATATATGTTTGGCTTTTGCTTGTTCAATCTTATGCCGACCGACTCCAATTCTCTTTCTAACAATTGTCTCTGAACATCTTGTTTCGTTGCGTCCAGCATCATCAACACCAAATCTGCTGTTCTGGCCACTGCTATCACCTGACGTCCTCTACCTTTTCCCTATTTTTTCCAAATACAGCAAAGAAAGTAAAACAATTGACATTTTCTTCAATTTTTCTTAATTTTAGTAAGAAAAAATGTAATAATTGCAGCGAGTTTGATTATTCGCTACATATTTCTTTTAACGTACTTGAGCGGCTCCTTCAATGATTCCAGGCAAATCAAGAAGTTGTATATTTGCTCCTTTGTACTCGATGACGCCAGGAATACACGTCAGAGTCGTAAATTCGTAGGAAGCGGCTTCCGATTCGGTGTGGGTCAGGGTACTCAGCAGAGTGGATTTTCCGACAGACGGAAAACCAATCAAAGCTACTCGCGCATCGCCGGACTTGAGGACATCGAAACCTTCACCTTTTTCCGATTTTTTTGACGGTTCTAACAACTGCGATCGGTATTTTGCTAATTTTGCTTTTAACAACCCCAGATGGTATTCAGTTGCTGTAATAAAATTCAAAAACAACATGGGATCGCAATTTTGTCAGGACGTTGAGCTGTCAGTGAGATTTCTCAAAACAACCTTGCAAGGTTTAGTTAGACACGAAATAATATGCAAAAAAAGTATTGTCAAAAATGTGTGCAAGCTCCGGTAAAATGAGATCGGGATTGTTAACCTAAAAAAAACAAGATTCAACTCACCCTTGTTTTTTTGAGTCCTCGCAATTTCCTTCTCGATTTCCGAGATTTTCTCGAGTATGCCCATGCTGAATGTCTTTTTTAAATCAACGATTCGATAAAATGTATTGCATGAAATTAAAATAATCTATGTACTAAAAGACCGTTAAAAACGCGTGTGAAGTATACATCTATCTCGGGTCTGACAATATATATATTATTGCTAAACCATACTGAAGTTGTCGTCGGAATTTCGCGAATTTCCCCGAAGTATAATTTTTGGAAGTCCCTAGAAAAAAGTTTCCATCATGAAAAACTTCAGGTCGGTAATTTATCGAGCAGGGCGACCAATCACGTTATTTGGCGAATTCTCTGAATTCTAAACAAAAGAGATACGAAGTTTTGGTGCTCGGCGGGACGCGGGAAAGCGGATGAATAACGGTGTTTCTTGTATGTTTTGAGAGACACAAGAGGACAGATCTGTCGAAAGAAATATTTGACAACGTTATTTCAGCGCGTACGTTCGATTCGTAGAATAAACGAACAATTCTGACACCTGACATTGCCATTACAATGTATAACAATTCTGTTTTTACGTGAATTTTCGTGAATTTGTCAAAGTACGGACTTAACCTATCATTTTCGCGGGACAATCGGGTTTTTGATATCGCGCGGAAAGAATTCAAGTTTTCGATCGTACGTTTACACGATCCTTTGAATTCCATGAGTTTGAGGGTGCATAGTGGTATAAACAAAAAATGGAAAACCATAAAGGGGGCAGAAAGAAACGAAAACACGAGGAAGAGACGCAAGAATCACCGACGAAAAGAATCATGCAAATGTTAACGAATCCCTCTGTACACACGGTAGGATTCTTTCGCTCTGTTGCTTTGTTTTGTTCAGAACATTTCTTTGTCCTTGAAATGATTTTCTATTAAAACTCCAACTGTATTTCTTCCACACAGCGGACAGCAGGTAAAATTCATCGGATTTTCGTTAGAAACTTCATGTGCCATGAAGCCCTAGAAATCATTTTGAATCATAATGTCAATTTCATCATTGGTCAAAATGGCAGTGGCAAAAGCGCTATTCTGACTGCATTGACAGTTGGACTCGGCACACGTGCTAATGCTACCAAAAGGGGACGTTCTGTGAAAGGTAAATTTTTTATCTATCCAACTACCCAAGATTTTCATTATTTTTTTTCAAATCCCTATTTTTTCCTTTGCATAGAATCCAGTTTATAAAACTCAGTTTGTACGGACAAAAATTTTTAATTTTTCATTGACATTTCCATTCTTCTATACTGTGGATAATTACAACTTATTTTTAAATTATGAATTAACGAATTAATGAATTAAATTATGATTAATAAAATGACAAAACAATGCAAAATGAATGTTGACGCTTCTTTTTTCCCATTAAATGTCTTTTGCATCGACTCATCTAGATTTTGAATGACAGTTTCCTCAAAAACAATTACACAATGTTAATAACAAGGATTTTATTCCAATTTATAATATTCTAGATTTAATCAAGGGGGGAAAAACTAAAGCGACGATAGAGATAAACTTAGTCAACGAGGGGCCTTTATCCTACAAGCCTGACGTCTACGGAAGTATGATAACGGTTATACGTCATATCGGCAGTACGTCTGACTACAAATTAAAAAGTATTGATGGTCTGTATCGTCTGTTTTTGTACACAAAGAGATAGTGAAGACTATAAAAAAGGAAATGACGATAGACTTTGCTTATTTTGTGCGCACACAGGAAGAGTAATATCGACGAAAAAAGAGGAACTTGAGAAGATGATACTGAAAATGAACATTCAAGTCGAAAATCCTATATCAGTATTGAATCAAGACATTTCCCGAGAATTTCTAACCACCACGAACCCTGGGCAGATGTATAAAATATTCATGAAAGCAACTCAGATGGAAATAATTGGAGAGAATTATAAAATCGCCCAAACGGCGAGCGAGGATGCTTTATCTCGTTTGGAAGAAGCCGAATCGTATCTCGCTGAAACGACGCAGGAGGTTCAGGCCCTTGAAAGAAGCTTGAAAATCCTGGAATCTATAGAATCGGAAAAACAAAAATTTGAAACTCATCAATTGGAGCTTCATTGGGCAAAGGTTTCATTAACGTCATTATCTTACACTCTTTTATCGTCATTTTCCAACGCCCATTTACTGACGATTCTATTTTAGGCAATCGCAGAAGAGAAGCAACTTGCTAAATGCCAGAAACTTCTCGATGATCAAACAACGAAATTGACTGAATATGAAAGCGCGGAGAGCACACGACAAGCAGAAGAGGAAAAATTGGATACTCTGATCGAGTGAGTACCGAAACTATAAAAATTGACTTGACATAAAAATCTTCAAGATATTTTTAACATTATATGGAATTTTCCATTTTACAGAGAGCGGCGAATCAAATTTACCGAAGCGGAGAAAGAAATGGCCGAGAGCGCTGCTACATTCCAATCTTTGAAAGAAGCTTATATGGCCAAAAAAGATGATCTTTCAAAGAAATTGCACGCGTGGGAAATTAGTAAAAAAGCCGTGACGAGACTCCAGAACGACATAGCTTCGATCGACCAAGAAATAAAGAGACTCGAAAGGTAAACACTCGTAAGAACGATCTCACGATGTTGACAAAATTTTTTTTTAATCAACATTATTCGAAATATGTAACAATTATTTCTCGAAATTAGACGTGCTTTTACTCGGATTCCTTAACAAAATCCGCAATTTTTCAGTGCCGAAGATAAAAGCGCTGAACATGCCCGTTTAAAAGAAGAAGAGACGAAACAGAAAAAAGATCTCGATGAGGTTGACGCGATGCTCCGGACAAAACAAAACGATATGACACACTTGCACGCGGAGCAACGACGCCTCGAACACGATCATGATTTGGCAAAGGCCGAATTACAGCGTTGCGAAGAAATCGTTCGTAAGTTCATTTACTTCTGTTTCATCCATTTTATTTATCATCTTTTCCCAATTATTACGCATTTAATTTAACTCGAGATTTTACTCGTCAAACTTTTTGCATATTTTCTATTTGGATCTAATCTTATCTGAATTCTAATCTTCCATTATAAAGTGATAGAAAACAAGACAAATTTGATCGATATCTTTTATTGTTTAAAAATAATATTGATTAGATCTAAATCTAATCTAAACATTTCTCATGGTTATCGAACATTTTTAACTCTGCTCAAAATTCATGAAAAATATAGAAGAATTGTTTACACTTATGAAAGTCCTCCCATAAACTTGAATTTTCCATGACTTTTTTTTCCAAAAAGTTGTTTCGTAATAAGCTACATAACTTTTTTGGCTACTTTGTAACGTAATTTGAACGTTAATTTTGGAACCTAATTTGAATCTTTAATTTTTCGATCAAAAAGGTAAATCGAGACACGAATTGGCGATGTTGAAGCAACAATCGAATAACCCGACGTCGGCTTTCGACGCAAACATTCCGCGTTTGTTAAAACGCATCGACGAAGAGCATAATCGTGGTCGATTTCAGAAGAAACCTATTGGCCCATTGGGTTCATATGTCAAAATAAAAGATTCGTCGTGGACGCCAGCGGTTGAATTTTACTTGGGAGCTGGACTCCTGGGAGCTTTTGCCACTGATAACGCTCACGATGCCAATATCCTCCGTGCGATAATGAAAGAAACATACGGAGGGCAGCGGATGCCAACCATAATTGCCAGTAAATTTTTACCGCAGGTAAAAATGAGGATATTACATGAATTTCCCAAAAAAACCTCATGACAAAGTTCACATTTATCAACAATCAAATTATTTCACTGTAAAAAAAACTGATCGTTTTGCTTGTGACTTTTCCCAGGCTCACGACGTCAGTCGTCTCGGTACTCATCCGGAAAATCATCAAAACTTTCTGGACGTTTTGGAAATCGCCGAACCAGTCGTGACCAATTGTTTGATAGATCAGAAAGGAATTGAATGTATAATGCTCATCCCGACGAGTCAAGAAGCCAGTAAAATTATGTGCGACCGTCGTTTAGTGCCTCCAAATTGCAAACGTGCCTTAACCAAACGAGGAGATGAATTTTATCCCGATCCTCGGTACAAAAGTTACGGTGGTAAGGTCAGTAGACCAAGGTTTCTCCAAGTTTCGACTTCTGATGCAATTCGGTGAGTTCAAACGGTCCAGATGATTTGTCAGCGATGTTTTCGGATCCGATAACTCTTCAAAACGGTTGATAACTTTTTTGACTTGCAGAGCTGAGGCGCAGCAACTCCAGGAGTCCGAGAAAGACGTTGCAGTTGCTCTGGAAGCTCAGAGGCTTACCCGAGACAAACTTCAACGTACTCTCGCTGAATTTCGTAACGTTTCACAGCAAGTTTTGAAACTTCGATCCATCCACGCTGCAACAAAAACAAAAATTGCTAGTATAGCTGAAGAATTGAAGGACCAAAAATCCGAGGATACGGATGTATATGTAAGTTTTGGTACTAATAATTTATTCGAGAGTCTAAAACGCTCTCGAGACTCGATTTTCAATCAATGAGACCAACTTTCTTTGTTAATCATGTTGAGAAAAAAAACGTTTTGGACGCAGATTACAGAAAAAGCAGTTTTGGAGAAAAAGATCGAAGAGGAGAGAGAAAAGGAGAAACGCTTACGCGAAGAATATGAAGAAATGAAATCGAAGTTCCAAGAATCCGAAGATATTAAGTCTCATCGACAACGCACGCAAATCTTTCAAGACGAAGTTAATAAAATAAGGGTAAGTGGATTGAAATTAAGTGCGTATGAATTCTTTGTTTTTGCACAAATTCAACATTTTCATTCGGTGACTTTTGACGAGTCTTCTTAATTTTCTTGGCTTTTTTTTTTCAGAACGAAATACAAAAACTGACCAATGAGAAAAATATATTAAAATCGAATTACGAACAAGCCAGCCGGGCAGTGGAGCATGTTCGCATGGCAATACAGAAATTAACAGCCGAGTACGACACTCAGAAACGCGTTACAGAAAAGTTTGTGAGTGCGGCGGAGAGCCATTGTCCGCGAATGGAAACTGACCGGTAAATTATCCATTTTTTTTTCTCCATCGAAACAACAATAGCAAGAAAAATTTAACTAACTTCTGGGCTTACAGAACCGTCGATGAAATAAATAAAATGGCGAATCGACTGAAAGGAAAAATAAACGCAATTGAGAACAAAATTGGATCGAAGGAGGATTTGCTGTTAGAACTTGCCGAGAAAAGAGAAATGCATCAAGGAATTACAGCGCGTGTTGAGATCGTCAGAGAATGCAACGACGTAAGTTTCTTTGTTTTTATTTATTTATTTTTTATTGTATTTACTTACCTCGAAAAATCATGAACAATTTTAGCAGAACAATCCCTATTTTTTGATCGATTTTAATGCTCCACGACTCATTTTGTTGCTCTAGATATTTCCACAAAATCATCATTTTTATTGAATGTTCCAGACAATTCTTTTATTTAACATTAATTTGACCTTTGTTTAAATATTCTGAAATTTATTCCAGCGCCACTTGAGAAGATTAAACCGAAGACGTTCGATGTACCAGGAAGTGAAGAGACGAATTGGCGAAAAAGTACAAGCGACGTTTGTCAATATTCTCAAACTTCGTCAGTACAAGGTACGAAATAATTAAGCCCTCGCAAGACCCCCACATGATTATCGTGCGAGTACATAAAAAAATAAAACGCTTGTTTGTTTATCTTTTTAAAGGGATCTGTGAAGATCAGCCACTCAGCCAAAACCGTCGAACTGGACGTATCGTTACAAGCGAATGGAACAAAAACCATAAACGATGTTCGCTCTTTGTCCGGTGGTGAACGTTCTTATTCGACGGTTGCCTTCATTCTCGCTCTTTGGGATTGTACATCCTTGCCGTTCTACTTCCTCGATGAATTTGATGTTTTTATGGCAAGTTTCCATATTTTTATTTACTAATTAAATAACTTCTGACAGCTGTTGAAAAAAATCGATATAAATGTTCCCTTGTGCCTTATTTTCCTCAGCAATCGTCTTTTACAGAGTTTTATAACACATTCACCTGTGGCAATTGGGTCAAAGCATGCTGACTTCAGAAATAACTTTTTCCCGGTTGAAACCAATTTCCATAATCCATTTCGATCCACACGTTCCCGTCAAATGTCATAAAATATCGAAAGCCATGAAAGTTCATAAGAATCTAATGATTTTCTATTTTTTTTTTTCAAATTCAGGATAAAGTAAATCGACGAATTATTTTGGACATTCTTCTTGATTACACTCGCTCGCATCCTCAGAGCCAGTTCACTTTGTTAACGCCTTTGGATACTTCGATCGTCCAGCTGGATGATTACGTTACCATTCATAAGTGAGTATTAATAAAAAGGCATTTTTTTCACTCCTTCGAACTTCTTATAAGAAAAATACAGAAAAAAAGTACTTTCCATGGAAAATTATGATAATCAGTGAAAAGCCACATTTTTTAAATGTACTTTTTCATTATTTACAGATTGTCTCCACCGGAACGACATGCCGGAGCTAATTAGATAATTATTTCGTCGACTGAACCAGTGATGTAACTTCGCATTAATTTCTATTTGCAGTAAATTTGCAAAAGAACAAAAATAACTTAATAACGAAATAGGTTGATAGACAAAAAAATCCTCGAACGAGGTACGTGTTGATCGTCACGAGTACAAATAATATTTCTAAGGAACGATTCTAAGGCTAAGTCAAAGTTTAAGTACGATTGAAATAAAATGAAAAGATAAAGTAATATCAGATTATTACGTTAAGCTAATGTTTATAAGAACAATTCTAAGCTAAGTCAAAATTTGCGTACGAAGAAATGAGAGGAGAAAGTGATAGCAGATTATTTTAAGGCAAAGACTTGGCGCAAGATCCCGTAAGGGAGAGAATAGTCTAATTTTGTTTTGTTTTTATCGCCAAGAAAACTGCGGTTATCTGTGCTGTTTGTACAGACTCGTTGGATCATAATATTTTTTCTAATAAATCAATATTTTGATTCACTTGGAAGAGATTCGTACGTTGTTTTTTCAAATGTTTTTCACTGTCACTGAAACCCAACGAGCGAGGGAACGAAGGGAGAAGCAAAAGAAAAGCAAAGCTGAGAGCCTTCGGTCTGTGAGAGAGTTTCGGATCCGACGATGGTCCGAAAGTAGATCAAGGTCTGGGAGTATTGCGGATGTCGAGTTTGCCAGGCGAAAAAAGAGCGGCGTATCGCTTTTTTTTCTTCCACCACGGCCGAGAGCTACACCCTGTATTACGTGAGGCGTGGTCATTTTATTTGGTAACTATATGTAGCGCGATTCGCACGTTCGAGAACTCCTTTTCGCGGAGAAAGTATTTCGTCATTATACATCTATATATATTTCGATTCTTAACGATAAAAATTGTAACGCTCACTCGAGGACCCCGAGCTGTATCGAAAAGAGGGCAATGCTAATTTTTCTTTCGTACACCTCTCGATCCAGGACAATCAAGGAGACGACGTTATATCGATTATCCTTGCAGTGATATTTCATTCGCAATTTTTTCATCTGTTGTACGAACTATTGAGAAAAAATACTAAAAAATTCAGCGAACTAAATCGTTACGATTTAACAAAGCAAAGATTCCAAATTTATGATTCAATTACAATAATTTAAGTTGCAGAAAAGTTTCGTCTGACTCAGACTGATCAATGACAGAAGAATGGAAAAAAAAATCAAAAACTTGCACTTTTCTTCGGATCAGTGAAGAAAAATTCACGTTCGTGAGATAATATCAATCGTAAACTTATCAAACTCGAGTGTTTATGAACATCGAGATTTTTATTGTCATTTGTGACCCAAAATCCACGATTTTTGAGATCGTCAAGAATTGTCTCGGTTTGAAGTGATGATGGAAATGATGAAATGAAAAATGAGTCATTGAAATTGCTATAAATGGCGTTTTATTGTTCTAAATATTGTTGAATTTGTTCTAGTGATGGTAATAGGCGGCGGGTGCAGCGGCATAAGCAACCGGAGCGGGGTGAGCGATCGGTGCAGCAGCGTATGCGACTGGAGCTGGGTGAGCGATGGGTGCAGCAGCGTATGCAACGGGTGCAGGGTGGTGAGCGATCGGTGCAGCGGCGTATGCGAGCGGTGCGGCATGAACGGCCTTGACGGCGAGTGGTGCAGCGTGAACGGCCTTGACGGCGACCTGGGCTGGTTCTTTGTGTACAACGGCGTTGAATCCGTTGACGGGATCGGCGGTGTAATCGACGATACGACGGGAACCGTCAGCTTCGACGAGGCTGTAGCTTCCCTGGACGACGTCACCGTCGCGGCTCTCGTGCTGGCTCTTGAAGTCACCGGTCAACGAGTCCTGGACGTCGTAACCGTAGTTGTACTGAGGATGATGATCGTAATCGGCATCGACGGTTTTCGTCAAAACAGTCTTCGCTAACGGAGCTGCTGCGTATGCGACTGGTGCCGCTGCGTAAGTCGCTGGTGCCGCTGGGATGAAACCGGCGTTTGCCGCAGCCACCAACGCGAACAAAGTCACGAACTAGAAAAACGATAGGTTTTTTTTTATCAGGTGAGATTAGCTCTTCCAAAAATCACAGCATCCAAATAAACGCGACAATAAAGACAACGATTTATTTATTCAGAAGAATTAATTGAAAAAGTAAATCAAAAGCATTCATTAATTATAATCAAAATTATTAGTAATCAAAAGTCTACAAATATTAATAGCAAATTTGATCCTGGAAATAGATAAAAAATAATATTATCTACTAAAAATTTACTTTTCGTCTTTCAAAAAGTTACAGTGAGGTTTTTTTTCTGAGGATAATTTCTAAAATGAAATTATGGAAGGATTACCGTACCTTGAATGCCATTGTCGTTTTTTTTGCGACGTTTGATCTCTGTGAGTCTAGAGCGAGTGATGCCTTTCGGTCTCGTAATTTTGGCTTATATACCTCGGTCTCGGTATCTCAACGGGCCTACCCCCTTAGAGAGAAAGAGAGAGAGAGAGAGTGAGAAGAAAAGAAAAGATATGTACTGACGTAACCAGGACAATCGACCATCACCCGTTTCGCTGTGGCGTGGTCAAGCCAGGCTAAATTTTAGCGCACGAGAGTCGAGGGTTATTCGCGAAATTGGGCAAGGAATCGGTAGAGACCACACCCAAAACGTCCGCTGGTCCCCGCTGGCTGAGGGCCCACTCCCGTTCTGACATTTCTTTTTTATTCGCTCCTTATTTCTTCGCTGTCCCGTGGACCAATCTCTCACGAATCGGTCGTGTCCTTGCCACGAGATTTAACAAATTTCTTTTTTTTCCTCTGCCTCAATTAGCCGGTCGAATTTACCAACGTCAAGAAAACCTTCTTCCTCTGAAAAACTGGAGAATAATCGCATCATAATTTCAATAATTTTTCAAAGTAATAAAAAAACGTTTTTTTTTCTATTTGAATAAAAAATAAATCGTATCTTCATATTGCTCATTTGGTTTTTCTATTATTTCTCCTTTGACTAAAGTATATTTCACATCGGAATATAAAAGTTTGTAGGAGGAAGAAGTTTGTTACAATTTTCACGATTTGCAGCAGAAATTGCCGATCGTTTATTCGATTCTGGATTCCGATAGTGTGTGAGTATCACAGTACGCCCGGGCACGTATCTTGTATAACTTACTCCCGGATTTCCATAGATCGGTAAGCTGCGTTTTCGTCGAAAAAAAAAGAACGAAGAAGAAACGATGAAAAAAAGAGAAAATAAAGAAAGAATCGGTTCGATCGGATCGGTCTCTCGTCACCGTCCCGTCAAGCCGTGACTCGCCACACATTTCTCCTGATAAATATTCAATCAGGTTCGATGGTGCTTCTCCGGATTGTCCTCAGAGCGTTGCACGAGGAAAAAAGTTGATATTACAAATTTATTCAAAATTTTTATTCTAAATTACATCATCTGATATATTTATTTATTTTTGCAGTGCCATCGATGAATTAAAAAAAAAAAAAATCGATAAATGGAGGGTTGTTTGAACTTCGTCTTAGAAATTCGATAGAAGATTACGATCTCCGAGGATCGTCGGGGACGGAGCAACCGGATCCGGACTTCGGTTACCGTCTCGTATTTACAGAGCTCAGGGTCATCGAGAATTCTGAGACGCAAGGCTACCCTCGGGCGAGCACCACCTGGTTCGCGTTTAATTGTCGCGAACGTCCAGTGAAGAAAAGCTTTCACATATCGCACGAGCAGAATTAATGAGATCTTCGTTACGAAAAAAATTAATATATTCGTATATGAAATGAAACTTCATAGTAACGAGGCTTCTATAAAAAGGATCAACGCCCCAATTAGCTCGATTTTTTTTTATCACCAACGTACACTGGCATTCCCATCTTTAGCTCTGCCTTGCACAGGACTAAGAGTGTGGGACGAATCTAGATCGAAAGAAAAAAAAAGTAATGGAAAAAAGTAACGATAGCAGATGTCGAAAGTTGAATTTCGGGTGCGGGGGCCGTTTTAACGCTGTCGAATATACAAACTGAATTATTTCGAAGGCAAATGTGTGGTCCAACGAGCTCACTCACAGAAGATTCGGACTTGAAACCTCTCCTTGTACTTGTAACACACGAAAGTGTGTGCTCCACTTTTTTTTCTCTGATTTTTTATTTTTTCTTTGGCCAGAGATAAGAATTTCTTGTGAATATTTTATCGAGTCGAAGAGACAAAAAATTATGTGAGGTTGAATTAAAGAATTATAAATGAATGAGATGAATAATGAAAAAAATAATTCGATTTAAAACGTACCTTAGATTTTTATCATCGGGTCATTTTTACCCAAATTTCAATTAACATTTTCAACTGAATTGGAAAACACTTCGTTTTGAACTTCGACTGCAGTGAAAAAATCGTTTTCTCTCACTGAGCCATGTGTTGTTCGTTTACTCAGAAAATCTATTTTTCAAAACAAAAATATGGCTGAAAATATGGCCTTTTTCACGAGTTACAAGCACGGAAATCTGACTGGGTCATACAGACCCATGTCAGCAACGGCCGGGACTCAATAAAGTCATTTTAATGCATTAAAAAAAAAAAAATAACAGATTTTTATTTCCCTCATGTAGTAATTGGTGCTGAAAATAATTTGCAATTGCATGATCACACAAAAATCGAAGAGACGATACAAATCGATGTTTTAAAAACATTTTCAAAAATTAATTTAATTCAATTTTTTTTTAATCAATCAAGAGAAGATTATTTTAAGAAAAAAAACATTTTTAATTCGTAAGTATGGAAAATTTCATTTCTGACTGAAAAAATGTATTCAACTACGATTTATATCCTTTTATCATTTATTAACACATTTAAATCGAAGTAATTGAAAATAAGGTGCGAATTATCGTGATGCAGGAGCCTTGTTCCCCAAAGAGATTCATTTATTCGATAGAGTGTTAAATTCTGTCGCTAATGGAAGTAAAGGAAAAAACGGCGAGATCTCCCTCGGCCCTGGATCGACGACGACGACAAAAGAAGTGTGCGTGTCCTTCTGCCTTTATTCCCCGGGAACGAAAAAACCTTTCGGTACGCAAAAGCAGCAAATGTACAGCAGGCTCCCTCGTTTCTTTACGAAGAAAGAGGGGACCACACATCCGGCCAAGTTCAAGAGTCAATTTCCGCCGATGAACTTCGAAAGTACACGTGTATTGGTCTCTTTCTCTCGATGGATTCTCGCGAAGACCAAAGAACTGACCAAGGGAAGGGGATTCTTCTCCCCGTATCGCTTTTGGGGTATATAAGCTACGCGCTTGATCAACGAAACACATCACCGAGCTACAACTCGATCCAACCGAATCCACTTCAGTCATGGCTTTCAAGGTTGGTTTATAAAATCCAAACAAAATTACATTTCAATTGAGAATCATTTGCCTTAATAAATAGACAAAAAATGTGTTGATATCAGTATATAATTGTCAAATTATTCATTTGGAGCATAAACTTATTGACAATCTATTTTCTTGAAACTTTGTCCTTACAATGGAGTCGAAAACGACTCCAATCCTTTCTTTACAGTAAAATATTTTTTATATGTGACATCAACCTTTTATCATAGACCATTTTCTTCGTTTTTTTGAAAATGTACTATAAAGTTCTATTCGGTTAAAAATTAACGATGAAAAGTCTATGAAATGAAAAAGTTTTTGAAATATATAAAAAATAAGTACTTTACACTTATTATTTTGCTCTCTAAATTGTATGAAAGTTAAAAAAAATAACAGCTCAAAAATTCCACTGTAACTAAAAGTGATTTTTCTTTCCAGTTCGTAACCCTCTTCGCCCTGGTGGCAGCAGCAAACGCTGGTTTCATCCCAGCAGCGCCAGTGGCGTACGCAGCGGCGCCGATAGCGAAGGCGGTATTGACGAAAACCGTCGATGCTGATTACGATCCTCATCCTCAGTACAACTACGCTTATGATGTTCAGGATTCGTTGACCGGTGACTTCAAGAGCCAGCAGGAGAGCCGCGACGGTGATGTTGTTCAGGGAAGTTACTCGCTTCTCGAATCCGATGGAACTCGTCGTATCGTCGATTACACCGCTGATGCAGTCAACGGATTCAACGCCGTTGTTCGCAAGGAACCCGCTCAAGTTGCCGTCAAAGCTGCGCCCCTCGCTGTCAAAGCCGTCGCTGCTGCTCCTCTCGCCGTCAAAGCTGTTCACGCTGCACCTCTCGCATACGCCGCTGCACCAGTAGCCCACGCAACCTATGCCGCACCAGCATACGCACACGCTACTTATGCCGCACCAGCCTACGCTCATGCCGCTTACGCCGCACCAGCTTACGCACACGCCACTTACGCCGCCGCCCCCGCTATTGCCAAGTACGCCGCACCAGCTGCCTACTACGGACCTGCCGTTGCCAAATTCGCTGCCCCGGCCGCGTACGCCGCACCCGCCTTCGCCAAATTCGCTGCCCCCGCCGCGTACGCCACCTACGCTGCACCCGCCGCGTATGCCGCTGCACCAGCCTACTATCACTAAATTCATACAACCAAGACTGATACCCCGCCATGTCTATAATATTTATTACAAACTATGAAAACTACCACAATTTTCGATGAAAATCAATAAAACAAAATGTTTCAAACTAAGTCAACTTTCTTCGCTCTTATTCTACTGCGATACTCATTTTTGTCGTTTTTTTACCATGAATGATCTTCGATTTTTTAGCATAAGACGATGACGAAAAGAAATTATTTCATATCTACTGGATCTATCGATCATTTTGGTGCTCATCGAATACTTTTTATTTTTTCAAGTTCTCCGTCATTCTAGAAAATCATTGATACTTTAACACATACGTAAAAAGTCTCTCATTGAAATGCAATTCAGAAATTATGCACCTGTAACCTGACCCTGTACCTTATTAACCTGATTTACGTCGCATTTCGTATTGAACTCGTATTTTTTACAATTAGTTTAAAATAGTTGATAAATCGAACGAAAATTTGTGGTTCGGGGTGCCAAAGTAACGTGGAGAAATACGTAAGAATAGCGATTACATATTGGAAGTGAGAATTTATGATTTTTTTTTCAATTTAAAAAGGCGCCCAAAGTCGACGTCACTAATTGCACCTTTTAGGTTCTTGGTACTTTATGCACGTGTACAAAATTTATGGTTAAAAAATAATACATAAAAGTGGGAAGGTTTACGAGCTCGAGTAATTGGCGCTCAGGTGGATTCCCTTCAAAGTTTTTTTCACTGAGCTGTTGGAGATTCAGGAACACTATAAATAACACGAGGTAACGATTCTGGTGGTTCATCTTGTGTTAAAATATTGTAACACCGGTAAATTCTTACGTGAACGAATTACAAATACTTTTTACTCGTTTAAAATACTTTGATCGTTTCGATAATTCTTTTCGCGTAGTCGACGATCTCAAACACCAAAAGAATATTTGATCGAAGAAGCAATTAGAGAAAAAAAATCACATTGAATGAAAACTAATTTCTTGAAAGACTCAAATGTTCAGTCAGAAAAAAAATTTGATTGCAATAATTGGTGATTTTTATTTTTATCTTTCCAATTGAGTTAAATGACGTTCGATGACTTCGAACATCCAAGGAAGTTACGAATCGATTCGTCACACAGCTCGTGTCTGCAGGCAGCGAAGAATAAACCACTTTGTGCCACCTTCACTTTGTCTTCATTTAATTTCTTCCTTCTGTCCGTTCTTCGCTTTAATGTTATTTTAATTTTTTTTTCAGTATATTTTCGCCTTTAAAGATTAGTGCGATAATACAGTAATTGAGGGCCAATTTAAAAGAGCTTGGCTCGTACAAACGCACCTGGGCAGAAATAAAGAAAAAGTGGCAGAATGAGCGTGGAGAGCTTGTAATCGTGTAACATTTTTTTTTTTTCGTGAATAATACACACGCAATAATGATCACTATTTTGGGCAAGTGGCAAACGTTCAGCGTCCCACTTACGTTAACCCTTTCCAATTCTCTCCCCTTTTTATTTTCTCTCTTCGTCTTCGTCCCGACTTTTGCTTCTTATGCATACATCAGTCCAGTTTTGGCTCAACGTCCTTGACCGTAAGGGGAAAGGGAGATGAAGGAAAAAAAAAGGAATTGAGTTTTTTTTAATTTACGATTTCGAATTAATATTCCACGACTTAGAAGTGTGAACACTCTATAAACCTGAAAATGACCATCCGAAAAAAAATCCTTGAAAACATCAACGAAATAAAGTCTCCAACAAACAATTATACGAGAGATTCCCATTAAAAACAAAAATAATCAAATTAAATTGATTCATTTTTTGTTGGTTGTAATTTTCAGTGTTCAGTTTTGCTACGAAAGATGTTAAAACTTGAACAAAATTCAATTGATACATAAATTACTCGCTTCTTCCATTGGGTTGTTTAAAAAAAATCATGTATTTTTCTTTCCAAATCTTCCTACGAGTAAAGACGATTTCACTCATCTTCAACCCTTCACAGACAAATCCTTTCTACGTTATGATCGGCGTGACAGCTCGAGTAAGACGAATCATCTACTTCGGCCGCGTTTCCACTTGAGGATTAAACATCTCTTTAATCCTCAGCTCGATTTTATGCTGCATTCAGAAACTTGAACTCAACAATACATTATTTACAAAAAAATATCAGAAAACATGATAAAGATTGTATTAATTTAATACAAATTATTGTATTTAGAACATTAAATAAAAATAATGGCAATTATGAGACGGAATATTTGAGGAAAATTGAAAAAATGTTTATGGAATGGAACTTCAGAGTAACGAGATATTTATAATGAGGATCAACGCCCCAATTTACTCTTTTTTTAAATTTATTTTTATAAACAACGTACAAGTGTGGGACGAATCTATATCGAAAGAAAAAAAAGAAATGGAAAAAAGTTACGTTCGCAGAAGTCGAAGGTTGACTTTCGGGTGCGGGGGCCGTTTCAACGTTGTCGAATATGCAATCTGAATTATTTCGGAGGCGAATGTATGGTCCAACGAACTCACTCACAGAAGATTCGGACTTGAAACCTCTCCTTGTACTTGTAACACACGAAAGTGTGTGCTCCACTTTTTTTTCTCTGATTTTTTATTTTTGTTTGGCCGCAGAGATAAGAATTTCTTGTGAATATTGTATCGAGTCGAAGAGACAAAAAATCGAGTGAGGTTGAATCAAAGAATTATGAATGAATGAAATGAGTGATGAAAAAAATAATTCGGTTTAAAACGTACCCTAGATTTTTATTATCGGGTCATTTTTACCCAAATTTCAATCGATATTTTCAATTGAATTGGAAAACCCTTTGTTTTGAACTTCGACTGCAGTGAAAAAATCGTTTTCTGTCACTGGGCCCGGTGTCGTTCGTTTACTCAGAGAATCTATTTCTCGAAAAAAAAAAATATGGCTGGAAATATGGGTTTTTTCATCAGCAAAACTTGGTTTTCTCTTTTCATCCATCAGCAATTTTGCGGAAAAAGCTAAAAAAAATGGTTCAAGAGCCAATTTCCAGCGATGAACTTCGAAAGTCCGAGGCACATGTGAATTGGTCTCTTTCGCTCGATGGATTCTCGCGATGACCAAAGAACTGACCGAGGGAAGGGGATTCTTCTCCCCCTATCACTTTTGGGGTATATAAGCCACGTGCTTGATCAACGAAAAACATCACCGAGCTACAACTCGATCCAACCGAATCCACTTCAGTCATGGCTTTCAAGGTTGGTTACAATCTATTCTTTTCAAACACCAACTTTATAACAGAGTCGAAAACGACCCCAATCCTTTTTTTACGGAGTAAAATTGATCTTCATACGTGATAGCAACTTTACATCGTACACCATTATCTTTGTTTTTTTTTATAACCGAGATAATGACGAACGATAAAGTTCTATTCGGTTCGACCCTATCTTAGGGGCCCATAATATTGTTCTAAAAACCTTTATCACTTTGCTCTCTAAATTGTATCGAATCTAAAAAAAATAAAAACTTCAATATTTGACTGTAACTAAAACTGATTTTTCTTTCCAGTTCGTAACCCTCTTCGCCCTGGTGGCAGCAGCAAACGCTGGTTTCATCCCAGCAGGTCCGACCGCATACGCAGCGGCGCCAGTGGCGTACGCAGCGGCGCCGATAGCGAAGGCGGTATTGACGAAAACCGTCGATGCTGATTACGATCCTCATCCTCAGTACAACTACGCTTATGATGTTCAGGATTCGTTGACCGGTGACTTCAAGAGCCAGCACGAGAGCCGCGACGGTGATGTTGTTCAAGGAAGTTACTCGCTTCTCGAATCCGATGGAACTCGTCGTATCGTCGATTACACCGCTGATGCAGTTAACGGATTCAACGCCGTTGTTCGCAAGGAACCCGCTCAAGTTGCCGTCAAAGCTGCGCCACTCGCTGTCAAAGCCGTCGCTGCTGCTCCTCTCGCCGTCAAAGCTGTTCATGCTGCACCTCTCGCATACGCCGCTGCACCAGTAGCCCACGCAACCTATGCCGCACCAGCATACGCACACGCCACTTATGCCGCACCAGCCTACGCTCATGCCGCTTATGCCGCACCAGCTTACGCACACGCCACTTACGCCGCCGCCCCCGCTATTGCCAAGTACGCCGCACCAGCTGCCTACTACGGACCTGCCGTTGCCAAATTCGCTGCTCCGGCCGCGTACGCCGCACCCGCCTTCGCCAAATTCGCTGCCCCCGCCGCGTACGCCACCTACGCTGCACCCGCCGCGTATGCCGCTGCACCAGCCTACTATCACTAAATTCATACAACCAAGACTGATACCCCGCCATGTCTATAATATTTATTGCAAACTATAAAAACTACCACAATTTTCGATGAAAATCAATAAAACGAAACGTTTCAAACTAAGTCAACTTTCTTCGTTCTTATTCTACTGCGATGTTCATTTTTATCGTTTTTTTGTCATAAATGATCTTCCATTTATTGGCATAGAACAAGGACGAAAAGAAATTATTTCGGAAAAGAAATATCATCCATCCGTCAGAAATTACCTGTAACCTTACTCAGTACCTTATTAACCTGATTCACGTGAAGTTGCGTTATCATTCGTATATAGATCCGTATATAGATTGAGTTGGATGTTAAAAAATGATCGACCTGCGAATAATCGCAAGAATGAGGTGACGAATCGATTCGTCACACAGCTCATCCCTCCAGGTAATGAAGAAAAAACCGCTTTGGGCCACCTTCACTTCATCCTCATTTAATTTCTTCCTTCTGTCCGTTCTTCGCTTTTATGTTATTTTAATATTTTTTTTCAGTATATTTTCGCCTTTAAGGATCAATGCGATAATGCAGTATATAATTGACGGCCACTTTAAAAGAGCTTGGTTCGTACAAAATGCACCTGGGCAGAAATAAAGAAAAAGTGGCAGAATGAGCGTGGAGAGCTTGTAAACGTGTAACATTTTTTTTTTTCGTGAATAATACACACGCAGTAATGATCACTATTTTGGGCAAGTGGCAAACGTTCAGCGTCCCACTTACGTTAACCCTTTTCATTTCTCTCTCTTTTTTATTTTCTCTCTTCCTCTTCGTCCCGACTTTTGCTTCTTATGCATACGTCAGTCCAGTTTTGGCTCAACGTCCCTGACCGCAAGGGGAAAAGGAGATAAACGGAACAAAAAAAAAATCGCTCGAATCTCAGTCAATGATCGAACACAACTGACTGTTCGATTGCAACTATTTTTTTTTAACACCAAGTTACAAAAAAAAAATCTCCTGGCTCCTGCATGAAATCACGGGATTATAATGGAGATCGATGAAGTGAAAATTTGTCGCTGCTTCGCCGCGTGGTTCTCATATTTTAATTGTCAATGTCACGATGGAAAAACAAGCTCACGTGGCTTTTTTGATCACTTATTTATTATGCCCAATTCGTACGAACGGTTGTGTAAACAATAACCGATCTATTCTCATTCCGTGAAAAGAAGTAAAACATATTTTTTTTATTACCCTGTTTGATCGTTTTTTCGATTAAAAATTTATTGCATCATCATTTTCGGTGTCAATTAGAAGAAAAATTTCTTTTATAAAGTACTGATGTCTTTTGACATATCGAAAGACCTTTCAATATTTTTTAATCAACCGAAACTGCAGTAGAATCACTTTTTCGACGAATATTAATGTTTTTTGAGCTAACGACATAGAATCGACATTTCTTCTTTCGACAAAATACTAGTTCTCGAATTAATTTGCTTGAGATCTAATTCTAAGTCAATCAAGCAATTCTTATCTCGTATATACACAACTGGCATGTTATTTTGGTCTGTTTTTTGCGCTCTTTTCCCTGTTGTGCTCTGCCTTGGTGGATATAAAAAGCACGTTTTTTCACTTTAGTGATAGATCAGCTTTTTTTCCGCAAGAAAGTTGTCAATTTTTCGATCCGTTTGGCTGCGATTTCAACCGAACATCCAAAATGCATTTACGTAAGTTATTTGAATTTTTTCAATCAATATTGGCTCATCGACATTAATTTTGTTTCACTTTTTATACCCGCGGTTAGATACATTCGATTTTACAATATCTCCAAATTTTCCAAACATTTTTTCGTAAGTTGTCGTTAAAAAATATAAAAAAACACTGTACGATTTTGCTGTGAGGACAAGAATAAGATAACACGACAGTATTCCGGATAGAGTACATTTTTTCTGGCTGTAATTGATCCCGAAATAATTCAAAACTCGTCAAAAACTTTTGAAAAATATTGAAAAAAAACCCAAAGGTTTAAAAAGTTGCACTTTCAATTATAAATCGATTCAGTTATAATTTCTCTGATTGCACGCTTTCCTAATGCACTGGCGCACCACATTTGCACATTTGGAAAATTTTCGTCAACTTTTCAGTCGATTAAAATGCCATTTACGAATTACGATAGTTTACGTTTTACTGCGATCAATTGGTTCGTCGATCTTTTTCCTACAGATCAATGTTTCTTAATGTTCTCAATTTTCTCATTATTTTATTCTCGGCAGTTTTCTTATCAAGCTTTTTGACTCTGAGCTTTACTGGTCGGTATCCACGTTTACCTCCTGGCACGTCCTTGGATGATTATATACCGAGGAGCGATGAAGTACCTGATCCTCAGTACTGTCATACGACCCAGGCTCTCTGGGATACAAGCAACGCTGTGTATCATTTCTCGGAGAGAATAGTCAAGGTATAATTACAATTCAATGATAAATTGAATCACTATTGATCTTCCAATGGCACTGTTGCCAAATGATGTGAAAATTTATCTCAATTAATCTAAATTTATCTAATTGCCGAAATACACATTTTATTTTTGCGCAGAAAGTCGATGAATTGCAGACGAAAAGTTATGTCGTTGCTCCACTCAGTATTGCACTGCATATGTTCATGCTAAACAACGGAACGGTTGGCGAAAGCAATAAAAGCATACGGAGGCTGCTTCAGCACCCAACCGATCACTGTATACCGATAAATGGTGTGCAAGCATTCATCGATGACGTCGCTGTGAGTATCGTCCTATGAAATGTAACAAATTTCAATGAGAAACGTGTTTTTATTAAATGTGATAAATATGATATTCTGTTAAGGAGTTTCGATACAAGTGACACTCATGTGAAAAGTCACTTTTTAACACAGTGACATGCCTACGCTATCCCTAAACTTCAGTTAGTCCATGAAACAATACGAAAAAAAGTAAAAAA
Source organism: Campoletis sonorensis (assembly GCA_013761285.1). NCBI lineage: Eukaryota > Metazoa > Arthropoda > Insecta > Hymenoptera > Ichneumonidae > Campoletis > Campoletis sonorensis. Next base: position 343,613 of record JACEOJ010005806.1, on the reverse strand, counting down.
GGTTTTAATAAAACTGTCAAACTCAATGAAAGCGATCAATTTTTCAGTAATCATGTAATTTTCATACGAAATTTTCGGAAATTTTAGAAATTCTCCCTAAAGATAAGCTGAACCATTACATCGTATGACGTGTACCGAAACTCCTTAAAAATTATTGGACGAGTTTAAATGAAGAGGAGAGTTTTCGAAAAAAAATTGTGTAATAATGATTATTCAAATGGTAGAACTTCCTAACATTGAAAACCAATAGTTTAATTAAAAATTGGATCGTAGATTTTCAAAGAAGTGGGGCTGGAGGTGGACCACCGTGTATTCGCATCTTCAAGAATGCAGCTTCGCCCCCAATTTATATCAGGCATGACGAAAAATTTCCGTGCAGCAGTGCAGAAAGTAAACTTTTACGATTCGGAGGAAGCGAGCAGGATCATCAACGCATGGTGCGAGGAAAAGACAAACAAGCATGTTGACACTGTTACCAAAACACGTAAGATCGTGGTATTTATTGATTTCGATAGAATAAAAAAAGTCTATAATAATTAACAATATGTTATTATTTCCGTTGTAGTTGATGTGGACTCGAGCACGAGCGTAGCTATTGCGAGCGTTGTTCACTTCAAGAGGAAATGGGCGCAGCCTTTTAATGCTGCGAAGACAAAGTCATATTCATTCATCGATTCTTTTGGAGTGAGACACCAAGTGCCCGTGATGAATGCGCGAGGACTACTCCGTTTTGGACTTATTGAGGGTGTTAATGCCTCTGTTATTGAACTTCCGTATGCGGTAAATTCCTTTGGCATTTTTTTCAACGAGTTTCTATCGCCAAAATCATAATAGTATATACAAAGTAACGGCAAAATCGTCACAAACAATTATTCCAATATCATTTTTTGAAATTTCGCGCGAATATTCTTGGGCGTCGTATTATAATGTGTAAAAAATTTGAGAAGCTTTCACCGTCTGGTAATCGAAACATTCGGTGTTTAAAAACTTCCTCAAATTTGACTTACAGTTGAGTATGATTGTTAAGAAGATTCACACGAATCTTAAACAATTAAACTTGGAATTTATCGAACTCATGAGAAAGGATCGAACCTCCTGACGGATTTATTGGAAAAAAACGACGGTGGAAACATAAATAAAAACATGAAATGGTTTTCAATTTTTTTATTTATTATTATTTTTTTTACAGTCTAAACCGAATGCTGAGGGCATGAGTATGTTTGTCATAGCGCCGACAGACCCAACCGACAAAACAATCTCACTCTCGGTGTTGGACAACTTTAGCATTTTGCGTATTCGTGACATGGCAGTAAGCACTAACGGTCGTGTCAAGCTGCCGAAATTTAAAATTGAAAGTGAAATTGACGTCAAGTTGGCCATAGACGCAGTAAGTAGAGTGATTTGTAAAAATAAACTTAATTTTAAGGAGTGCGGCAATTTCTTCTGAATTCCAAACTTTGTTTACAATTTGTTACGAAATTTGCGCAGATTACGGGAGGACAAATATTGCATCCGACCAAATTGAATTTGTCGGGTATCGTCGAGTCTCCCAGCCTCTTTGTTGACGAATACGTACAAAGGACTGTCATATCAGTCGATGAAGAAGGCACCGAGGTCACAACGACTGGTAAAAAAAAAAAAACAATATTTATAACGTTAAACACAATCCTTTTTTTTTTTAATCTTTCTATGGCTCTTTCTCGTACATTTTAAGATGTTAACACATTCCGACATTATTTATTCAATTCACATTACAAAATTCATTGAATTCCATAGACTTTTCCCTGGCCCCTTTGGCTCAATCGATTGAAAAAAATCATGTTTTTTTTTTTTTAATTTCAGATGCGCTTTACGATTCGCCTACCACTGATCCTAAACCTTACTCAGACCGTCCCTTCTACGTTCTGATTTGCACGATCCATCAAAGACCTCAAATCATCTTCGCCGCCCGCGTCTCTACTTAAGAAGAAATTTTTCATTGCTCACGTCGATTTAATGATTATAAAAAATCCTTTTGGAAATTTGTACTCAACGAAATATTATTCACATTAAAATGTTGAAAAATACGATAAAATTCTAGTTTAGTTATGATTGTAAATTGGTCTTGACAAACATAAATAAAAAATGCAATCACATTATCACGTCGTGTTTGGCGCTGGGAGGAATCCCCAAAAAATGGAATCATCAAAACAAAGTTGATGTTTTGCCACCAACTAATTAATTACACTGGGCTGCGTAAAAATCACAAATCTTTTCTCTTGGTTTTTGTTATGGTTCTTGGTCACATGAAGGACTTTTCTCATTTTTGAAATGAAAATATTGTTAATTTTGATGAAAAAGTACTGGCAATCCTTGAAAATACCCAGGGTGTCAACGAAGGGGGTAAATAATGAAATTGAATGAATAATTTTAATCTACAAGTGAGATCAGTCACCAGAAGAAATCATTGGAGCCTAAAATCAATGATTAAACGAATAATTGATACTTTTTTAATTGGTATTCCAACGAAATAGAGTAGTTGAAATTTTGATCTCGAGTATTTCGAGTGTATATCATTCAATCAAATTTCTCTGAGCTGCAAAAAAGTGAATGTGACATTTCTAATCCGCTCGAGTGATCATCGGTCGTCAGTTCGAATTGTTTGGCACGTGGTGGCTGGTTTCTACAAATTACAATTCGTCCAACAACGTGCTGTTCCCTAATCCAAAGATTATGTATAAATCGTTCAATCGAAAAATAGACTCGTGTTTCATATTCGTCGTGCGAATAAGTTACGAACGAAAGGAACGCGATTTTTATACTCGCTCAGATCGTGATTCGTTTCGCTCGTAGAAATTCACGATAGAGGTTCTCTATATTCCCATCAAATGATCGAACGATTAGAGAGTTGTGTGACATCAGTTGAGTGACGTTTAAGCAAATGTAGACGCACAAGCGTTTTAAACACTTCTCCTTTTTTTTTTGCCATGAGACGATGTGTCGTAAATAATTCAAAGAGAGTCGGAATATTTCTATCAGAGAAAAAACAAACTCAAAGAAAAGACTGGAACAAAAAAGTGGAACAAAAAAAAATAGTAAATTAGGCCAAATGATTTTTTTTCTTTTCTTTCTAATTAAACATGGACCATGTTCGTTTGGCCATGCTCATTTGGAGCTCATATAAATCATCCATGAAATTTGCTCGCTTCAAGGTGTAACATTAATTTTAAACTCCCATAAAAACGAAAATCAGGTCACCATCATTTGTAAGAAATGGGTTAACGAATTCACTGGGTCAGGGGACTCGACCAAGAATCAACCATCACTTCGTAAAAATAATGAATTCTTCGATACTTTTGAGTACATTTTAATAATTTTTTTTCTATTTTTTCGTTTTTTCTAAAGGTATTTAAAAAACTGTGCAATATTTTTTTGCAGTTGCGATTGGATCTGGTTACTTTTTGTCTGTTCGTTACCAAGAGAATCGTAAAATCGTGACTTTATTGTGGTCTTCCTTGTAATTAAGGCTTCGGATACTTTCAGTCTCTCTTTTTTGACCAAGGGCGTCCACACGAATTCTTCGCGAATTCAATCTTGTTTTTACACTTTTTTTCTCCTTTTTTTTTCACTCGGACAATTCTCTTAAACTTACCACCCAACGAGCAATACCACTTTTAAATTATTCTTCATTTTGCCCTTCGATATCAAATTGACCGTCTTTTTATACTTGTTCGAAAACTTTTGCTCCAGCTGACGCACGAAGACGAAAGGTTCTCTCATGCTCTTAGACAGCCTCGAATTAACACGTCAGTTTCTTCGATTTTTCGTGATCGACGAAAAATGTTGTATTCATCGTGACGAGTATTATTTTAAGTACATAATTGTCGTTGTTTCGTGTCACGTGTGTGGTTCTTACAATATTTTTAATTTTTTACAAAAAAAAAACAAAAAAAATCTTGATTTTATTCATTTTCGAAGTATGCACACGTCAATCTTCTTTAATGTTTTTTTTTTTTTCACAATCTTGTATATAATTTATCCACAAATTACAAGCAAATTTAAAAAGTCAGGATTTACAGGAATAAAATATGCTTTCGAATGAATTGAGTGATTTAAAATTTTTCCAGAACACGCTTCTCAATGTGATCTCCTCGTCAAGGAGATTCGTAATGATTACGTTCAAAGTTAAACGAACCGGACACGTACAAATGCGAATAAGTTATTAAATTTACATGTAGGCCCCGAAAATCGTACTTTTATTACCAAGTTTTATTTCCACGATTTTATTCAATCACTTCAACTTGTGTCCTTGAATTTTTATCGGAGTTTATGGATTACGAACTGGATGAAGAAATTTAAAAAGACTTCTCAAATGGTCCAAATCAATAAACAAATTGACACGAATTTTGCTTCTCTGTCATAAAAAATGAGGAATAAAATGTTCAGAAATTTCATTGAATTTACAATGATTTTCAAACTGGACCAGAAAAATGACTCCGATAAACGATTCATTTTTCAAATTTCACCTATTTTTGCTCATCATTCCGCCGAGGAGACAAAAATGTTTATGAAAAACTGAGTCTGCGCTCATTTTCGTTGTTGTATCGAAATATAAACAACAAAATCGAAAAGAAAAAAAAAACGAACAGACAACAAAAAAATTAAAACAGAAACTAAACTTATCGATTTTATTCCAATTCCCATTGATTTAAAAAAATATTCCCATAAAGACAGTGTCATTATTATTATGCAAGCAATTGCAAGCGCCTTCACCGTGATTGCCCGTCCGCAACGTGACATTGGGCGCGGTTTTTGTGGTCCAAACAAGTAATACAAACAAGATCGTCGAAGAAAAGAGAAGAGTTAAGAGCCGAAGGAGAGGAAGAGTAAGAGAAAGAGAAAGATGTTGGTAATGGTGTGGTCAAACACGATCAGGAGCCGCGTTTGTGGCGGGATTTTTATTCGGGTGAAAGTAAAGGAACTCCAGTTTGTCTTTTTCGCTGTCTTTGTCGCGTAAGATTCGCACGATGATTCAAATATCCTCGAATCCTACAGGCTCTGGTTAAAGAAAGAGAGAAGGGCGAGAGAGAGAAAGAGAGAGAAAGAGAGAGAGAGAGAGAGAGAGAGAGAGAGAGAGAGAGAGAGAGAGAGCGAGAGAGAGAGTAAAAAAGAGTGCGAAGCCCTCGGAGTGAGTGTTAAAACGTGGATGGTATCGGGTGTGTAACCCTCTTTTTTTGCTACGGTGCAAATGTGCAACGAGAGGGGACACACCGCTGGTGCATCTCGTTCATGCTTCTTACGTCACACCCATACACCCATTAGTGAACTTCTCCTCTTTACCCTCTCGGTTTCCATTCGATCAGTACATTATTATACGAAAACTCGCGTACATTTTTCAATGTATTTATATATATATATCGATGTTTTAAACAGACGTTGGTGCAGTAATGCAACGAAGTTTCGAGTATAAATAGTCGTTCAACCCTGTGACCAGTCAGTATCAAACGCATCGTTGTACACGCAACTACCTCACACATCATGGCTTTCAAGGTAGGAAACCCAATGTGCATGGATGAGATGTGCCAAGATACTAGTTAGAGATAAAACACACACATTCCATTGTAGAATCGATTCTTTCTAACGATACTTCAAATAGGAACTTTCGAACAATTTTTTACTTTCTTTTCAATACAAATACTTGTACGATAATGAGCTTCGACTTTAAATCATTTGTATTTGGTTGATAAATAAGTTTCAAGCTTCAGTTTTTGATGAATGTAAAAAGTGGGTTTTTGGTGAAAAAAATTAAGGTTGATTTTGGCCCTATTGTTGGGATCTAGTTGTAACAATGTTTCTTTTCAAAAGCATATTCCATTGTTGAATTGATTGTTTTGAACAATTCTTCAATTAGGAATAATCGCACAGTTTATTTTTATTTTTAAATACAAATTTTTCAATTGTGCGATAATCAGCTTTGATTCTGATTCATTTGCATTTAGTTGATATTAAGAGATGGAAAATATCTGCAAAATGATAAAGTTTTGAAAAAATGTAAAACAGTGGGATTTCAACGAAGTAATTGGGGTCGTTTATGACCCCATCGTTGGGCTCCAATGATAACGATGTTGCTCTTAGAAACCATATGCAGTTGTCGTCCAAATAGTATATTAAGAATAGAAAAAAATCTCCCATATTCAACTGGAACTAAAAATAATGTTTATTTTTCCAGTTCGTAACCCTCTTCGCCCTGGTGGCAGCAGCAAACGCTGGTTTCATCCCAGCCGGTCCAACGGCATACGCAGCGGCGCCAGTCGCATACGCGGCGGCTCCGTTAGCGAAGACTGTTTTGACGAAAACGGTTGATGCCGATTACGATCATCATCCTCAGTACAACTACGCTTACGACGTTCAGGATTCGTTGACCGGTGACTTCAAGAGCCAGCACGAGAGCCGCGACGGTGACCTCGTCCACGGAAGTTACAGCCTCGTCGAAGCTGACGGTTCTCGTCGTATCGTCGACTACACCGCCGACGCTGCCAATGGATTCAACGCCGTTGTTCGCAAAGAACCTGCTCAGGTTGCCGTCAAAGCCGTAGCCGCTGCTCCCATCGCCGCCTACGCCGCACCAGCCATCGCTAAGATTCACGCTGCACCCGCACCCGTCGCCAAAATCGCTGCCTATGCCGCACCCGCTGCGTACGCTGTTCGTCCGATCGCCCCCGCAACCTATGCTGCCCCTGCAGCTTATGCTGCCCCCGCAGCTTACGCCGCACCAGCAGCTTATGCCGCTCCAGTTGCATACGCTGCTTCTGCACCATACGCCAAAATCGCAGGACCAATCTCCTACATCTCTCACGTGAGCTACTCCACTCCTCTTTTCTCCTATTCCCATTAAAATAGAAAGGAAGACGATAAAATCCTGGATCCCTTGCCGATAAATAGGCCAAATCGGTGAATGAACAATATTTCTCAATCCCACTAATTTCTTTTCTACGAATGTCCACGTCTTCGTAGATCCTCACAAACCCGAAAAGCCACCAACACCCGCAATAGTCGCTTGTCGTAAAAAAATCCGAAAATCATCATTTGAATTATTCTTCACAACGAAAAGAAAAAAAAATCATCAAAGAAATATCAATAATCGAACTATAAAATCATTTGAATATGATTTTTATCGAACGATTACGATTCGATGATTTTTTTTTTACTGATTTTGATGATTCCACCAATTCTGCCTCCTTGTGTTCATTCACTTGAACGTTCCTCAACAAACTCACTGTTCATTCATCGATTTCACCAAAAACACCGAGAACTAGAAAGAAAAGCGTTAAGACGACGTATGCACTGATACCTCCCAGTTTCCTTTAATCAATCGAACCCTTTACGGATTATTACACAACCCGAAAGCCTTGCACTCGAAGGCCTTCGAAAAGGGAATAAAACTCCTGTAACTCGTAAAGGGTTAAGATTTAGTAATTAGTTATGCGTTTTAGATTAATTGTATATGCAAACTGTTACTATTAATATCGACACCTAAATACTGTACATTTCGAGAAGCCAATTATTAACCATGCAACTCATTATTGTCACAACAATTATCATCCAATTGATAAACAAGTGATTCAATAATTATACAACTTACCATTTAAATCTGAATATCTTTTTGTCTTCAATTTTTTTTCCCTCCAAAATCATATTTTCAAACGTAAATCCTACAACGTGGTCGCAAAAACGACCCCAATCTTCTCTTCAGCATTAAATGGTCCTCATTAGCGATAATAAAATTTAATTGTACACCATTCTCTTCGTTTTTCAAAAACGAAGAAAATCGTGTATAATTAAGTCCTTATTGATGAATATTCAAAAGGGAAAATTGTATAAAACAAAAATGGTTTTGACGACAGTGTAAAAAATAAGTTTTTTTACTTTGAAATTTAAGAATTATTGGAGTTTTTTCGATTTTTGTTGCAGGCTCAGGGCTCGAATTGAGTCATTTTTGAGATAATTCTTTTTAAGGTCAATTCAAACCCCTGGCTGCAGGAGGTTTAAGCTGTTTTTTTATTTTTCTAGTAGCCTGACATTGTAGAAGCAACGAATGTTTTTTCAACTTTGGATTTATGACGAATTTGGCTCGAATTGCAATGGTAAATGTCTCATATACTTTCGTTAGTAATTGTTTCACGAGTCATGCCGTTTCTTGTACTCTATCGCCAGACCCGAGGGTACAGAGCCTCTCGAAGGTCGTTGAGTTTCGCTTTCGTTCCAATGTCGCGGGCCTGAGCATACTGAACAACTTAACCACAAGGTGGGAGAATTGGGTCGATCTGAAAGGAGAACACAACATTCATACACGCCTCGTTAAAGCGTTCATATATTTCTATATATTTACGTTGGAATTTTTTTTTTTTTTTTTCATTTTACCTCTGAATGAAAGAATATGATTATTATTATTATTATTATTATTATTATTATTATTATTATTATTAT